>VWYI01041098.1:0-65311 GCA_013399455.1 Anthoscopus minutus
ATAGCAAATACGTTACCTTGGTGGTACTTCGGCCCAGATAACACTGGGGATGTGATGACATTAAGACATCTAACAGGACTTCAGAGCTTTGTGAGCAGTATGACCACAGTCCACCTGGTAACTGCTGATGGCAGCTTTGATTGCCAGGGAAATCCAGGTGAGCAGGAAGCTCTCGTCTCACCCCTTCATTACTGTGAAACAATCACTGCTTTGATGATCCTGGGCACCGGAGGATCCTTTGTTTTGAAGATGTTCACTCTGTTTGAACACTGTTCTGTCAACCTGCTCTTTCTGCTCAACTGCTCTTTTGAGGAGGTCCATGTCTTTAAACCAGCCACCAGCAAAGCTGGAAACTCAGAGGCCTATGTGGTTTGTCTTCGCTATGTGGGCAGAGAAAATCTTCATCTGCTTCTTCCTAAAATGATGCAGAACTTTGGAACAGAAATGATCAACAAAGCCCTTTTCTCCCAGCATATACTACCAGAATCATTCCTTAAAACACATGAAGAATGTTGCATGTTCTTCCACAAGTGCCAGGTAGAGACTATCTCTGAGAATATCCGTCTTTTTGAGTGCATGGAAGAAGCAGAGCAGAGGAAACTGAACAAATTAAGAGACTGTGCAGCAGAGTTCTTCATACGAAAGTTCCACATGAAACCCATTGGCAGAAATAACTGGCTTGTCAAGAAATCACAGGCTGGTTGCAGCATGAATGCAAAATGGTTTGGGCAAAGAAACAAATATTTTAGTACATACAATGAAAGGAGGATAATGGAAACCATGACATGGAATGATAAAGTGGCAAAAGGCTATTTCTATCACTGGGCTGAGGAGCATAGTTTAAATAATGCTGGGAACATGTGCATCCTGGAAGGATCATTTTCTAACCTTGAATGTAGCTTTTGGTACATTTTGGAAGGAAAAAGATTGCCAAGGGTAAAGTGTTCTCCATTTTGTGATGTTCAGGTCTTAGAAAATCTTAATGAAGCTGTGAAAGAGTTGGGTAGGGGGAGGCTGAAATGCAGATCAATGCTGCAGCCTTGTCGCTCTTGTGAAGTTCTTCCTGGGGAACTCATACTGGAAAAAGTGTCTGATCTTTCCAGGTGCCATCAGGAATTTCTAAGTGAAAGTTGTGGTGACCAATTCAAGTGCTTTGTGGTGGGCTTTCCCTCCCTCTGTGACACAGAAAGCCAGCCCAATATGGAAATAAAGCCCATGGACTCACCCACGCTGCTGACTTTCAGCTTCTCTTTGCTGTATGATGGAGAACCAAAGTACCAGCAGCAGCTTTTGGAGTGTGTTCTGCATTCGTTGGCCCAGCTGGCAGCTGGAGATGCATTGGTTCTGCCTCTTCTCTCCTGCCTGACACGCTTCACAGCTGGCCTGGTCTTCATCCTGCACTGCTGCTTCAGGAGCATCGCGTTCGTGTGTCCGACCTCGCGGGAGCCCCTGAGGACCGGCGCCGCTTTGCTGTGCGTTGGCTACCGAGGCATCCCCGCGCCGGTTGTGGAGTATCTGCAGCATCTGAATGCACTGATGAGGTCTTTGCTGGACACAGACTCTCCCCAGCAGGTTCTGCAGTTCGTGCCCATGGAGATTCTCCTGCAGGGCAAGCTGTTGGAGTTTCTAGGGGATTTAAACGCAGCCATTGCAAAGAGACAGCTCCACCTGATCGTGCAGGCTCAGCAGCAGCAAATGGCTAGTGGCATTCCACTTTAAAATAATTCTAGAACTGCATGAGTTGCTGCTGCTAGACCTTGTTTCACAGGCAGGCAGAAGGTGTTAAAAACATTGTTAAATGTGAAGGTAAAAGTAATGGAAAACTGGGGTGACATTGAGAGTCCTGGGAGGATGTTTTGAACTATCAATCCTACTTGTGCCATATTTTCTGTGTAGGAAATAGGAGAAAAGAAAACCAGACTTTTATTTCTGGCCACTGAGCTGGGTGTTCTAGGATGCAGAATAACATGGAATCGCTGATTCAGTGGAAGCAAGGGCTAACAAGTGAGCATAACTCTCAGAGCCTCCTGCTAGCATCCCTAAAAACTGTCTTTTGACATCCCTTTAATTTACAGTTGCTTTAATTCTTAATGATGGTGTCGGGAAAATTCTGTGGAACTTGCCTTACCATTTTGGGTGGTATGAAATGGTGGTGGTGGTGGTGATGGGTATGTGTCGGCATTTACCATTCTTAAACAAGAACCTCTGAATTTCTGTAGCCTTTGAATATCAGCCTCTACTTTAGCACTTCAGTGAGTGAGGACTGAGATGAAAATTTCCTTGCCAAAGCCTGATAATGGTTTCTCCATCTCATTCTTGCAGCTGTTTTGTGAATGCCATGCTGATATCTTGAGCTCCAGTTCTTTGTGCACTTCAGTCACTTGACAGAAGGATCAAATGGAGCTGTTTATGCCAGAGAAGTGCTCAGCCTCTGGCTTGTTCATTACTTACTCTTCAGGCAATAATTTGGATTGCCATCAAGCCCTCTCTTGTGACTTCTTATGGGTCCAAAGCTGAGCACAAGTCTCAAGAATGAAATTTGCTAAGAGAATTTGCCGGTGGCTGTAGACACTTAGGCTTGTAACACGCAGAAACTGTAGGAGACATTTAAATGCAGGAAGCTTCCATCAGCCACGAGAAGCTCATATAACATGCAGTTTCTGGGATTTGCCAGCCTTTCCATGCTAAAAATCCTTAAAACACCTTTGAGGTATTACCACCTGAACAAATAGTTCACCAGTTGTGTGCTGCCTTTCTCATGCACACAAGTGTGTTTGTGTTTGTGTTTGTGTGGAAGCCCTCAGGGTTATACAGCCACAAAGCTTTTGTGTTGTAAGTAATCAGTGTGCTTTTGGTATGAAGGATGCATATATTTTTTGAAGTAGAAGAAAAGATATTTATTTACATGGCTGTTGTATATTTTCATTTTATCCACAAATGTTGAAAGAGTTAAAAGACCTTTTTTAAAAAAAGAAAGGAAAACAAATGTTGTTTGGAGAAAATAAAGCCTTTTATTTTAGGTTTTCAGTGTTGCTGTTTACATGTTTCTTTACCAAACATGGAAAAAAATCAATGAATTGCAGTAGGGGAGTCTGGGAAGGTTTACTTTTTCTTTTTGTTTTGTTTTCTTTTTCGTTTTCTAGCCAGGCTTTTCTCATCTTGCCATTTGGATCCATCCTTCATGAGTGAAGGGTATAGTCATCTTCATTTCTCTCTAACTTTAACTTTGGAGTTTACCAGCTTGGAGAGACTGCTTGCAGATGTGGTCACAGCAGGAGGAGGAGGCCTGCACACAGTTCCCTTGGCCTTGCCACTGAGCCCTGCAGTCCATGTCCCTCTCTGTGGTTGCTGTAACTCATAGCAGCAAGGATTTTGTCTTAAGGATCTTCAGTTTCTCCTGGCTATGACAACTGCTCTGGTAGGACAAGGTTGTTATACACTGTACTTTTGTCTGCAAAGTCTATTATTTATTCTTATCCAAATGTTCTCATTCTAATTGTTTGCCTTCACTTAGTGGTGCGATTAAGAAAAAGCGATGTGCCTTATTCTGCAGGGCTGGCTATGCTGCACTGCCAGGGGTTCCAGGTGATTGTCTTTGGGTTGGCTATCCAATTTGCCTGGAGACTGCTTGCTAACTCATTTTGATTGCAATTATTAATGCTAATGTGTTTTTCCCATTGCCTTTCTCTTTGGAAATAAGCACCAAATTAGAGAGGTGAGGAGTATCTGTCTGTGTCCTAGAGGTGTGAGATGACACAGGAAATGAATCCTGTTCCGATAACTTCATTTCCTTACAGCTAGTTGGTGTTTTTTGGGGAAATCTTTATGCAAAAGAGGAGTTGAATGGATGCTGAGCTGCATGATGGTCTTGCCTCTCTTGGATTTAGTGAAGCTTAAAACTTTGGTTGTTAATGTCAAAATGTTCTTCAGGGATGTGAAGACTTCAGAAGAGTCCTTGCAACAGGAGACTGAGTTGGAAGTGGTTGTTACGGGGATTGTCAGGTTGATTTTGGTAGAAATACTCTGTAATGGGTTCATGATTTTACTGAATTACAGGGAAATGTAAATGCTCAAAATTGTATTCAAGCTTATAAAAAGTTTTATGAAATAATTTGCATTCCCAATATAACAATATAAAAACAGTGCCTAAAGACATGAGATGGCAGATTGGAAAGTAAAGGGAAAATATGGATTTCTTCATTTTGCTGCTACAGACCTTAAAAGATGCACATGCAACTTCTTCAGTCCTTAAAGTCAATTTATACACTACATTATTTAGATTATGCATCTTATTTGAATTTTGATAGATCTTAATATACTAGCATGCCTGGCAGTTTTTGACTTTAAATAGTTGGTACTGAAAGCAAAGACAAAGCACTGATCCCAAAGCAAATTAGCTTTCTCCCTGACTGAACAGCTATTTAACAAATGTCCTTTTTCTGTCTTGTGTCAGGTCCTCTGTGTCCCCCATGGAGACTGGGAAGATGAAATTTTACCTGTAATAAAATTTGCACTAGAGCACCACAGTAAATTACTCATTTTATTAAAACAATAATATGAAATTGTATATTAAAATAATATTTTTTCCTCTGTAGGAAACTTGAACAGATTTATTGAAGTGCATCTTCATAGTGCTTTACTAAATGGGGATGACTTGCTTGTTAAAAAATTGATTTATCTAAATTGGGGGATAGCAGGGAGAAGTGCCTGTCACTTGCTGGTGAATTGATTTGTTTAGATTAGGGGATAGCAGGCTGAAAGTGAATCAATATTCAAAACTTACTTGTTGCTGAAGCCAGAGATCATTATCTGGGTATCAAAGAGATGAATGAGCAAGTGCTGCCTGATACAAATGAAAGCTCATGCCAAGGTAGCCCCAGGTCCTCAGCTGTCAGGTACCTGTGCCTCAAAACAATGACCCTGTAGCCAGTGGGTAATGGAACCTCAATGAAGACTAAGGAATAAAGGGACTGGTGAAGTGCCTTAATTTAAGTCTCTAGAGGGTTAAGGTGATTAAATACTTGCTTTATAATCAGTTGACTGCCCCAGGTTGATGACAGAGCACAACTCAACACTGAGTTGAAATGTAATGAAATCTGTCTCAGGGTCACGATTAAACCTAATTCCAAGGTGGTTGCTGAATAGCTGCACGTCCCCACAAATAATGGTGTGCTCTGACAGATGAGTGTTCAGCAGAGGAGTGTGGGGCTGTCAGAACTGTGTGAGCCTTCTGAGCAGCTCCCTGCCTTCACTGCTGCAGCGATGCTGATGGTACCCAGCCATGCAGCTGGAGCAAGTCATGCTGCCAGCTGTGCAGACAGCAGGTAGAGCCCTGCATGGAGTAGATCAGTAGCACAGGATGTGTTTGGCATTAGTGCATCTAGGGCTGGCATGGCTGTAGGATTCCTGGCTGGTGGGAATGGTGGTATTTGGCAGCAGAAGCTTCTTGTCACCCCTGAAAACCACGTAACATCTCTTTGAACTGGCACTGAGTGTTAGCACAAACTGGAAGGGAACTGAATCCAGCTAATGTATTGGGAATTAAAGGAAAGCTAGTTCAAAAACTTACTTTCAATCTTTGGGAACACTGGAGAGGCTGGTCCACACCTACGGTGAGCTTGCACTTTTTGTGAAAACACCAAAGGAGGCTGGTGTTTAATAATTGTCAGCACTATGGTGTTAACTATAAATCAAAAAGTAATTGATTTCAGGGTGTTAATAAAATTTAGATTTATGGAAAAGTTCAGTTATGCCTAAGATGCACAGTTAATAGCACTGGCACTGAATAAAACCCAATTTAACTTTGTTTCCATTATGAAATAGGGTGGTATTAGCCCATAAATTTATATTCATATAAGTGGTTTGGCTCTTAATTATGTGACTAGCTTTTTGAGAGTTCTGTGCTTGAAAACTGTTTTCAGACTTGGAAACCTGTTAAAAGCTCTGGATATTGTCCAACTTTCAATTCCCAGCAGTATCACTGCTCTGTATGCAAAAGCTCAAGACCAGACTCTGAATGGATTTGCTCAGACTTTTTGGAGGGAAGAATTTGAGAGATATAAATTCACTCTGACTAGTTCCTCACTAGATTACAGAGGGGACAGGCAGGACAGCCATTGCTCCTTAGGTTGAATTCTGGGATAGCGGGGTGTACCAAAAGGGAGCCAGAACAGAAGTTACAAATATACAATAGTAAATTAGACAGATTCTGAGTCCTCTCATCTACAATCCTGATGACAAACTGTGCTTAGTGAGTGTAACAGGCCTCAGAGCTGGTTGGGGGCTGAGCACATGCAGCAGCTGAGAAGACCTATTTATGTTTCAGTAACTGACCTTACTCATCACATCACTCTCTGCAGTTTTGAAATGACCCCTGAAGGAAACAGTGACAGCAGCAGTCTCAGGAGCATGAGTGGAAGTAATGAAGCAGTAATTAGCAATTAATAAAGTGCGGTGAAACTTTCAACTGCTGCGCTGGCCTAGAGGTCTAGGGCTAGAGTGGAATAGTCCCTTGGAAATCTACAACTTGGATTAATTATCATAATTTCCTTTAGACACCATCTGCTCTTGGAGCCAACTTGTATATTTACTTTTTCCCTTGAAGGTAGATTAGTTTTAAGGACTCTGCTTCTGTGGCTTTTCACAGCAGAAATTAAACTGAACACTGGGATCAAGATATGAGGAATGAGATGGCCCCTGTGGCTGATGTGTCCTACAGAGACCACAAGGGCAAGGTTCTGTTGGAATAGCCAGCAGAGTGTCAGAAAAGTGTTGGAAAAACATAGACAGAACCTTCTTTGTAGTTGACAGAGGGGGGGTTATCTTTTCCAGGGTGGGGCATAAATTGAAATTGTGCTGTCTCTGTGCTCTTCTCTTCCCCTTCCCACCTCAAATCCTTCAGAGCCGTGTCTGGAAGATGCAACCTTTCAGAGAATGTGATAATGAAAGGCAAGGATTGCCAAGGAGCCCTCATGACCTGAAGTTGCCACTGAGTTACCAACAACAGGCATACCCTGGTGAGGCCAGTAACCCTGTCTGAGGAAGAAGGGCCCCTGTGGCTGTGGGGACCACCATGGGGAAGCTCTTTGTTCCTCAGAGCTGTTGCACTGCGTTGCTTTAGCAGGCTGTGCTGGGTTATGCCATGCTGTGCACTGGAAGCTCAGCTAAGGTCAGAAGCTAAACTATACCACCACTCCTTACTCTCCTATAGATGAGCCTGAAAAATGGTCAGATCATGAAAACATACAGCCAAACACCACCAGCCTTCCCCTTGTTCCCCACTGTGTTAATCATTCATGGCAGGAGCTAAGAGCAAGTTGGGAGAGTCAGGTTAGGCTGAAATATCTGTTGGTTTTCAGTTATAGGAATGCCCAATGGACTTGAACAGAGCAAAACACTTTTCAAGCAGCAAAGGTGCAAAAATGGGACATGGGAATTTTGGAATATGTCAGTGCAGTTTTAGACGTCACTCGTTTGCACTGAAGGCTTGTAATAATGATTCTATTTTGTCTTGTGTAAATCAGTTTTAATTAATAGAGCAGATGTACCAACAATACATCTGGAAATGAAATGGAGGAAAATAGAAAAGAGGCAGCTGGTGCTAGTGGATGTAAATATTTGCTTTTTGGGAAGTGAAGCTCTGCAGAAACTTCAGGCTCCATTTCAAATTCAGAAGCCTGTTTCTTATGCCTGTGGAAATATATGGAGCAGAAAAAATTAATGAAACCATAATGCTGCTTTATTTGAATCTAGTGCATGTGATGTAAGTAGCCCAAGCTTTTGGAATAGAGCCAACACATGAAATCTTGGTTCCTGCTGAAATATTAAGACTTTGTTGATGGAAGGTGCATTAATTCCAGAGGAGCTATCTCTGTACCAAGAAGCCTTCCCAGGCCTTTGCAGTACAATTGTGCCTTATGAGTATGGACAAATGGAAATGCTAATGTTTGACCCTTGCTAGAGCAGAGCAAGGTGCAGTGATGCTACTGAAATAGGGCTTGACTGGAAAACCAAGTTTAAGAGGTCCATATATCTGAAAACTGCTGCTGGGGAGGTGTGACAAATGTGTGGACAGACTCTGAGCCTTGTATGAAGCTGAAGATTGAAACAAAAGCAAGGCATGAATTAAGACTTTGCAGGTTTTGATGGGACTCTCCACAGTTCTGCTGTGTTATTTTTGTGCACTCTTAACTGCAGAAAAGTATTTTAAATCTTCCTCACTTCCTTTTAGTATTGAACTTCTCGTGAAATCCCAGGCTATTTGTGTTAGAATTAGGAGAGCTTTTTATTCTCTTTTGTGGGTTTTTTGTTAGCACAACTGCTAAGAAGAATTTGAACATACAAGCCTGAAAGCAAAAAGTACCACAGCAAACACAGAATGTAACGTGCAAAACAAACCCACTTTTAAAGCAATGACTGGTGAGTGGTGACATCCAGCCTGGAACTGGCAGTGTGGAAGAAGGAAGACAGTAAGGGTTGATCCAGAGCAGGTATTTTGTGCTTAGTGAACCAGACAGTGGAGATGGGAAGGATTCCTTAAAGTAGTTTAAGTCATAGTGCACGTATTGGTAATGCCTATTGCAGGATAAGACAGACTTTTGCTCTGCAGCTTTTGGAATAGGATATCAGGATGCTTGCACCCAACCTTAAGTGTACATGTTCTGGTTTAGGATTTTGTGCTTTGATGCTGAGAATGCGCCACAGCAGAGGGAACACCTCAAAATGGCAGCACATCTCAGAGCTGAGCTGGATCTGGATTAAAGTGAAACTCCTCTGTCCTTAAGATATAGATAAGAAAGTTTGCAGGTGTAAGTAGTGCTGCTGCTGCAGGTGAGGGGATTGGGTTTTCCAGGCCTGGGAGCAGATTATAGCCCTGTCTATCCTGCGTTTACATTGTGGAAGCTTGTGTACAGTAAACACCTCACTGTCTGTCCCTTCTGTTTCAGAGCTCTGCTGTCAGCTATTTAATACCCTACTCTGCTTACTGCTGTCATTGGCCTGCTATCCTTCATCCTTCATCCTTAATTGTCCTCAGTGAGCAGCAGGCATCGGGAAGGTGGTGATGAAAATGTAATGGTTGGAAGAGGCAGCAGGACCACTGGCTGTGAGAGATTTGTATGGTGTTCAGTCTAGCAGGTGAAGCAGCTGAGATCTTTCACAAAGATGATGTGTTTGAAGATGGGTCAGATGGGGTCACCAGGACATGATGAAGTTTAATTTTGCAATATAAAGAGATTTTCCACTCAAATTCTGACTAATAAGCAGTTAGTTCTCAGTACTTTAAAAGCAGACTCTCCTTTACTACTTTTGTTTTTACCAGGTGTTGAATTGGCAGCTGACAATCCCACTGCAATCCTTGCTTGTCTGTCCATCTTACCCCCATGTCTGGGGGCTTAGGTTGTGTGCATTTCTAGAATGCCTGCACACATTCCTCTGTCCATTGGGAAAGACTGAATTGTGGTCAGTCACACTTCCAGGACCATATCCTCCTCAGGTAACAGGATGCCTGAAACTGTAGTTTGACTGTTTGGGGAATTATCACAAAACAGAATTTAGGGCTGAGGAGTCAGATGAGAGAAGACTGTAGAACACACAGCTATAAGCCTGTACACCCTGGTTGTGCATGTATTCAAATGCATGGCTCTATCTCCTCAAGCTGCAGAAGTTATTTTGTGGAATAGTTCTATGTTGTTAGAGGATTTCTGGAAACTAATGGGAACAGGTGTTATGTTCTGACTTATTTTATTTCCTCACTACAGCCAGGGTTGCTCTGACTGTGTCCTTAAGGTGTCCCTTTCAAGTCCTGCCCTTCTGTGACTTGAAGGGCAATGAAAAATTTGCCTTCAGACCCAGTGGACTGTGTAGGGGCTCTGGCAGGTGAGAGGAGGCTGTGCCCAGAGAAGGGATTTTTCTAAATGCACAGCTACCTGAGCTGTAGCCACCAGCTTCCAGGAGCACTGTAAATTGTGCAGGGCCTGAGCTGTGCCTCAGCTGACTCTAAAGTGTCAAGTAAACCTGTTGTCTGATGTTTAAATGCTGGGGTAACCTTGCTCTGTAGGGGAAATGGGAAACTTTGGAGGCAATGCTGTGACACAGGAGTCCTGAAAAGCAAGAAGGAGCAATTTGTCAGATGACATTGTCACCTTTGATGTGGTGAAGGGAATCAACACAGGGCACTGTGTCCTAGGTGGCTTGCTTGATGTTTTGTTAAGGATTTGAGCTGCCCATTTCCCACTGAGCTTTGGGATGCAGATGTCAAATCTGGCTCTATTTAGATGGAGCTCTGCTTCAGAGCTGCACTTCAAAAGCTGGTGGAGAATGTACCAGCAGGGAGGACTGTAATTGCCATATATTTTACCCATAATGATATGGGGGAAAGAACAGGGGCAGCTGTAATGAATAAATGAAATGTTACATCTGATAACTCCCAAGTCTTCTTTTTTCTGGGTATTAAGTCTGCTGTGGAAGGCAGGAGGAGGGAATGGAACCCTGTGTCTCCTCAGCTGTGTGGATGCCCCCTTTTTTAAAATCCTGACTTAAAAACGGAATGCTTGTTAAAAAGTAGGAGTCAACAAGGGAGACGTGGGCCAAGCTCTTTGCTAGCAGAGCTGTGCTGAACTCTCTGCCCTTGCACCAGAAGATAATTTGCCTCTCAGTGGTCAAAGGTTGAGAAAATGCCCCCCACAGAAGGGAAGCAACTCAGTCAGGCTTCCTCTGCCCTTTCCTTTTTACTTAAGAAAAGAGAGCCAACCCTGATGAAGATGGGTTCATTGGCATAAAAGGTAACTCACGGAGATATTTTCAAAACTCTACCTTTATGAAACTAGAGCAGAAAGCAAAGTTAGGGTGACTGATCTTTGGATTTAGCTTTCTCTGTGGCTCTGACAAGCCCATGAACAATTGCCCATTCTACCATACATGACTGTGAGCAGGACAGCCCACTCTGAAGCCTTTCAAAGTGAACCTGTCAGATCAGGAGGGAGCTTTTCTCTCACAGCTAGAGAAGAGATGGTCCAATCCTTACCCTCCTACAGAGCTGTGGCAATCACCCTCAGGAAAAGAGTGGTCTTGGTTTGCATCTGGGCAGCAGAATAGGATATTTACCTTGTGACACAGTGATACCTCTAGGGCAGAGCAGAAGACTACCTGTTTTGATGAATATTAGTTTTCACTCTGGTTTTATCCTGTCTGAACAGTTTTGTTGAATCCTGACTGTTCTTCCCAGCTGTCCATCACTGATTCTCACACTTTGATGGCTCTTGTCACAAATAACATGGTAAAAAGATCTTAGTTATTTTCTCTTTCCTTTTTTCTCCTTTGAGAAGTCTCATTTACTTTCTGCAGCTGTCCTGACTCTCTTCCTCCTATCATTACTGGGTAGCAATGTGGCAATTAGAGCTGGCCAACCCCAGGAGGAGGTGTGCTCCACCGGCTTTGAAAGACTTTGCAGCACTGTCCTTTGTGCTCTTCTCCAAAGCTTTTCTCTTCTCCCTATGAAATGGATTTTAATGTTATGCCATTCCTGGTATAGTAACATCTATAAAGATACAAAAATGTCTGGGACCTAGACTGGTTTTGTGAAGCCTTGATTCTTTTCATCTTCCTTGGAAGGTATATTGCTCCCCATCTCTCTCTCTCTCTCTCCCCCTCCTTATTTCCCTTCAGAGGATATCTTGGAGGTGATGTAAAGGCATCTATTGCTTAAATATTGATGTGCCAAGCAAGGGCAGAGAAAGCACCAGCTGCCTGTCTCTTCCTTGGAGCACCAGCCTCTATAGTTCTGGAGCCAGATGGGGACATTTCTGAAGGGCTGGTGTGATATTCAGATCCCAGTGCTCTTCACTTTGTCAGTCTCTTTCACACCTGCTTTTCTTCCCCAGGCTTTGCCTCATCTGCTGCCCAGGCCCTGTGGCTGTTCAGCTGCCAGAGGCCAAGTGGCTGTTGTAGGAATCAAGCTGGTCAGAGACAGCAGGACTTGAACTAATAAGGAAGAGAGTTTCTGTGCTCTGCCTGATCTTGCTGAAGGTGCTTTCACTACCATTTCAGAAGACCAGTCTAATGCTGGGGTTGAGTCAGACCTGAAGGTTTTCTCTGGAGACCAAAGGATGGGGAAGTTTAGAAGCTAATGCCTAATCCTGTGGGCATCAACAACATTTTTAATGCTGTTTCTTTGATAACTTGTAGGAGGCATTTAATTTTGGATTTTGTGTAAAGTGGTGTAAAGCAGTTCAGTGCAGCTGGAAGCTAGAGGCAAGGCTATTTATTTCAGGGCTTTGAAGAGTTCTAGTGATAGCTGTCTTATTGCTGCAGTAGCTGGTTTTGCTTTGCTTTGGAGCAAATGAATAAAAATACTTATTTCATTTTCTCTGAGGTGAGAAAATTCCTGGAAGTCTGCTGATGAAGTTAATGAAAATCTTAATCTTTTTTCCCTGAAGTGGCTTGAGTGCAGCTCCCAAGAAAGCCAGGGTTTGGAAGGCTGAAAGCACTGACTGGATGTTCTGAGAGGACTCCTGACACTAGGGCTGGGCTGCAGATGTGGCTGTAGGTACTGGATGGAGATGCTGGATGTCTTGGTGAAGTGACCTCTTTTTTTGAGATTGCTGTACTCTCTGTACCAATTGCTAATAAACTACTTTCTGTTGGCAGGGCTGATGATCCATCAGTCTGCATTCTCAGAGATGAGCCCTTTGCTAGGGCATCACTACAGAGAGCGTTGTCAAATCTTGACAGCATTTGACATTTCCCAGGCAATGCTTAAATCCAACGGACAATTTTTTACCCTTTCCCCTAAGAGCCTTCCAATAGTGATTCCTATAGACTGTAGTGTTCTCCTCAAAAGAATTGTTACCAAAAGCTTCTGTATTTGTGTCACTTGCCATATGCTGCTAATGAATCTTTATCTTTGTTGCTTTGGGCTTTAAATGTTTAAATTACTTTTAATTAGGATATGAGCTTTTCTGGCTGTGGGCTGATGGACAGTTCTCTGGTGACCAGAACAAGGAGAAAAACAGAGGGATTACTGTATTGCTTCTTGTACTTGAAGGAACAGTCCTTTAAGGCAGGTGGGTTTGGATGTCTCATTTAGGAGAGGCATACCAGGCCTCAAAATCCAGCAGTTTATGCCAATTTATTAATTGTTCTGTTTCTGTCCTACTTCTTGCCCTTAATTTGCAGAGCCAGATTAAAACTGTGTGATGCACAGAGGTTCAGGGCAGGGCTACTTTTTCCTCCAGGACAGAATCTGTTGATTCAGCTCAGTATTCTAAGCAGAAATTGCATGCAAAATGGAGCTGAATGAACCCTACTCCTAGCAAGAGCTGGTAGCAAGGATGAATGAGCAGTTCATTCACAGTCATTTAAACACGAAGAAAATTAGATATATGTGTTTAAAATTGCTTTCTCAACCAGTGTTTAGCATCTTGAGGTCTCAAGGGTTAAAACACCTCTGGCAACTTGGATCAATGTTGTGGGGATTGAAAAGCGCTCTGGACTAAGCACACAAATGAGTTAAACTGTGTTTAGCTAATTCCCTGAATGGGGATAATTCAGCCAGCCCTGTGCTGAAGACATCTGGAGCTTGTCTCATATTTGCAGTCAGACTCTTTCTCAAAGACTTGGTTGGTCCACAAGTGACTGATTTACTACCCAGAAGGTAGGAGGTGCTTTGGAATCACTCCCTTTTGGTGGAGGTTGGAGAGAGACCTTTGCATTTCTGTCCTGGACTTCTGACAGTGACTTCCACAGTGGTCCCATGCTCAGCTTGGGTTTGCTTTTTATCATTAGGATACAGACGGGGGGGTGGGTTGTGGTTTGTTTGTTTCGCTAAGGCTGAGTGAATTAAGAACCTCTACTGCATATCTGTAGGAGTCAGACCCCTCTAGCAAGGTAGAGGACAGCCTTAAACATTCAGACTCTCCACTAATGCTGTAATGGGAACCTGGCATGCCGAACTTGTTGTCTAGAGACCATCTGTACTGCTATTAGCTCCAGGAATCTGGTGCTTCCAGCACTGCATTTCCTCCCTGTTTTCCCCATATCCAGGGCATGTATTTGTTTCAGGTTGTGGCCCAGTGTTTTGCGAGCTGTACCTCTCTAGGCTCAGTTATCACGTGTTAGGAGAGACTTTGTTTTGTGCACTCTTGTCATGGCAGTGGTTGTATGTCACATATAGAAAAGTCCTAAGTGCAGGCATATGGAGATGGCAAGTCCTCATTATTTTGCCCTGACTCCAGTAAAAAATGAACACCTTTAATCACTGAAATTTGGATGGCAATGAGTGATGCAAAGCAGTTGCATAATTTTAATTTTAAGTGATCAGCAAAAGAATGATCCTTTGCTCTGTTCCCTCAACTAAAATGCTCTGCAGCTATATAAAGAGGCAAGCAGCAGCTCTGGCTTTGCTTTGATTTTTGTAGTGAATGTTTGCTGTATTTAATCTGCTGGGCTGTTATAAACAATCTCACTGCAAGCAAGAAACTTGTGAGTGGCTGAGCTGAGATTTCCAGGTTCCTAATCAGAAGAAAGGCTGTCCCAGCTAAATTGGAGTTAGGCTCCTGATTGCATCCTGATAGAAAGGATTATTCATCCAGTGGAAAACAAATAGAGCTGCTGTTTGGCATATATTAGCTGAGCAAATTTTGGCACTCAGTACGTGTTACAGCTCTGCTTTTCTGAGCCGTGAGCTGGGTTCACTTGGAGCTGGCCTGACTCTGGAATGTTCCCTGCTTTCTGACCTTTCCTCTGCAGTATGGCTTAGGTGCTTTGGGAACCCTTTTCCATTTTTGCCTTTTTATCAGCCCATTTACAACATACTCTGTCAGGCTGTCTGTGACTCAGGCCTCTCTTTACTATTTCCTGGCTGATCCCTTTGGTTTGTATAATCAACTGTCTGGGTGCCCATCTCTGATGTGCTGTGTTTAAATTCAGCCCAGGCAGTGAAACAGATGGTGGTGATGCCATGGCCTTGATATTGCCTGCTTGGTTCTGTTGGACTGCAAGGGGCTGTGGAGAAGAGGGACCAAAGATAAAGGTTGCTAAAAGAGGTTGCTTTTATTTCTGTGGGATTCTTGGTCTGTTACCCATCTTCTGGCACTTGTATGTGCAGGGCAGATAACCTCAGTGCCTTTCTGCTGTACGGTATGAAACAGTTGGTATTTTGGTTCAACACAGGGCTGCTTCAAAACAAACAACACCCACAATAGGAGCCTTTTTCTTCTTTTCCAAGAGCCAAGGATGGTGAAGCTGTATGCTGAGGTTAACTTACACAGCAAGGACCATGGGATCATGACACACAGTATCTTTTGGAGCCTGTTTTGTAGCTGACAAATGTGTGTCTGGTAACTTTGAAGGCCAGTGAAGGCTTCTGTGAGCCAGAGAGGTGGGGAATCTCCATCCTGGGAGATACCTAACACTGCTGGGTGCCTCCCCCCCAATCTGTTTTAACTCAGAAATTGTATGGTTTGTGCAGAGGGGTTGGACCAGAGACATCCAAAGTCTCTTCCACCTAAATCTTTCCATGGTTGTGTGCCTGATCCCACTGATCACCTGAGCAGTCTGCTTTATGTGGAGTGAAAAGAGCCTTATAAAACATGTAGAAATGTCTGCTGTGGGCTCTGGCAAGGAGCAGATGCCAGCTGCCTTTTCACTTCTAGATGAATTTATTTTACTGGAAGAACAACTGCTGTTGCTGTGAAGTTGCCAGGTGGACTTGGGGGAAATGGGAGTGTCAAGGGGGGAATTTGGGAAGGCAGGAAACCCATGCTGGCAGCAGCACCTACCCTGCCAAGGGACCAAGCAGGGCATTGGGAGGGATGTGCTGGGAAGTTCCTTTGATTGCTTCTGTCTCCTAGAGCAGCTGTTTACCTGGATTATGAGCATAATGAGAGGGGGTTTCTTGTTGGGTGTACATCCCCAGGAGAGGTTCTGCTTGATACCTGACCTTTGTTTTCACTTCATGCCAGGTGTTTCTAGGCCTTGAAATTTTGCTGTGGGCTCAAATGAATGCTTAAGTCAAGGCGGACAAACGTAGGATTAGTTCCCAGGGAGACAGCATGGGTGCAAGAGTTGTGCTCTCTCACAGCTTTTGTGAGAGACAAACAAGCTTAGTGGGCCAAGAATAGCAGGACTGATGATGCACATTTCCAGAGGGTTATGTGCCTTCAGAGCTCTCTGCAAATGTCAGCCAGTTTGTCTGCTGCCCTGCAAATGCTACTTGCTGGGAAGGAGAAATCCTGCTTTCCCAAGTGAATGTTCCCCCCTCAACAGCTTTTCAGCTCAGTTTGCCAGTGAGAGTAAAAAAATAGGCTGCCCTTATGTGCAAGGTTTGAGGATTGCACAGAGATGCAGCCCAGTGAACTTGAAAGTATAGAGAGGCTGGTCTGATCTCCCCAGGGTCCCCTCTTGAGCTGAGGGCATGCAGGGACCAGTGTGTCCAGTGAGGCAGAAAAGTTTGCTGAGCAGTGGAGAGGAGCAAAGCCAAGGGACTGAAGGTGCTATTACAGCCTCAAATGTCCTGTCTGAGGGGAGATTTGCTGTCTGATGTGCTGCCTCTGTGTGGGGAGGGAGGGCTCTCAGGGCAGCAGAGGAGGGAGCTGTGTTCTGTTAGCAGCTGGAGCCTTCCCCTGTCAGCCTGCAAAGCTGTTGCTCCTTTTGCTCCTAGAGAAGTGTTATTTAACAAACTGGCTTCCAGAGCAGCCTCATTGCTGGGCTAATTCCCAGGTCTGCTCCGTAAAGAGATTCATGGCTCCCTTTGCAGCCCAGCTATTCCTTGTGAAGGTCTGATGTATCTGGCTTGGTTAATCCTAGACGTCTCGATATGGAGATATCATTTGTTAAAGGACTTCTCAGTGCTGGAAACACCAGCCAGGAAAAAAAATAGTTTCCAAACAGGTTTGGAAACCTCTGTCTTGTAGTCAGAGGAAAATTAAACTGAAGCCATCTTTTTGTGTTCAGTCCAGCAAGTTGCTGTGAACTTGTCTGAGAGAAATTAGCATCCAGTTCCTAATTAAAGCAGTGGGAGCAGCAGCCAGAGAGGGTTAAAAAAAAAGGATCTGCCTTGAGGCTGCACTAAAGAGAGACTGTAGATATTTGTGTCTCAGCAGTTCAGCTGATGGATACCTCTAGATGTTCCTGGTGCCTGGGTATAATTTTTACTTGCCCTCTCCTGATTTTTTTAGTGATGGAGGATGCTGAGGGCTGAAGGCACAAGCTGGAAGGTCAGTGCCTTTCCAAGTCTCTTCAAGGTTTTTAGGTGGGTGGCTAAGGCAGGAGGCAGGTGCTGTAATTTGACTGCAAACATGCTGGGCATCTAAGCCCACAGCAAACATGGAGTTTGCTCCACGACAAGACACCTTGTGCCTTCTGTAGGACAAGACCCTCATTGTAGGCAGTTGCTGAAGAAAAGCTGATGCACAATAAACTTACACCTTAATTTTTCTGTGCAGTATTATCTGCATCACAGTTCTGCCACAAGGCTGAGATGCTATTTTCTCTGCCTTTCAGGATTGCTGCAGGCACTTGTTTTAAAGGCATGTGGATCTAGCCAGCCATGCTCGAGGATATGGACAAAATAAGGTTTGTCAGTAGCACATTTTGTTCCCATCAAGTTAGTCTGGTGAAATATGCCATTTTTTACTAAGAAAGCTGATTTTATATGTTGCTGAAACCACTGGGCTGCTTTCAAATTAGGCTAATTATGGAGAGAGGATAGATCCATCTTCCTGTAGCATTCCTAGCACTGGCATGAATGTGTTTGCTTCCCCATGTGACTTTACCTTTTCCTCAGTAAATATGGAAAATTGAGCCTCTGTGAGATTGGTCCCTTTGCCTGATACCTAGCAGAGCTGTAATTAGATGAGTGCAAATTTGTGATTTTCACTGTCATCTAAGGTCCACCTTATGTGCTGCCTCTGGCATGGGGAGGGGAAATTTTCTTTTTTTCTCTCTCTGGGAAAGAGGAAAATGTTTGGGGATGGTGAGGGAAATGGGGAAGGTTTTCTCTCTGTGGCCTGCTTGCCCTGGGAGTCTCTGTGCTGCTTTGAGAGGGAAAGCTCCAGGGCTGTCTCTGTGGTGGCACCCAAGGAGGGATGCTCAGGCATGCAACAAACACCTTGAACAGAAGGGTGGTGGCTCTGTGTCCCTTCTCTTATACTCTTGGTTATAGGACATCCCCTGGATCTGCCAAGGCTTCCTGGAAGGCTTCAGTACCTGAACTACAGGCTAGGAGAGAGAAATGAGAGATTCCTATAGACCCTGCTTGGGATCCCAGCTCATCTTTTTCTGGGACTTTGTTCCTGGGTTTGCTGATGCCTGAGGGTGGAGGCATGCTGGAAAGGATTCAGGCATGGTAGCTGTTTCAGCCAGCACACCACTCCTTGCTGTTTGCAAGGACAGGAGGGTTCCTGGACATGGCATAGTTCTCATGTGTTGCCTTTCCTGACAAAAGGAGCTCTTATTTACCAAGATTTCATCTATTCCTACTGTTTATTGCCCACCTGAAATCTTCCTCATCTCCTGCTGGCCTTGTCCTTGCAAGAGCTGCTGGTTGTGCTCCTGCCGCAGTGAGGAGAGAGATGGAGACAGGATGGGAGCAGTGGCTGGCAGCTGACAGTTTCTTTTTATGTTTCCATCTGTTCCCTCTCTTCCTTTTTAATGAGATCAGGTGCCAGAGTGCACTAGGAAGACTTTTCAATGTGAGAGGAAGTCTCAAATGGGGTACTCAGGTCCTTGCTTTCATCCTTGGCAGAGAGATGCTGTTCAAATCAAACCTGCACCCTCTTGAGCTGTTCCTATAATGAGAAACCAAAACTCTGCAGTGAGGCTGACATCTCCAATCAGGTGGGTCTGTCCTGCAGCTCAGCCTTGGAACTCAGAGATGCTTGTGCTGATGGTCACCAAGACACAAACCTGGCTGTTCCTATCTTTTAACTTTTTATAATTCATTTATTTGATTTTTTTTTAATGTGGCTACTCTTTGTCTTCAAATCCTTCAGTTGTTTTAAATGGTATAAGGTTTACTCTTTCAGACCCTTGGTATTTGCTACATAGAACCAGTTACTGGGTTTTCCAATCAACCACTTCAATTTCATGAGTAACTCCGTTTCTGCTTTATATTTTGAAGGGTTTTCCCCTCTGCTTTTGAGGCCATATGTTTATTACAAAGCTGGTCTTTCATGAGTAGGAATGTTTCTCCTCAAGGAGAATCTCAGGAGATGTTTGGGACTGGTTTTATTGCTGTCATTTTTATTCATGGTAGTTCTTGGAATGTGTGAAGGATGGGAAGAGGTTCAAAGGAAGAACCTGAGGAGCTTGCCTAACAGTTCAACTTGGACAACATCTTTGTGGAAAATTACAATCTGTCCCTCTACTCCCACTGCCAATATATGACATGATGGGAGTCAGCATGGAGACCTCAATCAGACAAAAGCTGTAGAGTCTGACAGTACCTCCAGGGCAGAGAGCAGAGGCTTTTCTAGGGGATGTACCAGGTGCCTTGTTTAAAAATCAGAAAGCCCTGGCTCATGTTCCATGTCACAATGGCCTCTGCATGGCTGTTTTTTAGCAAAACTCCCAATCTTTTAAGCAGAAGACATTTGGATACAAATGCAGTTAAATATTTGGCTAAGCCAAAGGCAATCCAGTAGTCCCTCCTTAAGCAATCCAGCCTACTGCTTTTAAGCAATCCAAACTGCTTTGGGATTTTGCTCAAGTTCAAACTCTGCAATTGTGGCTGTTGTGTGGTTATAGTGGACCTGTGAAGGCAATGGTCCAGTGCAAGAAAAGTCACATTTGGCTTTGATTTTTTTTTTCCTTGGTGCCTGATTCAGTTGGTAAGCTCCTTGCCCAGCAGTGCTGGTGCCTGCAGACTGCCCCAGCACCTCTCAGCACAGCCCTGTGTGCTGCAGGGAGCTGCAGCAGCTGGCTGGCAGCAGCAAGGACAGCAGCTTGCTCCTTTGGTGCTTCTCAAGTGATAAATAAAACAAGCTACTCCTTTCACAGTGCTGCTTCTGAACAGCCTGGTGCTTTGTAGCTGCTCTAATCATGCCAGGTGCTCCTGTGGGTTCAGGTTGAAATGCATGTCACGGGCTGGGTTTGTCCCTTCCCTGTGTCCCACTTACAACTGTTGTGTTTCCTAATCTCTCTCCCCCTTTCTTC
This sequence comes from Anthoscopus minutus, assembly GCA_013399455.1. Lineage (NCBI taxonomy): Eukaryota > Metazoa > Chordata > Aves > Passeriformes > Paridae > Anthoscopus > Anthoscopus minutus. The sequence continues at coordinate 20,152 of VWYI01041098.1, forward strand.
TCATCACAGAGCCAGCTGTTGGTGTTTGGAAGTGCCCTGCAGAGGCACTAGGGCCTGCTGGGCTGGGCATGACGGACTTGCAGTGAAGCCAGGAGCCAAGGAGACCTGTCCTACAGCAAACAAAGCTGCCACATGATACCAGAAGCTACAAGTGCCAGCCAAGCTGTTGTGGTTAAGCACAGCTTTTCCTTAGACTGGAGAAGCTGGAGGGAAGGCCTGTCTGTGGCATTTGGGGCGGTCCTTGGGGCTGACACTTAGGTGTTGCCATGGTTTTAGATGAGATGTCCATTTCCAGAGAGCTGCCATATGCTGGGGCTTGCAGGCTGTTCTGTGTCTTGGGTGGAGCAGAGGAGAGCCTGGTGCTCCCAGCCTGTGGTGGGATGGAGAATGCCCTGGCAGGACCCTGCTAGCAGAGAAGAGCTGAGTGTGAGGGAGGAGACACTGAGCCCTGCTCTGCCTCTGTGACTGGGAAAGATCACTAAGCTCTGGTCCTACAGTGGTGCTGCTGCTGCCTGTTTCTGTCCTCAGTATCACAGAGTCTCAGATGGCTTTTAGCTGCCAGGAAACAGGATGCCAGGACAGTTGGGATTAAGGTAGTGGCAGCCCCAGGAAAAGCTATTGAATCATCTTATAACTGCACAGATATTGTCACCCTTGACATCTGTTCCTTTCCCTGTTGAGCCTGAGATCCTGTGTCAGTACTTTGCTGAGTCAGGCCTGACCCTCCATCCAATACCTACCCATCTTTCCAAGGCACTGTCTCCTGGCAGGCACAGCCTTGGTTACTGCCTTTCCCAATCTCCATGTCAGAGATTCCCCTTGAACTGTGCTTAACTTCTGGATACTTGTAAATTTTCTTTTGCATTGACATAAAGACAGCTGGCTGGATTAAATGGTTTCATAGAACTAAAGAAAAAGAAAACACAGGAGGCATTACACTATTTGGGGTCAAGGATTTTGCTTTCTTTTAAGAGGTAGCAAAGATAAAACAATTTATTTATTTTCAAATTAGTTAACTGCTAATGTCATGGTCTTTAAAAAGCAGGAATTTGAAATAGTGTCATGATTTAGAAAAGACTACAGAAGCATTTCAGGATTTGAAAGTGAGATGTAAATTAAGTAAAAAAATAGGAAAACCAAATTGATTCCCAGCATGGGAATAAAAAGGAAGAAAATAAATCCAAGCCTGTGTGTTGAGGTCTGTGTTACTAAAAAAATAAATCTATTTTCTCCCTTGCAATGGGTGATTGTATTGCTCAGAGGAAGGCAGGGGAAATATGGTTAACAAGACCCAACTAGATTTTCCTTTTTTCTTGAAAGAAAACAAATATGAACCCTGTTTGGAACAAAGTGGGCTGTGGGCTGCTTGTTTGGAACTTCATGATTGGACCTCCTTAAGGTTGCCGCTGGATAAGTGATCTCAGTGCAGTGATTCAGTAAGGAATGTAAATATTTTGATAACATCTGATGTGATTGAGCATTGCAGTCAGTCCTTTCTTGAAGTGAGCACTTCATGGCTTAAAATGGGGATAGGGAGTGCTCCCATCTGCCCCTCTTCCATCCTGTGAGCTGTCTGCCAGCACTTTCCTGTTCTCTCTGGATCTTCATTGCAGCCTTTGCAGCAGCTTTGTGTACTCTGCAAGACACCAGAAGTGTCCAGGTAACTCTGTTAACTGGCTTGATCTGGTTAGTGCAGCATTGATGACAGGAGAGAGGTTTCTGATGTGCCTTTTGCAGCCCAGGGTCTCTGATTTTGGTGCTCAGCAGCCAGAGTGTGCCTGTGCTGTGAAGTCTCATCTCAGAGCCAGGGTTTTTGGGGGATGCTGGCTCTGAGTCCTTCTAGCACTGCAGCAAAGGAGATGTTAACAATGCAACGTGCCTGCCTGTTGCCCTTGGCTGTGTGCTCATTTACTTCTGCAGGAGGAGAAGAGCTATGCAAAGAGCCTTTCCCAGGGGATGGAGGAAGGATTTCGGCTCTCTGCACAAACTAACTAACTAACAGTTACCTGTGCCTGTAAGAGAGCAGAGTTTGGAGCCTGGTTTGATCACACCCTGCTAGGATGGATAAGGGTAGCTTGTCTGAAATGTTGAGGTGCCAGGCTTGCCTTTGTGCTGGGCTGTGGGCAAGTGTGTCCCCTCTCTGCTTCCTTGGGACATGCTGCAGTTCTTGCAGGTGTGTTGGAGGGAGTGTCACTGTGTGTTTGCTGTGTTCATTGTGTGCTGTCCCTGAGCTGCTGTTACTACTTTCAGACAAGACACATTGCCAGTATCCCAGCAGATGTGGGGAAGTGCAGCTAGTTTCTGCTGCTCTGGGGCAGGGGCACCACAGCAGCTCCTCTGTGGGCACCAGGTGTGTGCTGAGCATCCCCTTGTCCCACTGCTGCCCAGGCTGTTGCCACCTCTGGAAACCACCACTGCCTCCTCCGCTGTCGACATCCCTGCAGTTGCCATGGTGGTGCTGGGAGTGGCTGGGAAGCCCTGCTGCTCCTGTAGCAGAGCCACAGCCTGGCTCGCTGGGAGGATCCAATGTGTGAGTGTGGCCCTGCAGAATGGAGAAAGGGGAGGATGCTGGTGACCATCCCTGTGCTGGAGTGCCTGTGGCTGTGTCCCTTCTCTGGATGGAGAGTGGCTTTTGGTGCCCAGGTCATCTGACCTCAGGAGGGAGAGCTTGGGAGCACAGCTCAGTGGAGACTCATGCATGTAGTTAGAGAAAATAAAAAAGCTAGGCTGCTCCAGGGAGATGCAAATTACTCCTAGAAGGTTCTCCAGACATGCTTCATACCTGAAGGACAGGAAATAATCAGTGAAGTTAAAGCATGTTCTGTAACACCTTGGTGTTACAGCCAGTGCTGTAGCATTAGAGCAGCAATCCAGTTAATACAGAATATTTACTTTTCTGGCAGCTAGTATTGTGTGTGTGTGCTGGAGAAGCAGGTGTGAGGCTGGAACCAGCCAAGGTCAGGCTCAGCCATTGTATTCTTGCTTCTGCTTTTGGCTGGTTCCCTGTCTCTGGTTTGGTGTATCTGAACTGAGTTAATATTTATGCTCTTCCAGAGACTGAAACTCCATTGTGAGAACTGGGCATGAACATACATTCACTCTGAGAAGCTTTGGAAGTCTAAGATTAAAGCATCATGGTTGGGATTGAGATTTACAGAAGCATTTTAAGAACTCTGCCAATGCCCAACCTCTCCATGTCCTGGTGAAGGCTGGGTTCACATTGCATGGGTGAAGCAGCTGGTCAGGATGTGAGCATTGTGCAGCCTGTGCTGTGCATTGAGAGTTGATGGTGTAGAAATGAAGGGATGGTTCAGAAAGGGAGCGGGTGGGTTTTAGGGATGCTGGGAACGTCCAATGTTCTGTCTTAGGGATGCAGCTGAAAGGTGCATTAACAAATCACTGCATGTCAGCAGAATGGAGGAGACTGTTCATGAGCCAGGCAGTGTTCAGAGGTTATTACTGCTGCTGTAAAGAGGTGAACTGTACTGGTCATGCAAAACCAGTCATCTGGGAGCAGGGTGCAGGTCCTGTACAGACCCTTTTTTTCTGCCTTGCCTTGAGCAAGGAGTCTCAGTAGTAGCTGTGAGCCCACAGCATGAAACAAATCTTTCCTTCACTTTAAAGATGGTACTTGTCCCTTTTTTTTCTCCCTCCAGAGACTGCTTATGCATTGCACATTAAATAGTCATTAGCTAAAAGACTTTGTCATCCAGGGAGCAGAGCTCCCCAGCCAAGGTTTTCCTTAGCTCTTGAGCATCCAAGCTGCCAGCCTGCAGATCAGGCTTTTTCTCACTTGTATTCTACTTGCAGCAGTCTAGTAGATGTAGAAATGACATTGTCTGGGATGACAAGCTAGACTAAGGAATGGCTTGGGCCGCCTCAATCTGCCTGGCAGAGGAGGAAGGTTTGGGCTGGAAAAATACATGGTGAGTTCACTAGCAGGAACACAGCTGAGTGTGAGAGCAGGATTGTTGAGTTGAGAGTGGGCTGAAGTACCAGCACCAGGTGTGGGTGCTGAGATGCTTCCATGCCTTGTGTGGATTTCATGTAATTTCTACCATGCAATTCTATGGATATCCTTTCCTGCCAGCAGTTGCCTTTGCTAAGCACTTGAGGCTTCTCTGGCAAGGTCTCTGAGCATTTAATCTGGCTCCAGCTATGCTCCTTGCCTGAGCAGGTGAGAGCCTCTAAGGTTGATTGTAAGATGCTGGAGCTGTGGGAAGGAGCACAAGGAGGCAACCCTGTGAGTGAATCTCAGACCAGGTGTGAGATTTGGTGGGCCTCACCTTGACTTCTGTCTCTAAGCTCTGCCTTCTGAGCCAGAAAGCATCCCCCACCATTCAGCTTCCTTTGCTTGCACTTCTGTCTTGGTGTCTTGAGTGCACAAGAGAGTCACCAGGTGAGGCTTCTTTGCCCCAACTCTCCAACTTACACTGAGCTTTGCTGACACTGGACGTCATGTGGGAGATGTTTTGGAGTGAGTCTCCACAGGCTGGCAAGCTGGAGAGCCAGTTATTTTTCAGAGCTCAGATCCTCCCTGACTGGATTGTAAATTCCTAAATAATGAATCTTGGTTTCCAAATGGAGGGTTCCTTGTTCCCTGCCAAGCAGATGCGAGGATTGGGTTTGCCTGTGGCCTAGAGTCTTCTGAGAAGCTTTTGTTTATAGCATCTGTTGTGCCAAAAATGCATGAAGCTACCTGACAGCAGAGATGTCTTGTCCTTGGCTGCTGTGTGTGTAAATGTGTGCCTGATTAATTGGAACAAGTTCATCAGAGGGCATTTACCAGGTGCAACACCAGAGGACACCCCCAAAGGCATTGTCAGAGCTGTGGCAACACAGAGATTTGCCTGCTGTCCTTTGCACTGATATGATCAGGGTCCTCTCTGGGTGAGCAAAATACAAATTAAATTCTTATTTTGTAATTCAGTGTGGAAAGTTCTTTTCTCCTTAAGCAAAGACATGATGGGCTTGTCGGCAGCATCTAAAATTAATTTACCTGAAGCTTGTGGAGCATTACCAGATGCCACTCCAAGGTGCACTTTGTAAGACTTGCTGGCACAGGAACCAGCTGTGCCAGGACAGCTGTGCCACCTAGAAAAGCAATGAAGAAATATGCCCAAGGCTGGACAGATTCCTGCCATGTCTCAGGAAACCCAGATCTATCAGAACAGGGTGCCAAGCTGAAGATCACCAAGGACATCCCAGATTCAGCCTCCTCAATTCTCCCTTTATTCCAGCATCTACAGCTAACCAAGAAGTCCCCCCCCAGTAATGCAAGCTGCACGGCAATTTTATAACCCATTTACCTACCCAGAGTTTTCCTTAGACCAGGAACCTAATTAAATCCTGCTGAGTATCACAGAGCTGTCTGTGAGATCTGTCTGAGATCTCCCCTCATGGGACAGGGCTGGTGGGCTGAAGCTGGGCTGTGTTGTGGTTTGTGTTTCATTCTATCCCTGCAGGGAGATGGGGCTGATTTCTTAGTTCTGCTTCTTTTCCCCAGGTCTGGGAGACTGATTTGTGGAGGCTTTAGGGAAGTTGAACTATGGGGTAGGGAAGAGCTTCTCTCCAGGGCTAGAGGGTAGGGCAAGCTGCTAGACTGGGATGGGGGTGTGGAGAGTATAAACTATTTGGAAATGAGCATAGTGGGCATGATGGACAGGCTTTGTTTCAAGTGAAATGAAATTGCAGTTACAAAATTGGAACAAATAATCCAGTTATTCTCAAGACCCAGTAATAAATCACTGAAATCCAGATTAATGTATTATCCCCCATTAGATTTCTCTCTTGAAAAATAGTTATTTCCGGGTTTAAATTCTAGTTCTTGCTGTAGCATGTCCTGGTGTCCATAAGACAATGCTGTGCTCTCATGTTTTGTGTAAGAACAAAAGGAAACAGCAGCCTTCTGGATTATGTGTATAATGCTGTAACTGCTTTGAGAATAAAGGAATGGAGTTAGTGGGTTGCTTGTGGATGTGGATAAAACTTGAGGGAAAGGAAATGGCCATCTTTGTGTAGACAATGTCTTGTTGTATAAAACAAGTCCACACACACACACAAAAAGATGATGTGGAACAGAAGGAAGCAGGAGAGAATATGGTCAGAGATTTTACTTAAGGTCAGGATGCAAATAATTTTTCTTTAGGGCTGGTCTCCCAAGTCTCTGAAAATAAGAAGTGGCCAAACACATCTGTTCCTTGGTTCATTTTGCTAGAAAGGGAGGAAACATTATTTCTAGTGCACAAGGAAGTGCTTAATAAATGTCCATGTTTGAGTCTTGTCAGTGCTTGAAAGCAGCTTTCTGGGGTTTTCTTTTCTTCTTGCCCTTTCTTGTACACTCACTTTGTGTGACACAAATAGAGGTGGTTGTCAGGCTGGTGATTGGGAATGATCCTGTTTACCTGTGCTTCTTGTAGGATAAGTATGCTAGAGTAGAACTGCCACTAGGATAAAGTCTGAAGTGGCCCTGCTTTCCCATGTGTTGCATTTCTGTTTGAGCTAATTGCTCATGTTCCTTCAATGGTTATTTATGCTGTTACAACTTCTGATGCCTATAGGAAGCCTTGAATTTGGATGTTACTAAATGAAAATTAGGGCCTTCATTCTCCATGGAAAAATGCTGTTGGGCAGTGTGGTAATTTCACGCCTGGAAGGAGTCATATTTCTTGGATAATTTTTGTAACTCAACCAAATTAGCCTTTAGAAACTATAGTTCTTAATCAGTCTTGAACTCTCTGCTCCATTAGTTAGAACCATCAGCATGCACAAAGGATGGATACTCAGTTTGCAAAGCAGGAGTGCTCTGATTTTGTCTGCACTTGGGGCAGCAGTGTCCTGGGTTTGAAGTTGTTCATAAACACCAAGTCCTTAGTAGGGCCAGACTAAAAGTCACATCAGCTGCTCTTGAAAAATTAAGCAGCCAAGTGATGTTCACCTTCCTTCTGTACTCACAAAAATAAGATTCTTTTGGTGGGAATTGAATTCCTGATATAAAACACCTTGGATATTAATACAGATTTGGTTAATAATTCCAGTAAACAGGGTGTCAATAGTCATGGGAGAGGTGGGTGGAGGGAAAGGTGAGAAATGCCAGCAGGCTCTGGTGTGTGCCTTTGTGGCCCATGGGAAACAAGGGAGGGAGGCCTTGTGTTCTCCATTTCTGAAGGATGCCACAGCCTGAAGACACCAGTGTTAAAGAAATTTCTGAGTAGGTCTCCTCAGTGACCCAGCAGAGTTTGCTGTCAAGATTCACTCTATGACTTACCACACAGACCATGATCAATTCCCACACAAAGGCACAGAGATGTGCACATCTATATCTGTGGTGCCTAGTATGTACAAGGGGAATGTTCCCCTTGAGTTTGGTGAAATAACCACATCAAATCTGTTTGCACTTCTCAACAGGTGAGAGTACTGTGTCCAATTCTGGCCCCTCATTCAGGAAAGACATTCAGGTGCTGGAGCAAGTCCAGAGAAGGGCAATGAGGCCAGTGAAGGGACTAGAGCCAAGTTAAACCAATGTAAGCCATGAGTATGTGCTGCTTTCCATCCTCTTTGTGTAATTCCTTCTGTCAGGTTGGACACTCACCTGTGCTGCTCTCAATAACCTGCCCTTGGGCACCTGGCATGTGGAGGGCAGCTCAAACTCTGCCTGCAGCCTTGAGAGACATGGTTGGTCCCAGCTAGAGCAGGTTCCAAACCAGCTGTTCTGTCTCATCTCCTGTGTGGAGCACAGGTCCAGCCCAGCAGTGGAGTCAGGGCAATTCCTCCTTCCCAGCCATGTCCCTTTGCTGCCTGGAGCTCACTTGACTGGAGATGCCCTGGTGCTGGGGCTCTGCCAAGGGCATCTCTGGTCTTCTGTGAATGGGTCTGTGAGGCCAGACAGAGAAAACAAGTGCTAATTAAAAAGAGAGCACTGAAGCTTGGGTCCTTTCCTGGGCTCTCCAGTCTTGGCACAGCGCTGCTTTCTGGCCTCCCTCAGACTCACCCAGCAGTGACATCTCCACACTGTGGGTCGTGAGTGTTGTGCAAGGAGGGAGTTAGGGGAGTTCTGATAACTCCTCCCCACTCTCTGCAAAGGTCACAGCTCAATCCAGTGAAACTAAAGAGGAAACAAATGCCCAAAGAGCAGAAATCCCCAAACATGTCACATCAAATCACGGAGAAGCTAATGGGACAGAGCCACGTGGTTGCAGCATGTGCATTCTGCCCTATATCATTAATTTACTGAAGTTAAATATTTCAGCAGGTAACTTCCAGGGCTTCCAGAACTGTCCTAGTGGCTGTGATCATGAATTATTCATCACTGGCACTTGAACAAGAAAAGCCTTTTTGAACAAGGGCATTTCTGAGTCTCTTGCCTTTTTTTTGCCTTTCAGCTGATTCCCTCTGCCTTCCAGAAGGAGATGTCTCCCACCATCAGGCAGAGGCTGGCCAGCACTCAGGTGATGAATCTGCCCCAGGTTGTCCTGCTTCAAGACAAGAGCAAGACCTCCATCACAAGGTAGCCTTTCCCTGCCCTTTTCCTTGCTGTTTGATGTGACATTTGAAGAGGGTGTGTGTGTCCCTCCAGCTCACTAAAATACCTCAGTGTCCAGGTCCTGCTGTCATTTCAAACTACTGGTGGTGATGGAGTTCCTTCTGCTGAGGGAAAGGCAAAACATTTTTCCCCAGTGAGACACTGGAATCCCAATTTATGCTAAATCAACACAAATAACATCTGCTGAAGCTGGTGGGGTTTGCTGGAGTGTAATTGCCATCCCTAATGAGAGAAGGCTGGGGCAGGACACAAGGGAATAAGCTTGCCATTTTCCATTCCTCTGCTGAAATAGTCATCTCTTGCTTTGGCGTGTCAAATGTTTAGGGTTAAAGGATTCCCTCCACAGTGGCAGCATTGGCCTTTGAAGGCTGAGGGCTTGTGGTGATTACTCCTGATTTAAAAAACTAATTGCATTAAGCTTTGGGTTGGAACAGTGTGTAGGACTCTGATGGGGTGTTAGATTTTGCAGGCTGCCAGATGTCCAGGGAACTTGCCCTGGCAGAGTGGAGTGGATGTGCTTTATCTGGATCACTGTTTGCTGAGGGATGTGTTCAAGGCTGCTTTTCTTAGAGGTCTGCTCAGTTTAAAGCACAGTCCCAGTGGGTAGATGACTGAGATAGGCCTTTGAAATTGTCATCAAGAGAGCTGTAAGAAACTGGTTAGGAATGCCCTGGATAGCACAGCAGGCTGGGAATGCCTCACACAGATGCACAAATAGCTGGCAGGGTGCTGCAGCCTCACTGCAGCCAGTTGTGACTCCTGTGGAGATGCAGGAGACCTGCCTGTGTGTTATGAGTGGGAAACAGTGTAGCTGGAGAGGGGAGACAAAAGCAGGCAGGGGTTTTGTCAAAGTAATGCCTTTGCTCTGTAAGCATTTGCTGTTGTATCATTCCAGACATGCCCCTGCAATGGTATTAAATATGACACCAATAATAGATTACAAAAGCAGCCATTTTAAGCTCATGGAAAAAGGAGATACCAAGTCCAGTCCTTCTCCAAGTTGCCCAGAACTGCTGAGAAAAAAGCTGAGGCTTATCTCCCTCTAGCATTCACCTCATCTGTCTTTTTCCTAACTGCTGTATTACTTTCTTTTTGTCCTTACCTGCCTTGGTGTAGTTCTTTTCTTACTGGTGTCTAAGCATCAAATAAAAAGGACTTGTGTGGGACTCTGTCTGAGAGTAAAGGTCACCCCAAAATTGTTTCCCATGGAGCCTGATGTAAGTTCTGGGGTTTCACTTGTTCCAGGAGTACTCAGGGCTCTGTCAGTCAGTGCCCTGGATCTCTGTGACCCTATTAGCACATGGCTCTGCTAGAGATAAGTGCTGCCTGGGATTTTGGAGAAGGAAACCTGGAGAAACACCTGCCAAAAGAGCAGCTTGGCTTGAGCCTGCTCAGTGTGGTCCAGCAGCTTTTGATCAGTCCAGGGCAGAGGTGGAAGAGCCACTGTTTGCCCAGAGTGAGCTGGGCAGATGTACTCACCCAGAATCTGTACTTCACTGGGGATCAGTGCAGAGTCTTTCTCCCAGCCCCTGAACCTCTCCCTGCTCCCTCTTTCCTCTCCAGTTCTCAGCAACTGGCCTGAATCACAGCTCACTTCAGCCTTGCCCACCAGAGGTGGTGTTTCAGAACTACAGCCCTGGTGAGGTCTGTGAAATGCCACTGGTTCTGAGGAAGAGGGACAAGGTAAGTGCTGGGTCATGGAGGTTGAACACTGTGCTGGAAGAGGACAGTGATGTAATTCTGGTGGGGTACAGCACAGCAAGTTACCTGCTGCAGCACATCCACAATAAAATATCTCAGCATCTTTGTTCTGCAAGATGGTGAAAGTCTTCCCAGGGGATTCTCGCTTGATTTTGGCCATATGTTGGTGGTATCTAACCCAAAAGACCTTTTCTAGCCCCTTTCTTTCCCTTGAAAGCCCTGGATTGATGGGAATGTGGAGGGGTGTACAGTTCTTACTGGCCCTCATGCTTTACCTCGAGTGTGCACCATGTCCTGTAGTTCCTTGGTTAATCTTGGTTCCTGGCAGGAATCTCTGCCTCTCTAAGCTTGCTTAGCTGCCTCTATGCAGCCTGCACTTAAAGCTCAACTTTTGAGTCTTCTCTACACTTTATGCTGGAATTAGTTATAATTAGTGGCATTGGCACTGCAGGAAATGTGTTTTAAAACAGCCCTAGAATTGGGCTGATTTAGCAGAAGCAGAGGGAGGCCTTTAGGTGCCATTTCAGGTTCATGCTAAGCTTAATTCACCTTCGCTCAGGTTTTCCAAAGGCAAGGTAATGTTCTGCTTACCCTTTGGAGAACCACAGTACCTCCAGAGCAATGTGCTCTTGAAGGTCTCTACCTTTGCTTGAAAAAATAGTGATTGTTTTGCAATTTCCCAAGAAAGCTGAGAAGGGAAAAGTTGAAAAATGTCAGCAGTTGTGTTCCACTGTAAAGAGGAAAACTGAGACCTTTCGAATTTCAGTCAGGGGAACATTTTCTCAAATGATGCTTGTGCCAAGAGCAAGCTGGTGGGAAGAGACAGGAGAGAAGAAAGGAGCAGAGTTCAATCTTTTCTCCCAAAGCACTTTCTTAGACACAAGGTGTCTCTTGATAATCTCTTGATAAATAACAGTAAATTGTAGTGGAAGTAGAGAAAGGCCAGAAAAAGAACAGTGTAATTAGTGGTGGTGGTGTGTAATGAAGAGTAAGATGTGTGCATGAGAGAAAGGCAGTATGGGAAGATGGAAGAGTGATGGGAGCAGGTGAATTCCCCAAATCTACCTGTTGGGAAAAACAAACAAGTGGCCAAAAAAAGGTGCTGGGGCACAATGAGAGAAGTCCAAGTGTATCCTGGGATAACAGGTTTCAACAGGGACACAGCTGCAAAGAGGAGACCCCTTGGCAAGAAAGGATGCAGTTCTGGTCCCTCAGTTATTCCTGCAGAGTATTACATCATTCCTGGTCTAGCTTTTAGCTTGGGAATATTGGAAAGGTGCAGCATGGATGTCCATGCCCAAGTGATTCCATTGATGAGGTCCACACTAATTCTGGCACATCTGCTGCAGGTTTTCTCTACTGAGTCAAATGTGCTTCAGTTTCTCTGTTCTTACTGAGCCTTTTGGTTTCAGCTGCTCCAGTATCCATGCAGCACATGAAAATGTTTGTCTTTGCCAAGTACAAGTCAACAGACAAAAAGTGCATTTGCTCTACTCATGCTTCCTCAAGTGGAAAAGGATATCTGTATTAACATTTCTGCCACTATCAGTAAAAATAATGAACTTGTACAGCTGCATCTTGGGATTTGTATGCCCTGAAAAGGAGCATACAAATGTGTGAGCTGTTAATTTTTTTCCCCCCCAAAAAACACTTAGTTTGAAGCTAGTAAGACCTCAGCCACTGGACAGCACTGGTGTAAAATAATCAGCTCTGAGGAAAATACTTAGCATACTTAAGTGCATAAAGACAGAGATGATAATCCCAAGAGAAATTATTGTATTCTAATTTTGTTGGCTTTTGGTAATGTCCTGGAGAAAAGCAACATTGTTTCTGTCTCCAAGGTTTCTCACAAGATTCCCAGATTCCTCTAAGTCCCACCAGTTTAGACTGTGTGGTAACCTGAGGTGGTCTGTTCCATAAAAATCCAGCTAACAGCCAAGTGTATTCCAAACAGTACAACAGGCTCTGTAATCATTCAAACATAGACATTTTTCACCTGTTTGCTGACAAATTGCTTTTCTGTCTTCTAGCTGCTCCTGAGCACCCTCAGAGATACCCTGGGTGACTTTTGCTGAAGGTCTTAGCCAAGTGTATTCATCTTCCAGGGGTCTTGATGACCAAAATATTTGCCTCCAGTGTGTAATTAGCCCCTGGAACTCACTGCCCCAGAGTGTTGTTGTAGCAGATGGAGTTTGGAGAGTTCAGGACTGCCTTGGCTAGGAATTATTAGGTTGGATAGGTGGTGCAGAACAAACCTCCATTTTGTTCCAAGCCTCATGGGAGTCTGTTATTAGTGAAGCTGCCTGTCAGTCAAAATCACTTGTTTTAGACTTTGTGAGATGTAATTTGGTGCTCAGAGATTGATGTCTGTGTGCTAGAAAATGCCTTTTTGCTCTGTGTGTGTGTGTGTGTCTATTCCAGAGGGCAGAACCTGGCAGCAGGGTGCCTGCAGGGCCTCCTGGGTGCAGGAAGGAATGCCCAGCAGTCCAGCTTGCCTGCACTGGCAGCTGCCTGGCCACAATCACCAGGCAGCAAGAGCCCCTGCGGAGCCAAGAGTGGCTTTTAGTAATGACTCCACACTGTGAGTCAGTGCTGGTCATGTTTCTCCAGGCAGAAAATGCCTTTGAAGCTCATAATTGATAGGCACAGCCTGAGGTGTCATGTGGTTTTCCATCACTTTGGCAAGTTGACTGCTCTCATCTTCTGCCTCAACCTCAACCATTTCCTCGTAATGTTTTGTTCTTCTCCCTTGCTTCTTTACAGCCCATTTAAATTGTCTGTGCCATCTCCTTGTTTTGGGGGTTGTCTCTGTCTTGCTGTGTTCTTTTTGCTGTTCAGGTTTCTTTTACTCTCAGTAAGGCCACAGTGTCTGGTCTCCTTCTCTTGCTGGTCTGCTCAGATGACTGTATCCCCACAGCTGGACTACAGCATTCAAACTTGGTGTGTTAGAAGGGAATTTCTTCCTTTCCCCAGGATAACAAGTACTATTTTGCCTTTAGTAGCACATTCCCTCTCTGGAACACAGCTGCATGGCCATGTGCAGGCAGAAGCAAGCAGGTTCTTTAGATTTGCAAAGTATGTGGATGACTTGCTCCAGGTGTTCTGTCTCCATCCTACCGCAGGTGTCTGACCTGCTTGGTGCTTCCTTCCCACCAGGCACTGCCCTACTGCCTCTGGCTGAGCTGCTTTGCACCCACCACCTTTGCCCAGGCAGAGGGGATTCACCTTCCTGCCTCACCCTGCCTTGCAGCTGTGCTGTCCCTGAGGACACCTGCCTGCCCACCATGACCCAGCTGCGAGGCCAGGGGAGAGGAGGTGCTGTGCCCATGGCAGGGAGCCAGCCTGGAACAGGCAGACTGAGCTCTATGTGCCCTTAGTCAGCAGGAGGTTGGGGAGCTGCAGGTGACTTGGACACCTGCCTGAAAGAGCTTGTGTAGGGCAGGTACAACCTGTGGGCAGTGACACTGCTGTGCCTGCATCTTCATGCATGTCACTGGTTGCTCTGGCAGCTCACAACTGCTCTGTGCCAGACATGCTGTGCTTTTGCTTGGGGGGTTTGAACATCAGTGCTGAGGCCCTGGCAAGTCTAATCTCAGTGCTCTTTATCTAGAGGCTTGTTATTACAGAAGGATTTAAGATATGAGAGGAAGGAAGCCTTGCAGGGAAGCAGAGAGGCAGACTAACTCTTTCCCCCAGCATCCTGCTATTACTTAGCACCATTATTCACCTGAATCGTTTGGAGAGGCAAAGATGGGGGGAGCTCTGAGCCAGCTGATGTTTCTGCACCACGGCAAAGGTGCAGGATCTCTTTGGGTGTAGATGTTTTCCCATCTTCCCTTTGCTGTTTAGACTTACTTTAACATTTTGTCCTATCCTCAGGCAGCATGGATATAGAAACCTAAAGAGAAAATGCCTTGTGTTCCCTAGTTCCTTGTTGCTTAGGAAGGACTGAGGAATTATTTAACACTGTTAAAATTTAGAGTCAAAAATATATTGGCCTAGAGCCGTTCTCTGTACTACCCAAGTGGCACAAGAGCTTAACATCGAGGTAGGCTTTGCAAAGGCACTGCTGCCTTTGAAATGTGATTTATTAGTATGAATTAGTGCTCACTTTCAGGGTGAAAGAGGTAAATTGATACCCGTGAAGGGCAAAGTGCTGCACTTGGAGCTGAGAGGCAGCAGAGCAACATGTGAATATCACCACAGATAGAAGCAGGGTGAGATAACCCACAAGGGCACTTAATGTCCCATACACTGTTCCTTGCCTTGCCCTTGAACTGGTGAGTGCATGGCACAGGGAGCCCTGCCAGCAAGCTTCTCTGCACAGCTTCACTGACACCCCCCACAGTTCCGCTGACCTGGGCTTTGGGCTCCTTGAGGGGTTTTGTAGGGCATCAGGAGAGGGTTGTGTGCAGCTCAGCAAGGAGCATGTGAGGATTTTTACCGCAGAATCAGAATTTTGTGCGAATTGAACATTTTGTCTTGTACTTGATGGAGTGCGAGTCAGCGAAGTACCAAAGTGCTGTAGCTCAGCTAGAAACACATCGATAGCACGGGCAGGAGGTGCAGAGCACCTTGAAAACCCCTTAGCAAAGAGGCAGGCATTGAGAAATGGTTCTGAAAGGCTACTTCTATTGGGCTTGGAGTTGCTGGCATGCAGAATATCTGTGTTTTAGTTATGGAAGGCTTAGGAGTGCTCCTTTGAACAGCCTCTGCATCTCAGCTGCTCCATGATCCACAGGGATGATGGATGACCCAGTGACTGGGGTACAGGTACAAAACCCTGTCTCAGGGTTGTGGATGTTTCAGTTGGTTTATATAATTCTCTTTCTTTGAATTTCTTCCCTTCAGTGAAGTCACTCCTGATTCCAGGCAAAACTGTGGCTGAGCCCTAAATAAAAGGACCATGTGAGTTGCTAGTGGCTGAAATGCCATGTGCCATGTTGCCCTTTCTTGACAAATGAGCAATTTCCTATCATCTTGCAGTCATTTGGGAATGTATCACACAGTTGGACTGTCAGAAAGTAAATGAATAGCTGACATGTCTCTTTGTTTATTGGCACTTGCATTATAAATATGAAATGCTAATGTTTCTGCTGGGCAACGTTTCCAATTAATTCCTCTTGCTGCTTCTGATTTACACATTCCTGTTTCATGGCTCCTGTTGCCCAGCGTGGGTCTTCTCATGCCACCCTGTGTTCCCTGGTGTCCTTGCATTGTGGTCTGACAGTCTCTGCCTAATTGGAAACCATTATGGAACTGACTGGCAAATACCCAACAGACAGGAATATTTACATTTGTGTGTCCTTCAGGCTTCTTAATAGATTATCTGAAAGGAAGAAGGAAGCAGGAAGCACATAAAATCATAGCACAGCTTATTCTGTTCTGTTCTCTTGCTCTTTTCACTGTAGGAAGACAATGTTTTTCAGGCAATACAAGTTCAATCTGTAAGGTTTGGAAAATTCATTCCTGATGCTCAGTGGAGACTGAAATATTGCTCACTGATTAATAGGAAAGATGACAGGACAATGAGTTACTGCATTCCTGAAATTAACTCCTTTAAAATGCAGTCCAGCCCTGTTAGATGTTCTGTAGCACAAAGAAGTGATTCCAAACAGACTTTTAAGATGACTATTGCAGGGAGGAAAAGGACAGAAGAATGAACGTGCAGAATGGATGCACAGAAATGAATGGATGCACAGAAGGAACCTGGAGAACAGTGATGGTTTCAGAGACTCCTGTGAATTGGTAGCTGAGGGGACAGGAGCAGGGGTACCCCTTCTTCTGTGGAGCTCTCTTCATCCTTCAGTCTCTCCTCTTTTTTAATGGCCCTTTTTCCCAGCCTATGATATCATGGTTTCAGCAGGGAGCTTTCCCTGCTTGACTTACTATATTACCTCATGCTACAAGGATCTTTTCATTTCAAGTGTCTGCTGCAGGGAATTCAGTGAAGGATTTAGGATTGGTTATGCAGGATAACTGGCATCTGAGCCTGGCGTACTGGGCAGGCATTAAGGTTGATGTGTGACACCAATTAATGTTGGCCTGAGTCTGCAAAGGGCCTGAGAGCCGTGCTGGGTTAATGGTTGGACTTGACCATCTTCAAGATCTTTTCCAACCAAAACAATTCTATAATCCAAGGAAATAACATCTGAGACAAGCAGTTGGTTTAGTTTCAGTGGCTACTAATTTGAATGCCAAGGGTGGTATTTGGAAGGACAGAGCTTGTAATTTTTTGTTTATCAAAGGGGAATAAGAGCCGAGGAGTCATCCTACAGTCATCTGTATTTTCCTTGAAATTGAGAGAAGGGTTGTTTGAAGGCAAAAGTTTTATTTCCATGAAAATCTGCAACCTCAAACTGTGTCCAAATAATCTCTAAAGCACAGAAGTGATGCACACTCTTGTTCACTCAGGCTTATTTAAAAACCTGTTTTTAAATAGTCTGCTTAGGGTTTGCAAAGTAAAAGCAAGGTTTTAAACTTGTTTTGGCTGTACCCCTGGGTTTTGTCCCAAAGTGTCCTGGTAACACAGGGCAGTGCTGCAGTGGAGAATTTGCAGTCCTTCTCCCAAAGGAGGGCAATTCAGCTTTCTAAAGCTGAGTGAACCACGAGTTCACAGCAGCAGGGACAGCCACCCTCTCTGCCTAGCACACCCCTCTCTGCTTGGGTTTCCCCATTTTTGGCCTGACACTGCATCCACTTGGGTGCAGAGTCCCATTTGGGGGCCATAGTGGGGTTGAAGGGCCAGCGCATAAGTTCTCTGGGTCAAGCCTTGCTCTGGCTGCAGCATCCCTGGAAAAGGGGTTCAGCACACAAAGTGCTTGGCCATGGATGGCCAGAGGCAGCATTCTCCCCTAGGTCATGGCTGCCTCTGTGAGGCTGGACGCTCGTTGCTCTCGCCTTGCCCCGGCAGACACAGAGAAGTGCCCTTCCCCTGCAGTCCCAGTGCTCCCACCAGCAGCAGAGCTGGGAAATGCTGCCTGTGCTGGCTTTTGGAGGAATGTATTCCTTGGGCTCTTACTTACATTGATGCTGATTCCCTTACTTAGCAATGACAATGACTTGAAATTTCCTTTTTACTTCCCCCAGACACTTCCAGTCGTTGAGGTTTCTTTTCTCTTTATCCCCATAATGATCTGAACTCCTTGCATCCTCCTCAGTCTACCTGGCATCTGGAAGGGAGAGATAACTGAATATAAGATGCCAAGGTTTAAAAAGACACACAGCTTTCAATTGGATTTACAATGCCTTTGATACAGTAGTGTGGCCAAAAAAACAACAAAAAAAGGTAAATAGCATTCTCCATTTGCAAATGCAGTTTCTGAGGATCTGAGCAGTCTGGGATGTGAAGTGCCCAGATAATAGGTGCTTTAAATTCCCATGGGCTGCCCGTAGCTTTTATTTTAGAGGGCTTAGGCTGCAAGATTGAGTGCAAAATTGCTAATTCAGAAAGACTTGCTGAAGATGAAACGCTTTCCTGAAATGTGATCTTCAGTCCTGTAGGTCATTTGCTGCCATTCCCTTCCTGGTATTTTACCTTCCAAATAGGAGACGCAAAAGCACTTCTTCAGTTTCAAGTGTGAATATTTGAGATTTCCTGGGAAAAAAAAGAGATCTTTATTTTTTTTACTGTCTCTTGGATGTGACAGCTGTTAGCGTGATTCTTAAACCACTGCTGAGCAGGTGGTTGGTAGGCACTGGGTGTTAGCTTTGGGTTAAAGCAAAAGCTGTGTGTCTGTGCCTCTTCTGGCAGCCCTAGGTCCCTTTCCAGGTTTGGAGAGTATGGATATGGGAGCAGGAAGTCCCAGCCATGGAAGAATCTGAATCAGTTCTGGTTAAGGGAGTTTGCTGCTATGTGCAATTCCTAAATCAAATTGTCTGCTTGCTGCTTCAACAATGATAAAAATATCAAATGAGTTGAAAGCAGTGAGGAGAAAAGATCAGGCCAGCAAGTGAGTGATAAGAGGGAGAGCTTTTATCAACTCATCAATACTGGAGCTGCAGGAGGCAATGGCTCCTGACCCTACAGCAGCAGCTCCACCTGATTTTGGCAGGGGCCAGGTAATGCTGCCAGCACAGCAATGCCATGTCGTGCATCTGGAGATTGATCTGCTCATCACTACAGTGAAATGGTTTTGGAGATTTGATTCACCTTCCTACTGCTAAATGCCAGACAGCTGGAGGAGGGAGGTTCAGCTGTTTCCTGAACAAGACAATGACTGGGAATAGCAAGGTTTAGTTTGCTCTGGTGGGGAAGCCTGAGGGTTTCCTGTTTGCAGTTCCATCTCACCCTTGTCCAGACAGGCACCAAGTCACTCCTAGAGACCTTGGAAGAGAAAGGTGATTAAGGCATCAACCATACAGAAGAGGCAGCAAAGGTATTGCTTCCCTTTACACCCTAGCTGGGGTGAGATGTAAAGGGAGACTGAGATTCTTCCATGGGAAGAGCTCTCTAAGTCCAGGGCAGAGCTGCAATAGGCTGCTGAGGTCAGGGCTGAAAATCTTACTAATTTAAGTACTTGTCAGACACTGGCAAGCATATTCTGGCATTAGGGCTGAGTCACTTTGGTGTGGGGAGATGGATCAGATGGCTTTTTAAGGGTGTTTGTCCCCAGCCTTGTCCCTGTGATGTTGTGGGAAGAGGCGGGAAATACACACATAGCCCACACTCACCTGGCATTAAAGCAGTTACCATCTCCAGTTTGGTAAGTACTTCACCAAAACCGGGCTGTTGATCATGCATGTGATGAAGTCCTTTTGAAAATGTACCAGAGCATGCTCTGCCAAGCTCCACCAGCATTGCTGGGACTGGAGTTAGTGCTGTGGCACAGCTGGATTCTCAGTGGTACCTTTAATAGTCTGCAGCGCTGGTCAAAGTAGGTTCTGTTATTGCTGTAATCCACTACCTGAAATTACTCCATTTTGGTGACTCAGAATCAAAGTATCAGATAATTTTGTCGGGTTCTGTTGTGAAAACTGATGAATCCATAGAATTGTTTCTTCTTTGCAAATTAACAGTCCTGTCCAAGTCATCCTACTGGAATGAAAGGTCAGTGAGGTACAAAGTACTATTAATTATTGAATGCTCTTAGGGTCATAGAAGACAGCAGTTTTTCTTCTGCTGTGGGGATGGCACTTAAATGCCCTGTGCTGAGACAGTTTCTTTTCCTGCAGGATTATTTCCACCAGCTCCTCTGCATCACTGAAGTGGAAGAGTTCATTGTGCCAATTCGTGTCATTGGTGCCCGAGCCATCCTGGACTTCCCTGTCCAGCTGCACTTCTCGCAGTGTCCGGTCAAGTGCAGCACCCAGAAGACTCTGCTGGTTCGGAACCGCGGTAACCGGGCAGCTCGTTTCCAGCTGAGCACCCAGGGGTGAGGCAGCTCAGCTTTTGTTGTGCCAAACACATTTGGGTGATAACAGAGCTGGTAAACAGCAACAAGAGGAGCCAGAGCATTGGAGCTGCTGCCCTGCAGCCCTGGCTGGAAATGGGCAGGACGTGTGGAGCTTGCTGTTGCTACTCCTGTTGTAAGCAGGATGCAGCCTTTGAGCTTCCTCTGTCCCAGATTTCCTGGAGGCTGCTGGAACATGTTAGTAGCTGGCTTGCACCCTCCTAAGTACATGCAGCTTCAGAAATGGTTCCTCACACTGTCAGGCAAATAGACCCATTCTCTGCGAGGCCACAGGCACGTGGCTTTCTGTGGTCCTCTCATGAGATGCCCCATGTGAGCTGTGTTGTGGGCAGCCTGTGCTGTTCCTGCCAGTCAAAGTTGATCTGATTTCCCTTGTCATTTGAGGCCATCAGTTATCTCTTCTGTTTCATGCTGAACCTTTGAAAAAGCCAGTTTAAATTTCAAACAGATTATTTAAATCTCTGAATAGAAGCAGTATTTTTTATTCTAATTAACTCATCTCCACTTTCACTCAGATTTATTTTTAAGTACTCTGAAGTTCCTGTGTTTCTGCTCTTTTTTGTTGTTTTGTTTTATGTTAAATATTTGTCAAAATGTCATCATGAATTCTTCAGTGGGAACTTCCTTAAAGGTTGAGCTCCTCTAATATCTTGTTCATCTACCATCTACCCACCGGTATATGCACAAGTGTATAGGAAATATGAGAAATTTGGGGAATATGTGAAAAACAGTTGGGCTGATTTAGAAGGTAGAAACATAGAATAACTTTTGTTGGAAAGGACCTCTGGAGATCATCTGAGCAAACACACTGCTCAAAACAAGGCCAGAGTCTGGGGCTTACAAAGTACCATTGGGAGATCTGGACCTGACAAAGTTTAGATGTCATACAAGAAAGCAAACATACAAAATGACATAGTTTAAAAAGCAGAAGAAAACAAGCTATTAAAAACCATCAAACCTTATCTTTTCTTGCCTGTTGGGAGCAGTAGTGATTCATGAAGGATAGATCTAATGGGACAAGAATTATCTTAAGGAACTCACAATTAATGGATGAGAGGCCAAAGTTTAGCCTGCCAGCTCCATCTCTTGGCAGTGGTTTTCATTTGGCTATTATAGTGTGTCAGGGACATCTCCTTCACAGCTTTTCTTATCTGTGGGCTCAGGGAACAGATCATGATGTTGGCTGAAGTTCATAGGAGTTTGCATCTTTGGGTCTTGGAAAGCCAGGTGTATGTGAGGGGTAATAATGCATCTTTGGGTCTTGGAGAGCCAGGTGTATGTGAGGGGTAATAAGTTCCTGCTACAGCAGTAATAAAGGTGTCTGGTGGGATGGGGAGATGCAGGGGCTGATTTGCACTCAGTTTCTAAGTCCTGAGAACTAAGTCCTGAACTTGGTTGCATCCTCCTCTTATGAGAATCTGAAAGTAGGAACATATGTTCTTTCTCAGGTATCCTCTGAAGTCAGCCCCTGGAGTGTTATTCTCATCCTGGCATCTGAGGGCAGGAATATGTAGACAAGGGGCAGAAGCAGGAAGGGGACGGGATGGAACACAGTGCTCAAGTATGGCCAGGAATTGCCCTTAAGTTGTCCCATAGTTCCTCTGTTATGGCAAAATTTTTGTCAAAAGAATAGGAAAAATAATTCAGTGTCTTTCCCACACCAGGCAGTGATCCCCTCCAGCCCCAGCAGAGACCTCCAGCAATCCTGGCACCACCATTGGGGCAGATGCAGTAGAGCAATCCAGCTCTGGGGCTGTGGGGCTTTGTCTTTCCTCCCCTCTCTTCAAAGTCTCAGGCCCAGCACATAAACAGGGCTGGCCCAAGGCTTCTCCACTAGCCAGTAGTGATGTTCTCACTAGTGGTAATGGGAACAGGTCAAGCCTAATTGCAGCAATCGCTCCTTAATGAGCAGAAACTGCAGCATTTTCTTCATCTGTCACTATTGACATGTATAAAGTTCAACTTGCCTACAGCTCCAGTTGTTCTCATTATTTTTGTGTGTGTTGCTCTAATCAACACCAAACTCCACAGAACATATCTTTAAGGTGAAAAAATCACCACCAGCAAAGCACTAAGACCAAGAACTTTTGTTTTCTCAGTGGGGAGAAACAAGAGCCCAAAGCCCAGCAGCTGCTGGGCAGAAGTGTGTTTCACTTGAGCTCTCCCTAAGCATTAAAGCACTGAGTTTCGTGTCTCAGCCAAGAACTGTTTACCTGGTGACAAATCCTAGTTGCTCCTGCTAAATCTGAAGCACACTAAAACATTTTCATCATTATCTCCAACGCACTGCATGCTGCTTGTCTGGTGGGCCAAGCAAAAAGTTACCAGCTTGGATGACATCCCAGAGTCCCAGACTGCATCAGTGGGGAATACACAGAAACTTCCCGTTCAGCTCCCTTGATGTGCTCCTGTTAACAGTGCTTCATTTAGCTGGGATTGAATTCTTCAGGCTGTAAATGGGATCCTCCTTTTGGGTCTTGTTTCCATGCCACTATATTGTTCTAATCTGTACTTGCACTCATTCAGAGTTTTAACTGTGACTCCTCTTAGAGCAGCTTCCATTGAAACGCTGATAAAATATGCCCTTTCTCAGGCTAAAATGGAATGTTTTCAAGGTAAAAAAATCCAAACAACCACACTGCAAATTAAACAATAATTATTCTTTGGTCTTCAAGACTTTTACACTCCTTGTCTGATTCCTAGGCTGTAATCTCACAAGACAGGTAGTGCCCTGACATTTGCACCCTTTAAGGTGATGTTTATAGGTGGCAGGAAAAGAGAGATTCCTAAGGCAGTCAGTGTGAAGTTGTGCATGCAAATAGCTCTTAACCCTGCCTGTGCTCTTTACAAACCATCCTCAGATGGGATTGCTGGCAGCTGCACCACTGAGCCTCATTGCAGAGAACTGGGGGAAAATACTGAGGGGAAAAAAAATATGCCATCATCTTTGATGAAAATGAGGCATGAGGCCACAGGAAAAATTAAGGCATATTTTAAAACGGCTAATTAGGGAGCTGATGTGGAGCTCTTCAGTGGCCTGTGGAATGGGGGTGAGTTTGATGGGATGAATTAGAGTCACTGGGGCTTGGGGAAGATTATGAGTAACTACAGGACTGGGTGTGCTTAACTGGCAGCAGGGGAAGCTGTAGTAGAGGCTACACAACATTGCAAATGGGCCAAGGGGAATTGTCAGCTTGTTAGTGAGTGCTCAGCTGCTGTGCAGAGCAGCATGGGGTTGCCAGCTGAATATAAACGTGTTGTGATGCTGAATCCCTTTCTGCAGTTAGAACTGATGCCGGGTTTGGCTGAATCAGCTTCCTTTGGTATGTGAGGCCATCCATGCAAGGGCTTGGTGGTGTGTTAGTGGTCAGTGTACACACGCATGAAGCTCCCAGCCCTGGCTGATTATTGCTGTTTGAGGCTGAGCAAGAAACTGTAGTATGGATGTGCCAGCATCTGTAAACATCTCAGCTACCCAAGAGGGTAAAGCATCTGAGGAAACTACTTCCTTACTCTGACCTCATCTGTGCTTTTGTGTAGATGTTGCAGAAAACAACCACTTTTTCACAGCTCTGTTCTTTCTCCTTAAGAACCCCCTTCCTATCAAGGGTCATCTGGCAAGGCTGCCGTTGCAATCAGCAGCTTCCAGGAACTTGTTTGAGAAATGAAATGAAAATCCTATTGATTTAGTCTCTAGATCAAGCCTTTTCCTTTCTTCCTTTTTTTTTTTTCCTTTGTAAATCCCCCAATGGATGTGGATAGGCAGCAGGATTTAACTGAAGTTTAGCTCTTGTTGCCTTGCATTTTATATTCCTGAGATCACTCAAACAAGTTCCTGAGTGCTTTCCATTTATATTGACTTCAGCCAGAAAGGAGGATGTTCAATACTATCTGGACAAACCCACTACCACATTGGGTATTTATCTGAGTCACCCTTGATTGTGCAGGATACCAGGGTGGGAATACCAAAACCCTTTTTGGGCTGAAACTGGCCTTATATGAGTGTTTGAGGGGGCTCTGATGCTGCTGTGAGAAGCAGTAAGTTACTATTGAGCTAAATCCATGGCAGCAGACCCTGAGCTGCTGTTGGCCACCACTGTCTTGTCTATCTTCATGCAACTCTCCATTCATCCAGACAGATTGGTAGGAGATTCTTCTAAGTGCTCAGAGTCAGGGAGATCTTTTTGCTTCCCAAGGAGCAGCTTATTTTGACTCCAGAGCTTCACTGGGGTGCACCAACTGATGTAATATTTTCCATTTGTCTTTGGTGCTCGCAGCTGGTAGGAATTTGTTGTATCCTGTGAGTTTTAAAAGATCTTGTTTCCTGTGTTATTTTAATGTGTAAGCCAGTCTGATGCTGCAGTTATTACAAGACCAAGATTTGCCTTGGATTATCATGAATTTTCAAACTCTGCAGAGGGATTTTTTTCTTCCTGCCAGTCACAGGTGGTTGTTCCTCCTGCTTTTTCTTCACTTGTGAGAATTCCCAGCAGCATGGCTATTTCCTGTTGAACTTTTATGTCCTTGTATGTTTGCTTCAAAGTGAGGGAGTCGGTTATTGTAGGCAAAAAAGGGTGTAAAAAGCACTTTGTGCAATTAGATGTTGATTTTGTATCTTAATAGTTGCAGCGCTGCCACAGATGCAGGATTGGTACCTACTGATTTATCCAGCTGATTGGTTATAGGCTTTTATAGTTCAAATTAATTAGCTTGATGAGTGAGCCTAATTGGTCTCCAAAGCGCTCATTTCTGTCAAAACAGCTAATAGGTAACAACTGCTTCCTGCCTTTGTTCCCCTTGTCTAGAACTGCTTGTAATAATGATTTTTATACTGTTTTGGATAAGGTTATTCTGCTACTTGCAAACAGAGTATGGTCTTTGCCCTCTCACCAAGGGCTCTGTGTTTCAAGACAGATAGTCTGTCATTCTGAGGGTACATGAAGGGGAATAAAGTTTGTGCTTCATTTGCTGGAGGTTTTTTTGCACAGCTTTATAGCTCCATAACTGTGTAACTCTCCTCCTTACAAAATCTCTGCTAAATCAACCTGCAGAGTTGACTGCATGAGCACAGACTGGCGTTGTGTACTAGGAGGGTGTTTTAGAAGTTAAAACCCTCCTTTGGGCTGTTTTGTTCATCCTCACATACTCACAGAAACAGATTTCCTGTGAGCCCACACAGCCCATTTTTAGCACATGAAAGATTTCTGGAAGAATGTAGTTTCTGTCTCTTTGGAGGTCACTCTTGACCACAGCTCCATCATCCCCAGAGATCACTAAAATGTTCTGAAGCGTTGTTACCTCTGGATGTGTTTTAGGGCAGAAATGCCTATTCATTAGATTCCTCTCCTTGTGGGTCAATCGGCATCTGCTGAGAAGAAGCAGAGCAGCTTGGAAGGGTGATTGATTTATTAAGTGGTATATTGAGTCTGTCCTTGCTTTCATTCTAATGGTCTGGCAATGTTTTCCCCATGGGCCAAAAGCAATGTTTCAGCCAGGCAGGTACCCCAAGTGTATCATTACTGTAGCAGCAATAAAGAATAAAAAAATGTCCTGTGGCACCCTGGCCATTCAGCAGCACTGTCTTTCATCATCCCATCGCTTTGGTGTCCTTTCCAGTATATTCTGGAAGGATCCTTCATGCTGGGCAGAACAAAGCTCCTGTTCTGGCTCCCAGATATTCCTGTGCTGGAGTCTTTAGTCCAGCAACACACACAGATCTTCCTTAGCACTGTGCAGAGGAGATAATGGGGAGTGCTTGGCTGCATAGTGAAGAGTCTGATTGAAAATGAGCTGACTTTTATCGTGCCAGAGAACTGTCTGAAGAGCCACAACCAGTCCTGTACTCACTGCTGGCTGGCCATGGCTTTCCATCTCCCACTTCATCCCCATCAGTTTTCATGTGATTCCTCACAATCCTGTTGGGTAGAGACCCTCCTCTTGGGATGTGCTGCCCGGGCTCAGCGGGTGCTTGGCTGAGGCCTGGGCCAAGTTGGGAATTTTTGATCATTAGCACCAGTAATGCTGTTGATGAGGATGCTCTGAGGTTTTTTTGTAACCTGGGAATGACTCAGCTGTGCTCATAGAAGAGCTGACAGCAAGGCCCAGTCTTCTAAAAAGCTGGGCAAATGAAATTGAACTTGCCTTTTGTAATAGCTAAATATTCCAAATTTTACTGTCATGTACTCCTAAAAAAGATTTAAAATCCAAATCCAGCAAAGAGAGAGTGACAAGGATAGAGGAAGAATCATCTCGAAGATGAAATGCAGCAAGGGCTGTTTTATTTCTATTCTGTCTAACCAGTCTGGCTACCAGCTTTCAAATATTTAGAGCAGTAGTTGATGAAGGAAAGTACCAGCTGTTGAATCCTAGGAAAATGTTCTTCATAAACCCTGAAATTTATTTGGAAATCTTGTTCAATGGTTTGCTCATCCAATCATTGAGATATACTTTCAGGCTAAAGAGAATTTGTCTTTCTATTTAAGAACAATTTGTGCTGCTCTGAACAGTATTCCCTTCTGCACCAGGCTGATCACGTAGTATTAGAAGAATTCAGAGAGATGTTTTAGCTTTCCTGTAAATTCCCCCATGTCTTTTTACAGGCTTCACACAAGATGAAGCAGGGCGCAATTTCTTCACTTCCAGGCAATGAAAAGTGATCACAATGAGCTCAGATACTGGTGTCCATAGTCATGCAGCTGGATGGCAGGATAAAACACAGTGGTGTTTCTGCTTGTGTCAGAGCCTTGTTCAGGACTGCACAGCCCAAAAAACATCTGCTCTACTGTTATATAAAAAAGTCTGGCTTTGAATTTCAAGTCCAGGCATTGCTTTGCCCAGGTTGTATAAAGAGCTGTGTCCTGGCTTCTGTAGAAAATGTATCTAAAGGATGTAAGGATGAAAGAATTGATAGCATGTAATAAGATCGCGTTGTGTAAATAATGATAGGGCAGATCCATCTAGATTCTGTAAATGTGCTTTCATGGCAGCAGAGCATGCCATGTGGACATTACCCTGTCAAGTGAAATGCCTCGTGCTGAACTGCTGTACAGAGATTTATTTTTTAAACATATGTATTAAACAACGAAGAGTCTTAAATGAAATGTCACATTTAATTTGGCACCCAAGACATGAAATCTGCAGCTGCCCTCAGCCAACCCCAACAGCTCCACTCTCTGTATCAGTTCCTCTGCCTGGCAGAAGGATCTGCAGCATCCTCCCAACTCCCTGGCATCTGTGCCTGCTCTCCTGTACCCAGCCATTGGTGGGGGTATTGATGCAGCATGTGCCAACTACTTCCCTGTGTGGTACAAGGTGCTTTGGCAAAGCCTCCAGCCTTCACCAGAGCCCCTGGTGCCGGCTGCCAGGAGTGCTGGGGCGGCTCCAGTCCTGGCTTCTCTCTGGGAGTGCAGCAGTCAGGGATGTTTAGCAAAGCATGCAGAAACAGGCAGAGCATCTGCTTCCTCCCTCCTGGGCTCTGGAGTTGGCGTTTTCCTGGGCTGGAGGCTTTAGTCTCATCTTTGTTTAATAGCTTCTGATGGTTTTACCTTCCAAGCATCAGTCCAGTTGCTCTCTGTGAGCCTCTACGGCCTCCCTCAGCAGTGTATTCCAAAGGATGAGATATTCCCTGGAAAAGTGCTACTACATTTTTGTAATTTCTGACTGATAACACTTTCAGGCCCTTGGGTTCCTGTTCGATGATAAATCATGACAAATTTTTCCTTATTCCCATATCTCAGGCCATTCATGCTTTTGCAAACCTCTTCTATATATCTTCTCTTCAATTTCTAGGTTAAGAAATACCATTCAGTCTTCATATAGAATCTCCTCTGTACTTTTAAACTTTGTTTCTGCCCCTCTTTTTTAACTTGAAATGCTTCAGCTTGGTTTTTGAGATCAGAACAATACCAAATATTTCAAGACTGATGTGGCCATGGGTTTAGACAGGGAGATGATGATAGTTTTCATGGTGTTCATTTTGTAGTGGTTTGTCATCTTGAATGTTATAGAGTATTGGGTCATCTTTCCTCGCCTATGTCCCCTCCTGCCATGAGCTGTCACTTCACTTATTCTTCTGGGTCCCCCTTTTCTGCCCACATGCCCCCAGGCATCCTTGTTAGCAACAAGAGATCAGGAGAGACAGGAATGCCTGCAGGAGACCCTGGGCAAGCTGTGACTCTGAGCTCAGAGTCACCTGAATGACTTTGATGCAGAATTCTCTGTGATTTGAATGGGCCACCTGAGCACATCTGAAAAATCTCAGTGTAAATACTGTCATCTTGGGGATAAATCTCTACAAACACAGCCAGGATTAGTGCTTAAGGTGCTATCTGGGATGTCCTCACACAGCTGTAGGGATGTGATAAATGTACTGATCCATGAAACTGCTCAGTCAGCTAAAAGCTGCAACACTTTTCTTCTGGTCATCCAGAACCAGAGTTATGTCACAGCCTGCTTCCAACGGAAGGCTTCTGGTACTCAGAAGAGGAGGATGAACTGAATCTGAGGTGAGTTTGAAAGATGCATTTCAGTGAGATACCCTGCCCAAGGGCAAAACTAACATATGGCTTCAGGGAATATCAGTGCTTTTAAATGGTTTAGGTTAAACAGTGGCAGATAAGGAGGGTTTGGAGGGTTCTGCAGGGAAGGAAGGGCCACACAGGGCTTGGAAATGCATTTGGCTTGGAAGTGCATTTGGCTTGGGCACCATGGGTCTTCATGGTGATGGGAGATGGGGCCGTTTCTTCAAAGGGTGTGTTTGGGGAAGCTTTGAAATTCCCATTTCAGGCAGTAGAGAAACACTTACAGCCCAGGGGAATGGATTGGAAATGACACTGAAAAGCTTGAGTGATTCAGGGAGTCCTTGTGTGACTTTTCAGACTTGGATGGATGTGGGTTCATAGGAGTTAGTCTGAACCCAGAGCTGATCAGGAAACTGCCTCAAACTGCAGCACTTTTTAAAGGCTTCTGAGCAAATAAAGTTCAACGTAATTAGGTCAGAAATGCCTTGCAGGCCAAATCTAGTTTTCCACTGTTCTCTATTTAATTACACAGTGTCTGACTTCCATGTAAGCTCAGTGTGTTAAAAGAAAATCTTACAAGCTTCTCTGGATACTTCCCTGGACCATTCTTTTCCTATTTCTTCCCACCTGCCTGTCTCAGCCTGGACTCTGAGGGATCCTCTTTTGCCTCAGAAACAACCAGGTTTCCCCACAGTTAAGTCTGACCAGACTTTTTTTCCCACTTATACCTGCTTTCATGCCAGTTTGTGTCCTAGACTTTGACCAGGATGTTCTTCCTTACTTACAGTCTTGGGCAAGGTCATAGCTCCAAGGCCACTGTCCTGCTGCCAGAGATCTCAGAGCAGAGAGGACTCCCATGAGAAGAGGCAGTGCAGGACCTTGCACTAGGAGGGGACCCAAAAATCCCCAGATCATGAGAAGGGCCATGCGGTTTGCTCTGTCTCCCTCCTGCAGGCCCTTCTGGGAAATCATGGTGGAATGATTGTCTGTTGATGGAGGTTGAATCAAGGATCCCAGTGATGGGAGCTGTCCCCATGCCTGGCACCATGGGTCAGCCATGGAGAGACATTTTCGATCGTGCTCTGCAGGGAGCAGCCACAGCGAGTATTTTTGGTGCTGGTGACAGCATTAGCCTGAGGCTCTGTCTGTGTGCAGCTGGTAAGGTCCATGACTGTATTTCCTCTCTAATTGTATTTGAATTGGGCTGAGTGATGATCACTGTCCTGCTTAGACTGCACTCCCTTGATTCACTCCATATGGAACTTCCACTTGTCCTCCCAGTTGTCACCTGCTGGTTCTTCTTGGCTGGAGGATTGGACCATGAAGTGGGGACAGTGACCTGCCAGCTCAGAAGCAACTGCTCTGTAGCAGTGCTTCCTTCTCATCTCTTGGTTGTGATCTTTAAACACTAAAGTGATTTCTGCTGAACCTACCAAGCAAGGGAGAGCTGGTGGAAGTCAGTGCAGGGAATGAGGCAGATAAAGTTTGCTTTTCCCTGCAGGTCCAAAAAAGGAAGGAACAAAGAGTGATGCTGGTAACCTGCAGCTGAAACTCAGCTTCTTCTTGCCTTCTTTGGGAAGTCCTTCAGTGTGTGTTCCTTGATCTTTATCTGCCTTCCATGAGTAGCTCAGTGCCAGGAAAAGCCAGTTGAGGTGGCTGGTGGATTCTCCTTCAGCTGTGGCAGTGGCTTTGAGCCAGGAGGTTCTCTTGAGGGCTGCTGGCTTTGGAAACCTCTCCTGAGCTTCTAAGTGTGGAGTAGAACTGCCTGCTGTGCCACTGAACAGCAAGTGATCCTCTGATCCATTTGGGACCCTGTGGCTCGGGGTCAGCCCCTTGCTGAGGAGCTGCTGCTGCTCCTCCCTGAGTGCTTTGCTGTTCCTGCACTTCCACTTCTCTCTGCAAATATGCAGCTTATTAAACAACCTGCTGGATTTGTCTCTCCTGTGGCTGCAGGCAGTATCCCAGGCTGTGTCAGCAGGAAAAGGACAAGTTGTCTGATTTTCTGAAGGAGTGCAGAGTGGACACCACTTGCCGAGAACACTTTGCTCTTCTCACCCGCAGCCTCTGGAGTGAGAGGGCAAAGGTGCAAGAAGACCCCATGCTGTTCTACAGTGACATTTTCTGCCTTGAGCCAAAGGCAAGTGATGGCTGAGAACCTCCCTTCCTGCTTCTCCTCCTCCTCCTCTTCCTCCTCATCCCTGAATGAGGTCACTTGACAGATCCCTGCCTCAGCTGGCTTTGTGTGCCAAGAGAGAAGTTATGGGGACTCTGGTAGCTCAGAGCTGGTTGCAGAAAGCATTTCTGCCCTGTGGACCCCTGACAGGCAGCAGGAGCCTGACTAAAGCTGAGTTCACCTGCAAGGGCTCAGCATTGAGGGCAGTCCATGAGTGTCCTTGCATTGTCTAGAGGGATCAATTTTTGTAGGTAAGGACACACCTTACACGTGGTGTTTAGGGACTAACAGAGTGTGTTGGAGCATTGTCGGTTTACAGATTGACTTGAAGCATGTACTGGTTTTCAGTGGAAAGGAGTCCAAATTCTTCCTAATGTTAATCATGGAAATGCCAATCCCTTTCTGTAACCTGGACTGAACCACGTCTGAGTCTCCTCTCCAGTGTCATTTGTGAGCTTGGACACAAGGCTGGCAGGTTTAAACAGACTTTTCTACTGCACATGGAGACAGAAAATATTTTGATTTTCTGTTTTTTCAAGCAAACCCCCATGTCCTTCCATCAGCCAAAGCCCAAATTCCGAGTATTTGCACAGGGTGAGATGAAGAATGTCTAGTGTCTGTGCAGTGAAAAATCCCTTTTCATCTTTGAGTAAACCCTAGAATAATCACAATCTCTGCTTTCTTTTGAAAAAGGTTAAACACCTTTTTTTCCCAAGGAATGGGATAATATTCTCTTCTTGGTTACTCCCATAGCCCATCTAAGTCAAAGAGCCACCAGTGTCACAACAATGCAAGTGTCACACCACTGTAGCCGACAGCAGCATGATGTGACCAAAAGCTTGTGCCAGAGGAATATTGCAGAAAGTGGGAACTGATGAGCTGAGTGTTAAGAGCATCCTGTGGTGTGCTGAGCTGATTTTGTAGTATTTCCCAGGCTCCTGCTTTTCACTAGAGTGGGGCCATGTTTCCACAACTAGCTTAACCTGCCCTGTGTTCCTGAAGTGCACTAAGGTGAGCTCCAGAAGTCTGGCTGCCCACAGTAGAGTTCTGGTACTCCATCTAATGATGGACAGACATAAAGCATGGCCTAGCCCCAAATCTTGAGTGGAAATCCTTCCTAGGTGGCTGTTCTAATGTTACATGGTTTGTTCTAGGTCTCAATACAAGTGGACTACTACCTTATGTTTTGTCCAGCATTATCAATCTTTTGATTTCCTTTAATGCTATTATTTGTGGAACAGTTGGTTTAACATTTGGAGTTTTGGTCAGGTCTGTCTACCACCTGCTCTAGCATATGGGTGTCTTTACATCAAATGATAGTATTTTCCCCTCTTTATCAAGTATAGAGTCTAAAATTCCACTGCCACTGCTTTCTACAACCTCTGTGGAGGTGGTTTTGTAACTTTTACCTTGGACAGACGCTTCCCTTGCGCTGCCAGTCCATCTGCTGGAGAGGCCCCTTTCTGTCTCTGACCTTCTGGCCAGCAGTGGCTGCTCTCTTCCTCCCACTCATCACCCACAATGTCTGGGAGCACCCCACAGAAAATCAAAGCTTTTTGACAAGTAGCTGGAGGAAATAATTGATTCCAGAAATTAGGAAGCTAATGGAGGGATAGCAGTCTTAGAAAGGATTTCTGGGCAGGATGCCTTTGCAGGACTTGTACAGAAGCTTTGCAGTGTGGGCTGCTACCTGCTAGTATTTTCCAGGTGTTGCTGCCTCTAGAATCTGCAGCAGGTCACTATAGTCTGTACACGGTTAAGTCACTGACAAAATTCTTAACAAAAAGAGGAGGCAGGGATTTTTGGAATCACCATGTGACCATGAACATTCTGAGCATCCATCCAAGCCTGTGGGAAACAAACTGTTATGCAACTCTGACTTGCCGAGTGCATCTCAAATTGTGTTTTATTTTTGCAAATACACATGATGGGTCAGCAGAAGCAGCTGTGCAAGAAGCCCAGGTGGCTACCAAAGGAGAAAGTCCTTGGGTTTTGCTGCATAGTTCCCATCACAGCTTAGCTGCAAATCACACTGCAGACACATGGGAGCTGACTCCTTGGAAATAGAAACCAGAGGAAAGGGAGGACAAGGATTTGTTACCATTGTCCTGACCTTGACGAGTCATCACTCTCCTGTCATTGCCTGGTCATGACTCTCCAGTGTCATGTGTTAACTCTGAGCTGATGGAGGTGGTCTTCAAGATGTCTGAGTTACAGACCTGAGGTTGGCTCAGGAGGTAACAGTACTGTTCCTGCAAATCTGGTCCCCATCCAAAGGAGAGGTTACTGCTGAGCACTTCAATGTTTGGCAGAAGACACCATGTCCAGTGGGATCTCTGGTCCATCCCACAGCTTGTGGTGGGTTCAGTTATTTATAGAAAGAGGCAGATGTTAGCTTTGGCACTGCCTTTCTCCTGAGTGCCCTGAACTAACAGGCTGCTCTTTGGGTGCCATTTCAGTGCTTCTGTTACCAGCTCTGTCTTGTTTTTCTATCTGCTCCCAGCAGTAATTTCCTTTCTATGGATGGCTTTCCCCCTGTGCCAAAATGAGGCAGCAATTTGGCCAAACATTGCTGGTATCCAGATCAGCTTCTTCTTATCCAGGCTGGTGGAGATCCATCAGATTCTCATCATCTAGGGGCTGAGTGAGGGGAGAGAGGATCCACATGTATTTCTGGTTGCACAGAGATCACTTCTATAGCTGTGAGTCACAGTGAGCTGACCCCTCCTGTATTGCATCACTGGATGCTGTAGCAAAGCCAGGGAACAAGAGCTGGAGATTTTGTGCTGCCTCATCATCCATCCACTGTCTGTATTTCAGACCACCTGCCCGTGGCAGCCTGGCAGAGGCTGACATGGTGCCAGAAGTGGTGCACTGTCATGTTCACAGCTCTGCATAGCTTTACTTCTGTCCTGGTTAGCATCCACAGTAGCTTCCTGTGCTCTGGCTCCATGGCCATCCTATAGAGAACGTGCCAGCCCAGGCAGAGCACTGTCTCCTGAGGTGTCCCGAGGCTCATATACACGTAGCTGTAGTCTGTAAGGGTGGGCAATGAGGCATATCCTTTGGACTAGTTCTTTTTCTCCTGTGGGGAGGCAGGCATGTGAGGAACCTCTCAAACAGCCTATTTTAATTTCCCAAGAGAAATATCTAACAACATTTTTTAATTTTATAATCTGACATACTGCAGTAATGAAAGGAGAAATGGCAAAAGTTTTCCAGAATATGTTAGGTCTTCAAAGAATTTGGTTGAATAGTACAGAATAGTAGATTACGTGTAACTGCCTTCCACCATTGGAGTCAAATGCCCTGGTTTCCAGTTTCCCTGACAGTATAGGGAAGCTCTCTGTGATGTATTGCCAAAAGTTTCTGTCCAAATACACTGAATCCTGCAGAATGGTGGTTTGATCTCAGGAGATCAAGAGTCTTGCATTTTTAACTGGTTTTCTTGGGAACAAGGATATGAGTGCAGGGCTCCAGTATCCACTGCTGCAGTTGGAACAGGTGCTGCAAGTCACTTTAGAGGCTCAGCCATCTGTGTGGCTGCCAGGGCTTAGTAGGGGAACAGGTAAGTTTGCTGTCCTAGTCCTGTTCACCCACAGCTCAGCAGACAGTAACCAGAGCAGGGCAGATGATGTGGACACAGCTCACAGCAACACAAGAGGTGCCACAAGCATCAAGCATGGGCTGGTTTTCATCTCCTTCCCTTGTCCCTACCTTCTGGCCCTGCACCTCCCTTGCCCAGTCAACTGTGTCCCATTCCTTGCCTCTGTGATATATTGCTGTTCCTGTGCTCCAAAGCAGTGGGGTAAGATCCTATGTCAGTTATATTTCTGTCACAGATATGCTGGCCTTGGCATTTGACAAATCCCAAAGTCAGCTAAACTCACTCAGCTAGAACAGAGCACTGTTGTTAGCAGATGCATATTCATCAGGACAATGGTTCTTTTTAATTTTCTTCCTCTCCTGCTTAGCTTCACTTTTGCTTATGAATTGTATTACATTTACTTCCATTAACAGGAGATATATTGCCTCTGTCAGCCTCTGAGTAATAACCAAACTGCCCCAGTGTTCACAGGGCCAATAGATCTGATGGCAGCAGATAAAACAGACCAGTGAGTAGCATCAGCTTGCAATCCAGCAGGAGGAACAGCCAAACAGCACTTTGCGAGGTAGTTGACCTGAAGGACTGATAGAGCTATGTTAGGCTCCAAGAAGTTTGTTTTCTGGCCTCTGTGGAAGGAGGGATGCTTTCTGAGTTTCCCAGTAGTGATTTGGCTCTGTGACCTTGTTCTTGTTTGTTTGAACTTGGCCTCAGAGCAGCTAAAGGATTATGTGGTGTAAAATCTGAAAAAGCAGTCATATTTTACACCATGATCCCCAAGCCTTGAAAAAAACAACACAGTGCCAGAAAAGTGGATAGTGTTTATGGTAGGCACTGCTTGACAGCCTGCACAAGCTCTAAGGTGCCTGTCACTGGTAATCTGTTGAGGCACAGTCCGCATGAGCCTCGATGGCAGGACCACAGTCAAATCCTGGCATCAGTTTGCACCCTCAGCATTGCTGCTCCTGTCCTGTCTCATTTTAATACCTTTAGTATTAAAATGAGACCCAGTTTGCTGTCTGGTATGTCAGTCTCTACAGAGCAAATGAAGGCTTTTCCTAGGAGTGATATGGGTGGAATTTCTGAAAATTTGGCTCATTTCTTTCCCACTTGTTGCTGAACTCCTCTCCCTCTTACCACAACTGTGTACTTTGGTTTTAAGGCTCAGGATGTGCTCTCCTCCCCTGCTTTACACCCCTCTAGAAGATGACAACCTATCACTGCTATTGACATTTCATTAATGTTGTTTGTTTAGCTGATGGTGCTGGCAGGCCTGATAAGGCACCATGCAGGACCCAAAGGAGGGCTGGCTGCAGCTCTCTGCGCAGAGGCCACAGCAGCTGCAGGATCAAGCGGTGCCACTGGGCAGCTCAGCCCAGGCAGTACCTTTAAGAGAAATGCAGAGCACTGTGGAGCTGAGGTGCGCATTTACCTCCAGCTGTTGAGCTTGAAGCAAAGTCAAGCAGCTGCCTAGTGCATCCCCCCTCACGGGGGAGGCTCTGCCAGGGTGAAAGCACTGAATTCGGGCTGTTAAACACACAGTGAGCAGCTGGGCGATGAGCACTGGTGAGTTATTAGACTCTGATTAGCCAAGCCAGGGAAATGATCATCCAAGTGTTTCTTCTGCTTGTCTTAGCCAAGCTCCAGGTGTTGTAGCAGAGCTGATGTTGTTCAGAGCAACCCAGATGCTTTTTATTCCTGTCAATCCAAGATTAGTCTCTGGATACTGGTGAGTCCATGCAGCATCACAATGGGACCTGAGGGGTATGATGTCTCACATGCTGAGTGTGGGTTGCCAGTTGATGTTCCTCAAGTAAGTGTGTTGTTGGAAAGTCAGGCTTCATCTTCATGCAGTTGCTTGCTGGGTAGAAGCATCTGATCTAGCAAATGTGTTTCCTCCAGGTTTTGAGCAAAATCCAAGTGAATGAATTCTTTCAGACTTTAATTTCCTTCTCATTGGTTTGTGGATGTTTGAAACAGCTTTGGGTTTTTTCTGTCTGTCCTTCCCTCTGTTCTGTTAACTCTAAGCAGGCTGTGCATTACAGGATTGCTTGCAGGTGCACCCCAGTGACTTAAGATGTCACAGCTCTTTAATTTCTTGAGGGCTTGTCCTTTGAGCTTTAAGTACCAAGTTGATGGCCAACATTATAGTTATATTTATGTTTCAGGAGAGCTGGAGGCTCCAGTCAGTTCAAGATTTTTGGATAGAGTAGTGACAATGCTCAGCAGCAAGCAGAATCAAAGCCTCATTTTGTTTATAGAAAAATTAACTGCTCTTTTTTCTCCTTCTGTAAGCTAAATTTTTCATTCCTTTTAGAGTGTTATTATAGTTATCAGAGATTCATGTATTTATGTCAACAAGTGCATTTAGAAATAACTGTAATGCTGTAATGCTTGAGGAAATACAAGTCATGCATTTTTTAAAAACCAGTGGCAATAAGTGAGATCCTTTAGTGAGATCCTCCAAAATTGCATGACAAGGCTCCCTGGCACTGAACATCAGTGCCAGGACCCTTTGGGAGAAAAGCAGAGAGAAAAGACCCTGAGGAAGGAGCAGACACTTACAGACACACAGGTAGCCTGGCTCAGATTTAAACCCCTGGTTTAAATCTACTACCACGTGCTAGTAAAGGTAAGGGACTCAGATTTTTTGCGGCTGCTTCCAAACTGTCTTACCTTTACTGTTGGTCAGTGTTGCTCACTCCTTGTCACTGATGCACTAAATAAAGGCTTACCGAGCTGTGGTTGAAAACAAGAAATGTGATGCTTGAAGATAAATGTTTTTCTGTCTCCTACTTTAGGAGGAAGAGATCAGGCCAGATTGTTCAGCTGAAATCAGGGTGTCCTTTAAGCCCCAGGAAGCCCGGGTCTATAAGCAAGCTGCTTACTGTGACATCTCAGGTAGGGCTCCTTCCCCTGCCCCTCTCACTGCAGGGAATGGGAAGTGCAAACACTTCCCCAGATCACTGGGTTCCTGTGTACTGGCTGGGAAGGGTCTGTGGTCAGCAGGGCAGTGCTGTCCCTGCAGCTTCCAGGGCATTTCCCATACAAGCTGGAGATGCCTGGCTCAGGGTCATTGATCCCACAACAATCTAGGCAGTTCAGGGATAACCCTTCATGCCATAGCTCTGCCAGCATTTCCTCAAAGGCCAAAGAGCTACAGAGCAGAACAGCTTTAGTGAATGAGTACTAAAACTCTCCAGGCCACTGACCTCCAGGATGGGTCCTTTTTACATGGATTCATCATTAGGCAGTAGGAGCCAAGTTAGAAATGCACTCCCTGACTCTGGATTCCCTCCCATTGCCCAGACACAGCCAGACCAGAGGTGGCTGAGCACTACTGAGCCCAGGGTGTCTGCAGCAGGACCATTCCTGGCCAGCACTTGCTTCTCTCCCTGCATGGGAATTGTCACCTTCACTCTCTCAGTCCATGGTTCCTCTGGGTGGTGTTGCATGGGCCTTGCTATGCTCAGCAGGATGAGCACTCTTGTAGCAAAACAGTCCAGACAGTCTGCTGACAAGGTTTATGCTTGTCCTCTCTTTCAGAAGTGGTGTCAAGTCCTTCTCTGGGAAAAGCTGTCATTGCCCCACCTGTGTGACCCCATCTCAGAGCTGGTGGTTTTGCTGTGCTGGCACAGGGCAGGGAATTCTCGGAGTGCATGGCATGGTTCAAGTTATCTTGTCCTTCCTCTCTGTCTCTGCATGGTGCTGCCTAATTGTTTTTCAGGAGTGGGAGATGGTTGCCAGATTTCCATTCAGCCAATATTCTGGGTTTGCCCATCTAGGAGGAAGAGGTGTGAGGCTCAAGGTCCTCCAGCAGCTGGGCTCCTGTTCAGAAGGGTGCTGCAATCCTTAGCCCAGCTGCCCTGTTCTTGCCTTCCTGCTCCAACTGATGGATACAAATGTCATGAAACAGCTTCTTATTTACACAGTAATTCTGCAGGATTTACTCAGCAAATGCCATCTACAATAATTACTCAGAGCTTGTGCTAACAAACTGTCTTGCTGCTCACCACCTGCAATTGTGGGAACCATGGAAAGGATGAATTAAAAAAGTTGTTCCCAAGGGATTCCTTTTTCAGGGCTCTTGGCTCTGGTGATGGAGCTGTCCAGCACTTTGCTGCAGGAATCTCCTGGGGTTGTACCAGGACAGCTTTTTCATGACAGAGAAGGAGGAAAACTACTTGCATGCAAGCCTTGAGCTGGTCTGGGACTTAGAGGAACCAGAGTAAATGATGTGTGTTGAGAAAAAGGAGCCTGTTCCTGAGTGACCTTGAAAGGCCCTTGTGAGAGCTTAACTCTTCCATTGGCTCCTTGGAAGAGGATCTCAAAAAATAATTTAAATTATCCATTTCCTAACAGATCAGAGCTGATCCAGTGGATTGTCAGGGTGGGAATTGTCCCAGAGTCATGGTCCCTGGCTACAAAAATAATTGAAGGAAACAGCCATCTCTAACTGGCAGGTTGTTTTTTACTTCTAAATCCCTTCAAGAAATGTAACTGCCTTCCTCTGGCATTTGTCTGCTAGTCTCAAATCCCTTGGGATGAGGATTTGCA
Organism: Anthoscopus minutus; assembly: GCA_013399455.1. Lineage (NCBI taxonomy): Eukaryota > Metazoa > Chordata > Aves > Passeriformes > Paridae > Anthoscopus > Anthoscopus minutus. Next base: position 58,661 of record VWYI01041098.1, read on the forward strand.
GATATTGTGTGCCCCTGCTCTCAAAGCTTTTTCCCAGTGCAGTGAATTGTACAGCTGGATCTCCTGCTCCACTGGAAAGGGGCTTTGCTGGTCTTCACTTGTACTGAAGGTGCCTCCATAAATTACTTGGTAGATTATTCTGGATCAGGTGATTTAAAGAATTTATCAGCTCTGGGCAAGTGGCAAAGACAGCAGTGAAGAAGTGGTTTGAAATTTCCTCATAGCAGATACTGTAACTCAAAATTAACTTTCTTAATTGCTCAGAAATCCCAAATGATGATCACTGCTTTACATTGTGACATCCTGCATCACAGGAAACTGTGGATCTCTATTTATTGATGTGATCGATGGGAATTTTGTTCAAAGTCAGTCACAAAGCATTTGGAGATTCTGTCAACAAGATGCTGAAAGCAGAGAAGCTGAGCACTTTGGCAACAAAGTCCTGCGCTGTTGTGTCACCTACACTGTGATTTACTTGCAAGCCAGGCAGCAATGCCGAGCTCTTTGCGAGCTTTATGCTTTCACTGAATGGATTTCAAAGCTCCTCTAAATGCATGGGAAAGAAATCAAAGATCCTTTTAAACTCAATGTTGCTTTTTCAGAGTAAAAGCTTGTAGCCAAATCAGAAACCAGCTGAAATGGTGGGTTAGAAATTGGAAACCAGATCCAAAGCATATCTCCTGAGGGAAGAGAAGGGTCCATATCTTCTCTTGGAACATCAAGAGCTGGTCCCAGGCAGCTCAGAGTCAGGCACTAGCATTAAGGCAGCCTGGAAAATGCAGGATAGCAGAAGGACTTACCATCATGAAATAAAAGCCTCTCCCCAGGCCATGAGACCAGGCTGCCCCTGCTCCTCATAGGGGAGGGCCTCGGGCCTTGGTTCCACTGCAGCTTTGAGGAACTGAACACTGGGAAGGTTTTTGTCAGAGCAACCCACAGATATGAGGTGAGCAGCAGGGTGGGGGTAGATCCTGGTGGCTCCAGGAGCACCTGTGAGCCCCATTGGAGCATGAAAGCAACACTGGGTCAAAAAGTTGCATGTCCAGAGGCTTTTGTTCCAGTCCCAGACACAAATCACCTTTGTGCTCAGGCTGTCAAAAAGCAGCTGGAACAAACTGGCTGCACTTGAGTTCAAGTCCATGGCAAATGGTTTTCAGTAAAGTCCCTCCTGCCTATTCCTGGAAATCAGAGGAAAGCCACCCATCCCCTGGCCCAGCATTGGACCTCTCAAAGGGTTTGAGAGTGCTTTCCCTTGCTGACCTGTCCCTCACCACACTTCAGCTGTGGTGCAACTCTGGCTCTAGAAAGAGCAAAGTGTTTCTGAAAAGGAAGTAATTTTCTACCTATCTGTCTCCATCCCTGTGATGTCAAGTCTGCAAAAAAAAAAAGAGAGAGCAACCAAAAAGAGGTAGAAAATGAAGCACTACATCATGCCGGACACTTTCAAAGGCTTGTTTGTAGCAAGGAAGGACACACTGAGTTTTCTTACCAAAAGACTGTGCTATCTATACCTTTTTGATGCTGATACCTTGTTTTTTCCCCTCTATCAATTTATTTTTTTCATTACATGAGAAGAGATGAATGAGTAAACGATACTTTTAGTGCTGTGCTAAGCAGCTAGACCTCAGCTAAGGATCCTCAAGTGAGGGCTTGTCCCAGCACATCTGAGCCATGGGCTGGTGGGATAACATGGGCTAGGCAGGAAAGCTGCTGCTGGATCCTCTGGAGCTTTGGAGCTGGCTGTGTCTTGGATGCTGCTGTTGGGAGGCACTGGATCAAGGCAGTAAAGAAATTAAATAACTCAGCAGTCAATTTTACCAATAGAATAAGGGAAATGGATAAAAAATAAGAGGAAGGTTATTACTTTGCAAGAGAAGAGCAGTAAGTTGGTCCGACTTCAGTAATGAAATAATTATGCTGGCTTTTTGTTTGCAGAAAAGTGCTGCCTTTTTTTCTTTTTTTTTTTTTTAATGAATAGGGAATGTTTCACAATCAAATAATTTATTCTCCTCTGTCCCTCCCCCAAACTGGTCACGGGATGTTATTGCATAAGCAGCTTTCTCCTTGAGCAAGGGCAGGTTTTGCTTGTCGAGATGTGTAGAGCAGAGCCAGTGGCAGTCTGGTGAATAAAACAGAAGATACAGTTCACTGTGATCCCTGATTTTTAACTAAGAGTTAGAGTGAGCATTGATTGGCATCAACCATGAAATAAATCTGAGAGTCTTGTGCAGCTTCAAGTGCTCATTTCAGTGGATATTGGTGACTTTTGCAGTTTGAAGCCTGTCTGCTGAATGTAAGGTGGTGTATTGGATTAAGGACACTCACGTCAGTTGTTTAAACCATTGCTCTCGGCTTTGACAGCTGGTGCACTGGTGACAAGCTGATCTTTTCATCTGTCCTCTGTGTAGAACTGTTACTGCAGTGAATGGTTGAAGCTCACCTGGATTCTTGTCTCAAAAACCTGCCTCCAAGGACTGTGTGTGTCAAGATCCCCTGGGAAAGATCCTCCATGGAAACACCTTTTCCAGATAAGAAATATCAAAGTAGGAAATCAGTGGCTGGGAAGGCTGGTTACAGTGAGTCCACTTTTGTAGGGACACCTCTGTGTCTGCCACATTGCAGATGGGGAATCAGGCACATAGGCATCTCTGGCCATGTGTTTAGCATCCTTCAGTGGACCAGCAACAACTCAAGGGCATGTCCTGCCTGCTAAGGTGCCCTAAGCCACATCCCCTGCTGACCATTTTGCTTTGGCTGCCTCCTGCACACGTGGGTGCTGTGCTGAGCACAGGGTGCTGGGCTGACTTGAGCCCCAGGGTGGCTCTGTGTTGTAGATGCGCAATATGATGACTGGCTCTTGCAATTGAGGGATGAATATTGAGTGTACGTGAAGTTTTATTGATGTATGATTATGTNAATTAAATAACTCAGCAGTCAATTTTACCAATAGAATAAGGGAAATGGATAAAAAATAAGAGGAAGGTTATTACTTTGCAAGAGAAGAGCAGTAAGTTGGTCCGACTTCAGTAATGAAATAATTATGCTGGCTTTTTGTTTGCAGAAAAGTGCTGCCTTTTTTTCTTTTTTTTTTTTTTAATGAATAGGGAATGTTTCACAATCAAATAATTTATTCTCCTCTGTCCCTCCCCCAAACTGGTCACGGGATGTTATTGCATAAGCAGCTTTCTCCTTGAGCAAGGGCAGGTTTTGCTTGTCGAGATGTGTAGAGCAGAGCCAGTGGCAGTCTGGTGAATAAAACAGAAGATACAGTTCACTGTGATCCCTGATTTTTAACTAAGAGTTAGAGTGAGCATTGATTGGCATCAACCATGAAATAAATCTGAGAGTCTTGTGCAGCTTCAAGTGCTCATTTCAGTGGATATTGGTGACTTTTGCAGTTTGAAGCCTGTCTGCTGAATGTAAGGTGGTGTATTGGATTAAGGACACTCACGTCAGTTGTTTAAACCATTGCTCTCGGCTTTGACAGCTGGTGCACTGGTGACAAGCTGATCTTTTCATCTGTCCTCTGTGTAGAACTGTTACTGCAGTGAATGGTTGAAGCTCACCTGGATTCTTGTCTCAAAAACCTGCCTCCAAGGACTGTGTGTGTCAAGATCCCCTGGGAAAGATCCTCCATGGAAACACCTTTTTCAGATAAGAAATATCAAAGTAGGAAATCAGTGGCTGGGAAGGCTGGTTACAGTGAGTCCACTTTTGTAGGGACACCTCTGTGTCTGCCACATTGCAGATGGGGAATCAGGCACATAGGCATCTCTGGCCATGTGTTTAGCATCCTTCAGTGGACCAGCAACAACTCAAGGGCATGTCCTGCCTGCTAAGGTGCCCGAAGCCACATCCCCTGCTGACCATTTTGCTTTGGCTGCCTCCTGCACACGTGGGTGCTGTGCTGAGCACAGGGTGCTGGGCTGACTTGAGCCCCAGGGTGGCTCTGTGTTGTAGATGCGCAATATGATGACTGGCTCTTGCAATTGAGGGATGAATATTGAGTGTACGTGAAGTTTTATTGATGTATGATTATGTTATTGTAGTTAGTTGTCTGAACACCCTCTGTTCTCCCCATGGTTCCCTTTCTCCCTGTATTGCTGCCCCCAGACAGCCTTGGTTGTCAGGGTGTGATGGACACAGGGAGCGAGGACAGTCCATGTCCACGCGTCCCTTGCATGGGCAGCTGGGAACGGGGAAGGCCTGTCGCTGGGGGGGCGTGGCAAGGCAACACCTCTCCTCCAATCAAGTTGCAAGAAAGCAGTCTCCACCAATGGGTGGTGAAGAAGAGTTGACTGACAGACTTTGGGAGGGGCCAGGGTTGGCTGATGCAACACCAAGGGTATAAAAGATTGAACAGCGATTCTTGTGCATGAGCCAGGCAGCCGTGCTGTCAATGTTCGTATTTCTTGTTCATTCCTTTGTTGTGTTTGTTGAGCTTTAATAAGCCTTTAAAATTTTAAAGTAGCAGTCATTTTTCACACACTGATAGCAGCTTTTATCCACCCCAGCCCTAACAACACCTGAACCCTTTGCAATTCCCTTTAACAAAGCCACTGCCTCCCTGCCTTTGTCCTTGCAGGGGCTGTGTCATGGGACCAAATTTCCATTTTGATGTGCCCATCCTCCACTTTGGTGACATCTCTTCTGGTGAGTGTGCCCTGGGCTTGCACCAGTGTGGGAGGTTTCTGCGTTGCTGAAATGGAGCACTTGAACAAAAGAGCCTCTGTCACTCATATTCCTCCACAACAGTCTCTTCAGGGTGTTAGCTCCAGGGCTGCTGGTGCCTTAAGGCAGCGTTTTGCCATCATGAGATCAAAAGGACCAAAAGAATAAAACTCAGCATTTTCTAGTGTCCCTCATAGTCTCTGCCCCTGTCTTCTCTTCCTGATCCTTGCCAGAATGACTGAAAGTCCTTGTCCAAGGAGGGCCCATGGGATGGGACTTCAGGAAAAGGAAACTTAAGCCATTACCAGTCTACAGCTACTCTGGGAACGTGTTCCTGTTGGAAGGCAAAGACATCATTTACCCATCTGACATTTAGTGTGGGATGTTAATTAGTGCTGTGAGGGCACCTCATCCCTGACCAGGTGAGATGCCCTGGCAATAGATCAGCCCCAGGCACCTGCGTCTCCTATGTCAGCTCAGCTGGACTGAGAGAGCTGGTGGCTGAGCACGAAGAGTGTTGCCTTTGAAATGCAGATTCCAGTTCTCCATCTCAGGCTCACAAAAGGCTTTTTACTGAGATGATCTACAGTTTAAATGTGAAATCAATTGTGGATTGATTGAAGGGCCATTATCATTCTACACCCAGGATGCCTCTGTGTTTTCATGCTGTCCATGGACTTTTTAAGAAAACTCATTACTTTTCCTGAGCTGCTTCCTCACTTCCCTGCATCACTGCTGAGCTACTTCTTGTTTCCTTTTGAATAAATGAAGTAATAAGAAAGGCACCAGGCAGGAATATGGTTCTGTAATAGGAGATTCATTCTGCTTAATCTGATTTCATTCCTAAGGCCTCTTGTATCTTTGTTCTTTTTAACCGTGCTGCTGACTGTTGTCTGCATCTGATGACCTCCGTGGCATTTGGTATTATGAAATCTGTCTGTCCTGTTTGTGCCCCTCCTGCCTCTCTGTTGAAGTCACTGCTGGAGCTGGCAGTGGTCACTGTTTAGAGGCATGGAGAAGCTCTGGGCTGTGCCTGCAGTTGGTTTTTTATCCCCATCTGTGTTCAAAAGACTCTTGATAAGCAGGTTGTGGGAAATGTCTCCTCCACGCACAGCTGGCCAGCCGAGCCATGTGTCCCCTGCAGAGCAGGTTGTGGGCTGGTGTTCTGGCTCTGCAGGACATCCCCACGAGGTGTTGCTGTATCTCTGGTTTTCCATTATGGAAATCATGTCTCAGAGCTGAACTGGTGCAAACCTTTGTGGGCAGCAATCACAGCCAGCAAGCAGCGTGAGGGTGATGTCCCTGTTTGTTGGGTGAGGTGGTTCCTAATTGCTGATCTCAAAGCAAGGCTCAGGTTTGCTTCCAGTGGAGTGGGCTTTGAGTTTTCACAAACTCAAATCAGGAGATGTCTTAAGGATCCTACCCAGAGAAACTGCTTTAGGGTTCTTTGCATCATGTTCTAGTTCCTAATTCCATCCTTGCTTTCTTTTAGCTTCTCCTTGATGACAAATCGCTGCTTTTACATCTTAAAAATGGTGGGAGTGTTGGTGGAGTTAACAGGGAATTTTACAGATTGAATTTTCAGATGAAATGGTCAGTTAAGGTGCACACTCATCAGTGAGACAGAAGTGGTGCTGATTTGAAGCAGCTGAGAGAGCTCCTCCCCAGCAGAGAGAGAGGGAAATTTGTGGTGTTCAGCAGGGCTAACACTGGGCATTGCCAAGGCAGCAATCTGGAATCGGCATCAAAGGGAGCTGAGGTGAGCTGTAGTTCAGGTAACAAAGAGCTAAAATCCAAGCCTGATTTTATCCTACCAGAACATTCACACCAGGAATAATGAGATAATTGATGCCTAAATAGATATTTGTGGCATTTTCTTAGGTTTTTCTCGCACCTTGAGGTGCTGCCTAACACCTCCATGGCACCCATGTCCTTCAGCATTCCTGAGGGGGGCTTGGGAGAACCCAGCATTTGCAGCTC
>VWYI01041101.1:0-38560 GCA_013399455.1 Anthoscopus minutus
AGTATTAAATAAATTGCATTTGTTTTTGTGTCTGAATTGGCCTGTCATATCAGAATAAGGAAGACATATGTTCTCCAGTGTTAAAAATAGTTAAATATTAAGGCACTAAAATATTTTAAACTTAATGGCATTTAGAACAATCAACATGTCTTTAACTTCAGGCTTTACAAGAATTGGCTGATGTACACAGAAAAACCAACTTTTTCTGGGCACATTTTATGATGCTTAATGAAAAAAGGATATTTCATCATAGCATTTGTACTTCCAAATAAATGTTTGGCATTGGTAAGTCTAAACTGACAAGTATTTTGCCTACAACATTCTAAAGAAATTAAAAAAGTAACAGTCAGGAAAAAGATTTATGGCAATAAAAACCATCTCCAAAATGTGTATCATGCACAAAAGGCATGATCTTCAAAGGAATTTTTGGATACATGAATTTTTGCGGTTGTCTAGTATTTATTTTATTATCTCTTTGGTTTTCATATACCATTTCCACTTGAGCAGAACTCTCAAGTTTTTATGCTTAAACTCAGGCTCTTAAATCACTACAGCAGATGCCTATTTAATTGAAAATAATGACATACATTAATTTTCTAACCTGTAGGGGTACTCATAACTAACTTCAAATCAGTCAGACTAGCTACGTAAACCACAGACAGTAACAGTTGTTTATACATGCTTGTGGGGACAATAGCATATGTTGTCAAATTTGATTTAATTAAAAAGTCTGTGCAGTCAAAACCAGCATAATGCATGATACTTCTGTTCCGGATATTTTGCAAAGAAATGAGGATTCTGATTGACCATGTTTGCAAATTATTTTAATAAAGAAAAGAAACTACTCCAGATTTTCCTTAGAAACGTTTCCTTCTTGGGAACTTTTAAACTAACATATTTTCCAAATAGGTAATTTGATTTTTCTTAAGCTGAAGCCTTTTATGTAGAAATTTACTTATTAAAACACAAAGATTCTCAGAATCAAAACTTTATTTTCAGTCAAATCTATATTTTCCTAATTATTTTCTTTTTAATGAAAGTTTAAAAAATGTTTATGCTGTTTGACTCAGAAATTTCCTCTCCAGCACATCTCTATGTCTGAAAGCAATTTACAGAATATTCTGCCAGAAACTGGAACCAGCCAATCATATTTGCCAGAATCAATGTCTAAGCAGCTTTCTATTTGCTAAAAAGAGGGGTAGAGATTCTTTAATGATTGTTGGAGACCTAAATGAAACATTATGAGAAATAAATGGACCACAAATGCACCCATTTTCACAACTCCACCAAAAAGTAGAGGGCAGTAGGCAGGCTGGGAGAGGAAATTTTGCAGGACTTTATTCCAGAAAGACTGAACCATTCAGAAGATAGTGGGCATTAGAGTACATTACAGATTAAAAATTCCTGTGATTGCTTATGGGAAGACAGCTCCAGAAACTGCTGCTTAAGTTATTCCTGTCAGAAAGCCACAAAGGATACAAAGGAGCAGGGAATCATCTCAATGCTGGGCACAGAACAGGCTTCCAAACCCTTATGGTGGACCTCACATTAACATACAGCTTTGTGCCACCCAACAGTAACGTCAAAAACATCAGCATGCCATGGGCTGCCAAGACACGAACTGATATTGTGCATTCAGCCCTGAGGCTGTAGATTCATTTCTTTAACTAAATAAAACAGGGGACATCTGTTTCTGGTAACAGAAATAAAAAAGTCACTCCACTGATTTTTGCATCTGAGGGGAAAAAATTATGTAGAAGAATAAATATAACCCAAATGTTACTAACCTTAAGAAGTCCTTAGTATGAGAAATGGACACATTTTATTCTTGGAGGCAATGAAACAAGTTAAGCATCAATTTTGATTCTAATTCTCACAGAGTCCTAACTTATTGGATTGGCTTTAGGAAAGAAAGAATTTGGACATGCCACATTCCTCTGTGAGAGTTTATCTGATCAAAAAATCCCAGAATAGCTGAGGGTTGAAAGGGACCTCAGAAACTTGTCTTGCCAAAGCTCACACTCAAGAAGGGACACCAAGCATAGCTGGCTGCCTAGGATTAGTGTCCAGATGGTTTCTGAATATCTCCAAAGATGGAGAATCCACAATCTCCCTGGGCAACCTATGCCAGTGCTCACTTGCTCTCAAGAGAAAAAAAAAAAGTTTTCTTGATGATCAGACAGAGCCTCCCAGAGGCAGGGAACCCAGAGGTTCCCACTGCCTCAGATCCTCTCACTGGGCACCACAGAAAAGAGCCTGGCTCTGTTTTCTTTATACCCTCCCTTAATTCACACTGCACACTGGAAAGATCCTCTCTGAGCCTTTTCTTCTCCAGGGTGGACAGTACCAGCTCTCTTAGCATTTCCACACAGGAGAGATGCTCCAGTGCCTTCATCACCTTTGTGGTCCTTTGCTGTACTTTCTCCCATGTCTCTCTTGTACTGGGGAGCCCAGTGCTGGACACAGCACTCCAGGTGCAATCCGTGACAATGACATTCCTGTCCATCCCATGACACTATTACAGTAATGCCCTCTGGTCTGTGAAAATGACTTATTTTAACTGCCTGTTAAAGGACGTGTTTTTAGGCATGCATTCCATTTCCACTTTGCTTGGAAAGGGCTTGTATTAGAAATACAAGGACAAAGAGAAAATGAATTAACTTTCATCTGCAACCAAGAATAACTAACTGATTTTAAAACCATCTTTTTATAAAGAGACTGATGCAGGGTAATGTTCCAACAAAGGTAATTTCCCTAATACTTAACAAGATAATCTGTATAATTATAAGATTAAAAATGTAGATCAGTTCAGTTTGATAAATAAAACAATGTGGATCTGTTACATTTTCAAGCCTCCTGCTTCCAGAACACAGCTGTAAATTAAGAAATTGTACAACTTGAGAATATTGATGTAACTATTTTGGGACCTCAGGAAGAACTCTTTGAGGTCTTCTACTCTATGTGGAAAATGACATACCATGAAATTTACAGGAAAACAAAAACCAAACATTCTCTTGTGCAAGAGAAAACAGATTTAAACAAACCTTTTCCTCTTGGATCTGCTACAAATTCCGTTAGCCTGTGTTAAGGGCCAGTCAAAAACTGAACCAAAGGAAATGGATTTTCATAGCCTAAAACCCTTTTTAGCTGTTTAATCATAAAATGCTAAAATATGAATTACATATAGTTCAATGAATTATTTTGAAAATGTATGCCCTGATTTACCATGATTACCAACCCACTAAAAATTATCATAAGGACAACAAATCTATTATAATGCATAATTATTTATTCAAAATTCATCACGAAAATATTAATATAATACCCCAAATTTGAGAATTTTTTACAAAAAACCTCATGTTAATAATTAATGGTTTTAATTGAGTATGAATATATAATGGTAAGTTTTCCTGTATTATATTAGAGGACTAAGGAGGAATTATTCTTCAACTCTACTGGCGCAAAACTCCCAAGTTTTGGCCTGGATAAAAGTTGCAAATGAAAGCTGTATTTAGATCTTGTTAAGCCACATAAAAAGAAAAATTCAATATTGCTATATTTATTTTTCTTCAACTCATGAGGAAAAGCAGAACAAAATTAAATTGTTGTTTTAGCTTTAAATGAAATTCACCATGTTTTAAATGGTCACAAACCAAAATTACAGCTTCTTGTTGACTAACCACAAAATACAGCTTTTCTTTAGACAAGAGTAATGCATTTAGAGTAAGACTTAAACACTCTCATTCAGTGAACAAAAACTGAACAAAGTTGCACAAAGTTGTGCATTTCATTAGAACGTTTTGAATATCAAATCGAAAACATGATGTGACTATTAATAAAGATTCTGCTGTTTAAAGTAAAAGGCAATGAGTTCAGATGAAATTTCTGTGCAATATTAGCTCTGAACACCTGAAGAATGCTGTAACAAAAATTTGGCTATTACAATTCCTACGTATTGAAATCCATAGGCAGTTATATGAGCCTACACTTCTGAATAAAGAATGGATAAATCCACTGTGCCTTCACCTTACAAAAAATATATCTAATTACATCTACTGTGTAACTGTTTTCTTGTCAGCAGAGAGACAAAGGGAAATATGTACAGAGAAAAAATAAAAATTCTCATGTTCCATGGCATACGTAGTTTATCAGGATAGTGCTCCAGAAATATCTTGGATGGGATGAGAATTTCTTTGGAACATAATCACAGTAAGAGCTGATTTTCTTGGATGAGAACAATCTGTTTAAATACTAGCTTCTTGTGACCAAATGGAAGGTTAGAGCTGCACAAGAAATAGAACTGTGACTGTAGACTACAGATGCTACAGACACTGGGAAACCTCTGATGTACTAAGGAATTTCAGGGACAACAGATGGACATGTTTGGATCTGCTGAGCATTCAAGCTTCCCACTGAAGTGTTTATTAACTTCAGGATTACAGCTAAAGTCTAAAAAAAGCAAAAAATCTTACAGGACTTCTCTTGTCTTTCTCAGAGGCTACAGGCACTTTCACAGTTTCATTTCAAGCAGGGTAATGGGATGGAAGCCATAATGCAGACGTCACTCAACCCAAAAAGTTGAAATAGCTTATTGCTGCTTTGGCCATTAATGCATGCTTTAAGGAAACATTTCCAAGTGCAAGTGCTCAAGGTATGGAAGAAATGAGTGTCTCTAACTAGTAATGCAGTGTGACATTAAAATAGATGAAAAGAGTTAAAACAACCCACCGACTCTTTTCTGCTCATAGTTTTGCTTTGGGAACGTGAGCGGGAGATGGTGCTGAAAAAGGAATCCTTTTTTGATGCAGACAAAGGTGGAGATCCTGTAAATTCACGTCCTCCAGACAAGCTCTCTATGCTTGGAGATGAACTGAAGTTTTTTGAACTTTGGCCTGTAAAGCAAGTATGAGAAACCAAAACAGTTAATCAGTGGGCATTTTCTTTTCCTCACAAAGACCTCCTTGTCTTAAACGACATTGACTGAGAGTCACAGACAGCCCAACACAGAATGAAATGTTGAAGTGTGTCAGCATGGACTGAGAGATTGAAGGACTGTTCTCACAAGGAACTTAATTTCTGTATGAGAGAAGAACACGAAATATTTGTGTATATATAGATATATACACAAACATACACTTGTACACACCTATATCTATATATATGCTGAATGATGTGTATATAGATATATATATATGTATATACATGCACACACATATATATAAATACCACCTCAATATATGCACCCTAGTATATCCACAGACTGAGGAACTTCATGCCCTGCCTGGCAAAATGAGCTAAGTACCATCTCATAATAATAAAAAAAAAATCTGATGTCATCAACACTACAATGGAAATAGTTTTTCCATCTATAAAAGTTGGCAAAGAATACTAACAACAAGAACTTCATATTCCTAAAGTGGGTTGGACACTGAATACCTGGATCACAATATTTAGACTTTAAACAGGAAAAAAAGTAAGTTAAGTTTGGAAAAGAACATTAAGTTCTCATGCTTCAAATTTTAAAGCCATCTCCACCTAATAGACACTTTGATGAAATTCACTTAATAGTTACTTATTGTCATGTCATGGAGCTTTTGAAAAGAATCAAGCATTGTCCACTATCATAGTGAAGACATCTGAGGAGAAGCCTGGGTTAGTTCAACATGGCAGTGCATGCATCAAGCAGCCTCTGACAAGGACTATTTCTTCCAGCTGAGGCTTACAAAGTGTTTTCAAATATTTAAATTAAAATTTTGTTTTCTTTAGTTCCAGGAGGAAAAAAACCCCAGTATGTCAGTTTTCATCAAATTGCATTAAGAAAATGTTGCTTTAGGAGAGGTGCTAGTTTAAAAAATCTCTTTATAATCTGTATGAGAAAGTCAAGCTAGAAAGAATCCATGAAATTCTAGAGTTTTCCATTCTGGGAAAAAAGTTAAATAGCACATAAATCTCATCCTCAAGAATTCTCTGTATCTCTTGTTTGATGGCTATTCTTAGGAGAGGGTTTATGTTCTCCTCTTTCCTTCCCTCTGTTTTGGTGTGTTTTCATGCTACCATCTATAGCAACAAGTATGATCGTCTGCAATTAAATAATTCACATTTTCTTAAGGGAAAAAATACAGATTTATTTGAAATACACTTTTTGCAAGGAGACTGTTAAATGCAAAGAGACTGAATTAGCAAAGAATAAAACATCACTGGCAAAGAACAAAACATCTGTTGTGAATAAACAGACCTTAAATGACAAAACTCAGAAAAGAATCTGGATTTAATATTCTGAACATTTTCTAGAATAAAACTCGTATACATTGCTTCCTGCCTTGTCCTTCATTCTCAGTTGCTTTATTCTGCTCACCTCTCCCATAACCCTCCTACATTTTATGCCCTGCTTCTAATGCTTCTTGTGGACTTTCCTGTCTGCCTCCATCTCTCCTTAAGATCCCTCCACATTGCCTCTTCCGCAGCTTCTTATTCTAACTTCTTTCTTTACTTATTCTTTATTTCCGACCAAGTTAATTCAACTGGATTTTTCTGTTTCTTCACAGTCCTTCTCCAGGCACTTACTACCTACCACCTAGTCTGAGGAATTTCCTTAAAAGTGCATGAGACAGAGGCTGTTGTAGATCTCACTTAACTTCTGCCTTCACATTTTATAGAGAAATGGGATATGCATTAATCAAGTACACTGTAAATAATTCTGGAGATGAAAAAGGAGGAAACACTGCATGTCAAACAGCAGAAATAATTCAGTTGCAAGGAAATTTTTAGAAAATTTCTAATTTTAGGATAAAATCATGTCACTTGGCAACATTGTTATCCTTACACTTGCCTTTATGTAAGAAAAAGACTTTTTATGCATTTCATGGTGTCAATTTACAACGGAAGTGTACTTTTGCAGTACGTAAACTTAAAAATAGTTTTAGGACAGATGGAATCACATATTTTAGCAAATAGAGCATTTATAAAAGCAATTCACGCAGCTAAGCAAGAGCAGCCAATATAAATGCTAAACATAAAAAAAATTTATTTGGTGGACAGAGCAAAGTGCAACATACAAATATTTATTAAGTATATATCAGATTAAATAGTTTCTCTTTATCATCCTAGTAATAAGAAGACATATTACCCATAGGGTTGAGATTAAAAAAACAAACAAAAAAAGTTAAACAATGAGCAATGTGTATTTTTCACATACTCGGCTTGGACTTAGCACATTTCACCTCAAATAAACAGATTATGTGATAAAATTTCACAGATAATATTGAGAGAAGAATATATTTAAATATATTTGAGGAACTCATACACATGAAATAATACAGCTTGGTAAAACAATGGAAAAAAATGACGTGTGAAGACTTTTTCTCCCTATATTTTGTCTTTCAGCTCTAAGGAAAAAAAATGCCAAAAATATAGTAAGGAATTGAAAAGCCAGAGAAACATCCTCATGGCCACTGCAAACAGCTACAACACTTCAAAAGATGGACCACAGTTCAGAGGAACAGAATATGCAACTACTTGCATAACCAAAGAAGATTTTGTGGACAGAATAATACAGCTGTCCTAAAAGGGAATTTGCTCAAATTGTTCAAGAGCTTTGAACAGTCTGGTTCTTCTGGCCTATAAAATATATATTGAAAATAAAAAATAAGAGCAATACAAGATCTAGTTAAACTAAGACAGAGATACATAAACCAGAAGTGATAAAAATACTGCACCTGTATATTTAATACCCAAGTAAGAAGAAAGGTTAGGATGCACCTGATTCTTCTGCATGAATAAGCATATCTGGGGAAATTATCATTAAGAAACTCTATTTTTTTATTCTGCATCCCATCCTGTGAATAGTGCTGTGACATGGATTATTTGGGGATATAATTAAGAATTAAGACAGAAAGAACAGGACTTATGAATAATTACAGTGTGTTGCAACTCATAAAGCAAAATTCTTGGACTGTGATAGGTTTTTCTAATTTCCAGAGTAATTGTTTTTACAACTGTAAAGAAGAGAGCTGAAAGACACGTCACACCAGTTGTATGTGTTTTCCTTAATGTGGAAAAAAAAACCAAAAGAAAAAAAAGAGAAAAAAGAAAAAAGAATACATCTATGATTTTTCCAACATAGATATTTAATGAATCACAGAATATTCTGACTTGGAAGAAACCCACAAGGATCACTGAGAACAACTCTTAAAAGAAGCTGCTGCAACAACATTTAACTGACTTACCATGTTGCCTCTGAAGTCCTTCAGATGTATCATGTATGTACAGAGGCATTAACAACCCTCATATAACTTTGTAAACAACACTTTAGCACCAACACGATTTGGGGATCTTGGGACAATGACATAAATGCCATTTGTACCTTCTCTGTTCTGTGTCTTACTGATTTTACATCTTCCTTAATGTGCAGTGTGGTACATTCTGCTCACTCAATAGCTTCACAAGAAAGTAATAGGACAGAATTTCTAATTTTGGATTATTCCTCAGGAAACAAAGAAAAGAAAAAGGGAAATAAAAAGAGGAAAAAGAAAAGAGAAGTCTTACCCTTCATGTAGAATCAAAATGCATAAAATTTGCAATAAAGTATAGGTAATAACTAAACTCCATGTCCTTCTTCTTTAGCAGCTTAATCAGCAACCTGAGAACACCACTGGATGAAAATTCTCATTTTTGTCTGCTCATTCTGTCAATATCAGATAAATACATTATGGCTCCTTAAAAAAAAACCTGGAGAAATCTAATCTCTGATCATCTAAGCATATACTAGAAGGCCCTAAAACCTTTATAAAACAGGCTGAAGAAATCCCATAAACATGGAAATCAAATCCATGTTTTACGAAGCACATAGAACAAATAAGTAAGGACCCCTGACGTATGCAGCAGTCAGAACACATTACCGTGTAGGCTGCCTCAAAAATATATACATATATATGTACTCTAAAATGCATAAATAGTTCACAGTAATGATGCACAGGATTTCACACACTAAAAATACATCCATTTCTGAGGCAAAAAGGAGCAACGTTATCTCCATGTGCTGGCTTCTAAGTGGCTCACTACTTGCCTGTTGCTAATAATACTGGCTGACCCCATGGTGACAAATGTTCTGCTTCAAAACCATTCAGAAAACACACAGATAGGGCAGTGGAAAAAAAGACCAACTTGTTGGTAATTGTCCTGAAAAAGAATGATAATTTAAATTTAAAGTGATCAATAATTAGGACATATAATAAAGTAAAAGAAGGTGGCAAGGAGGAGTTGAAGACTTATAATGAAAGTGAGCTTCAGATCTCACTAAGTCTGAGTTAAGTTACAGGAGATATAACAAGGAAATTTGGAGGTCCCTGCTAAAATATATGAAAAATCAGAGGAATATGTAAAAAAGACGTACAAAACTGATGGTTCATTCTGTTCAGTCCTTACAGAGGAAAAGAATCACTTTCAGAGTTATAAGGAGAGCAAGGACAAAGATACCAAGAAGAACAGAAGCATGGCACCATATATAATTCAAAACCATTCAGATCTGCTCATCTGTCTGTATTTGCCATAGTGAAGATGTAGCATATTAAAATTTGCAAAAAGAATGAGATGAGTTTTATAAAACTTTTCAGATAAATTAGTTTCCCTTTTTCTCCTACAGTGAAACTGGAACAAAGTCTTCCAGTACTTTTAAAATTCATTCAAACCACCTCATCACACAAATCCATACGCTTTTTATTTCAGCCAAGGCAGGTAAGCTCCCTGTTAGTCAAGAGCATTACAGTAGCTGTTCGGCCCAAAATACCTGCCCCAAATATAACAAGAGAGAAGTAATGCAGCTAAAAGGGGCAATGAAGGTGGAACTGGCCCCCCATGACAGAGTGGGAAATGGGCTCCAAAGTGCAAGAGCATAGAGGTTTGTAATACAGATGGATGCTGATGCATGGCGGATGCCAGTGAAGAGCCACAGACACACAGAGACACACGGAAACACACACATTCACACAGGCAGACACACAGACAGACACACAGACACACATGCAGACATACACAGACACGCAGACATACACAGACACAGACACACACGCACACACAGACACAGCACACACACTCATGCACACACAGACACACACAGACAGACACAGACACTGACAGACACAGACACACAGAGACACACGCACAGACACAGATACAGACTGACACAAGCACACAGGCACACACAGACAAGACCCACACACACACACAAGACACAGAAAGCGCTCGGGAGGGACGCGGAGGAGCCGCGCTCTCTCCCGGCACAACAGCGGCGCTCGGTGGAGGGACAGCGGCAGTGAGGGCGGGCGCCGCCCGGGCCTACCTGTGGTGGCCGGGGGATTCTGCTGGGCCTGGGCCGGCCCCGGCGGCGCCGCCTCGCCCGCCTCGCCTGGCAAACAAACAACAGCGTTAGCGCGGCCCCGCCGCTGCAGCTCGCCCGAGGGAAGAGCCGCAGCTTTGGGTTCAGCCGGAGCACCCTGCTTTGAACAGAAAGGACATTGTGAGAGAGCGCTGTAGGGACAGGCAAAAGGAAACGGGAAGGTTGGATAACCAGGAGTCACAGGCTGCAGAACCTCAGTGCCTTTAAGCGATTTAGATAAAAAGTTAAACTTAACTGAACACTCAAACCCATTTTGTCGCTGGCAGTTTACAGAGACAGCGTCATTCTGCTCTTTGGGAGCTTCACAGAATGTCTGGGGTTGGAAGACCACTGGAGGTCACCTGGCCCAAGCCCCTTGCTGAAGCAGGGTCCCCTAGGGCACCTTACTGTGGATTGTGTCCTGATGGCTTTAGACAATCTCCAGGAAAGGGAACTCCACAACTTCTCTGGACAGTCTGTTCTAAGGCATGGTCACTCACACAGTAAAGAAGTTCTTCCTCATATTCAGGTGGTATTTCCTGTGCATCAGTTTCTGCCCATTGCCTCTTGTCCTAGTGCTTGACACCACCAAGAGGAGGCTGGCTCCATCCTCTTCGCACCCACCCTTTAGATACTATTCCTTCTCTATCTTCTTGAGCCAAACAGTTCCAGCTCCCTCAGCCTTTCCTTGAAAGTGAGGTGCTTCAGTCCCCTCATTTTCTTTGGAGCCCTCCACTGCACTCACTCTATGTCTCATACTGAGGAGCTCAGAAGTTGTATCCTTACTATCAAAAAATTTCATAATTGCCTAATAATATGTATATTGATGTGTTTTTAAAAAAGGAAAAAAACCCCAACCTGTATGTCAATCTTTGTTTTATTCCTTTAATTTGTACTCGGTTCTGCTATTAATAAGGACAATTTTTTTATCCATATGAAAAGCATACTCATTTTTTAGAGATACTTCATAAATAATTCTAAATTGAATGGTAATTTCTTGAGGGCATATGTGGTGACTGCGGAAATTCTGTTTGTGCTATAACAAATACCACAGCAGTACCAACTCATAAAAACAAAGAGTAGCCTGGAAACACTACAGTTTCGGCAGAACTTTGCCTTTAAACTGGTCCTCTAATGTGTCCTTGTGATAAAGCTGCATTCATATTAAAAGCCTTTTGGGTTTCACTGTGAAGTGACCTGGAAGGAAAACTGTATCTGGCACTATTAGGGAAGAAGAGAAAGAGAAATGCTTTTTTCCTTGGCAATACACTGCCATTTGGTAATCCAAGAATATCCAGTTTCTGAATGATGAAGGATCCACTGGGACACACAGGACAACGACTGTGCTTTTTTTCCATGTTTTTTTCATTACTATATTTTTATCTTTCAAAATAATCACTTCAACTGAAAATCCAATAAACTCAATGTTTGAATTCAACTTTTGTGCCAATGAATTACTTCACTGTGCAGGATCAGGAGAATGTTTTAATCCCTCTTCTGTTAGCAGGCTACCTTGCATAAGTAATCAGTAATGATACCCGATCTTCTTCTTTGCTGAGGACAGGCTGAATGGGATTAATATATTATTAGGAGGAACTGAATTTCCAATTAGGTGTCTGGATATTTTGTTCAGCTGTGATTTGTAATGCTGAAGACTCATCTGGAATTACAGGCTTGCAATTATGGTTGGGGTTTTTTTTTCAGTCTGCTGTTTTTCCATTTACATTATCTAAATTATATGCATTTTTTTTCTTACAGAAATTCAGCAAGTACCAAAACTTTGGAGTGAGAAATAATTACAACTGATTATGTAACCCAATAATCCCTCTTCTAGAGTATGGCAGCATGAATAGTAGCTGGTTTGTGAGTGGCAACTCTGTTAAAACAGAGCTGTTAAAGCCAGGATAGGATTATTTTTACAGTCCTGCAAGGTATTTTGTTACCAAGGACTTCTTCACAAAGTAGATCAGCCAGTTAATTTAATCTCTTTAAACTTATAAATCTCTACATATTAATTTAAATTATCACCACTACTTGAGCATTCAAAACATGAGAAGACCAGTAAGAGAAAAAATGGATGACCTATTTTATGGCTTGATGCCTGTTAAATTTACAGCACTTTGGCCTCCTATACTGTCCCACTGAACATCTGTCAATATTACATCAGCTGAAGTGCAAATGTCTATCAATTTAAATCCTAAATCCATGTCTCTGCCTACCTCAGCTAAATAACCAAGCTCCAGGAGGCTGAGGAGACCTGAACACACAGCGAAGTATAAGAACAGGAAACAATTAGTGACAGCTAGTTAGTAATTTGGGAGCCTGGTATTTCCAAACCATACCAAATAGCTTTTAGATACTCAAAAACTACAGCAGAATCCAGAGCTAGAAAAAAGCCAGTGTAGAAGCTAAAAAGTTCAGCACAAACATGAAGAGAACAAGAGCTTCTGAGAGTATGAATATATTTTAAATCCTACATCTCAGTGCCTGGGAAAAAAGTACTGGCAGCTTCTTACAGCTGCAGAGAGTGCCCTTATTCACTGGATTTGCTGTGCAGCTCTTTCTTGAGGTGGTGTTACTGTTCTCCACAGAACAGAAGACTTACTCTTGCTTTTAAGGTGTGATGGAGACTATGCTGTTTATAAAGGTCCCTGCAGCCCTTGAAAAGGCTTTTTTTAGCGTGTGTCCACCATGATGTCATTGCAAATAGGGATTTTTTTTCCTGAACATTTAAACTTACTTCAGAGAAGATTCACTGGGGAGCCTCTAAAACACTCTGCATTTCCTTTTCGTATTTTTTGTGTCTCTTTAAAAATACAAATTATAACACCTGCAAACATAGCTGCCATAATTTGAAATTTCTGTACAATTATAGGCAAAATACTTATAACTGTACAGGTCTGGAGCAACAAGCATGGCACTAATATGTAAAAGAAAACTCTGTCATCTGAACCTATTAAAAAATAGTTCATTTACATTTAGTTGTCCTTAAAAAACTTCTGCAAAGGCTGTACCAAATATGGGTAGACAAAATACACTTAAGAAAAAGCTGCAGTATCTTTTTTCCTCTTACTATGAAAATGCTTTGTGCTCTACATCATAAATTCTTCATAACTTTCCCAAATCTCCATATTCCTGTTGATAGAGCAATATGTGCACAGCTTGTACACAACAATGACCAAACATAACTACAATCTTTTATTCTGATTCTTGTATGGAAAGTATCAGGTGCATTTCCTGATGACACATGTTAATTGGCTCATACAACAGGTCATCCTTTAGCAGCCACATCAAGATTAAGCTACAATCAATTCTATCTATAGAAGTTGTTTCAAATTGTATGCTTTTATTATATGAAACAGGGAAAGAAAACAGCTACCCAAGGACCACTTTTATGCTCAAGAGGGAAAAAAAAGGATATTGTGATAAGCGTATTATGGAAAACCCAAAAAAGAAAAAGTCTCTCTGAAACACTGTAAATAATTTTATTCTACACCTACTTTTACTTCCACTGTCGTGAACAGGATTTGCATCAAAGTTTCACTGCACTTCAGTTTCCCGTCTGCACTGTAAAACCCTTGCTGGAGCAAGTTTTGAGATTCTTCTATAACTGAGAGAAGCCGCCTGTCTGGATTTTGCCAAGCAGCTGCAGCAGTGCTTACAGAAGTGCCTGTATGTGTCTGCTCCAAAAGAACAGCTGCACCTTTCAGTTCTGCTCCCTCAGTGGCTGCTGGGGATGCCATGCATCATGAAAGAGCCTTTGGACCATATGGGTGCCACAGGAAAGAGAAAGAACACCAACTTCAGCTATGAAGTGTTATTTCCTTTCTTTTACACTTTCAATTCTGATTAAAAAAAAAGATGCAATCCTATGCAAAGGTTCAGGGCAACCAGCAACAGCACTCAAGCTCATAACCATGACTCTGGATGAGTTGCTAAAAGCAGCAGATACAGTTTTGTTCTGTATACTCCTTGAATAGCACATACTGCCAAGGGCTGGGTGAAGATGAAAAGCAGTAACCTACCTTGAATGTGGCAGAGTACAGTGAACAACTATCAAAGCAGAGCTTATGAATTTGTTGTTTGAATAAGTTGTCCTCAAGAAACATAAAAAGAAAGGCTTAAGAAAAAAGACTCAGTGCTTACTAAATAAAGTGCAGAGGCCCGTCACAAATTATTAAAAGAAAAATTCGTATTATGGTTCAAATAACTTCTTAAATAAGCTCCTAAACATTCTAATAGGAATAAGAATTTTTTATTAAGAATAACTCTTCACCTTCCTTCACTTATTTAGTTTATTAGTTTTATTATTTAGTTTATTAATTTAGCTAATACTGTTATGCATGGGATTTTTTGCCAATAACCTGAAAAAAACATGTATGAAATTAGTCTTTCAGTTAAAAAAGTTGCATCTAAAAATCTGAAAAAGTAATTGGCTCATGTTTCTGGCAATGATTGTGTTGGCCTGTCTGATACAGTTTCTGGTTAATATATTTTTAAAAAACTTTTCACAGTATTTGTACATTCTTGAGATAACATCTGTATTGCTCTGCAAACGTGCTGTTATACCTGGCATAGGCATCCTGCCTAACAAAATACATTTTTGCTGTTTCTTCCAAAAATGTACATGTTGATATAAAAACGAATAGAAGAAAGAACTTTCTTCAGCCCTGAAGATGTGCAACAAAGCTTCCCTCAGTCACGGTGCTGCCACACGTTTCCCCTTTACCTTTGCCCAGCTGAACTGGCATGCTTTCAGACTTCATCATCCTCTGCTGCTGTGACTGGTGGTGGTGCTGCTGCTGCTGGTGGTGCTGCTGGTGCTGAGGGGCTTCCACTGTGCTCCTGCTTGGCATTGAAGAGGGAGGGAAGCTGCTCCCGCTGGCAGGAGTGCCCACTGCCCCACCTGAAGCCATGGCCGGAGCAATGAGCTTTCGGCCAAAATTCAATAAGCTGTTGGAGACTTTGTTAATATTCAGAGGGGCAGCTTTAGCACTGGCACTGAGAAAAGAAGAGGAAAAATAATCGCATCATTGACAATGGTTTGGACAGGCACAGCCGTACATGCATTGTTCTTCAAAACTTGGAGATAAAACCCCAAGATCTGAACATTACAAAGAAGGTGTTTTACTACAGTTGCACTGGAATATACACAGAAACCACAGGGTCTGGGTGTCTGTATGAGTTTTTCCCAACCAGAAGTGAACAAAATTTTTTGGTTCTTCTACCTGAAAAGTACAGACTAACCCCAAACAAAGTGAGTTTGTACCAAATTTTAAAATTGTCTTAATTTGTCTTCCTAAATTTAAAAAAGAAAAAAAGAGTGACAAGCAATCCAGGCTCTACAGAATCAAAAACTTTATAAAATTGAACTTTTGCACTTATTCAAAGATGTCTTTAATATTTATTTCTGCTAGATTAAATTCTCTCCAATGTTTAAAATGACTCAACCCCAAATATTTCTGTCAGCAAGCAGAGCTAACACTGGACTGTCCTTTTAGGTTGGCAGAGCTAGATGTCTCTGGCTCTGAGTTCATCTTCTGCCCAGCCCAATCATTTCAAGCCAAGCACTTTTTAACAGGAAACCTGAGTTCTAAAGTGATTTTGTGGAAGAACTGCTTCAGGGTATAACACATAAACTGAATCATAATCCTTATAATTGCTACTTTTTATTTTTAACTACAGTGGCTATTTAATTCACTTCAGTTATATGCAACATTAAGAATGAGGAAATTGTCGAACCATTTAATTTGTCTAAAATAAAGAGGCAAAGAACCTTCTAATTCCCAGAGGAAGTGTTCACATAACCCACAGATTAGCAAAGCCATTCCTATTTGTTCATGCAATAATTCCCTGCTTTATATAATTAATGCTTGAAATACCCTTCACAGAAATATATCATAACCACAAAGACCTTTTCACTCCTGAGGTTTTATTCACTGATCTGTACTTCCTTGATATAAATAGCTGCCCTTTAAAAACATGAAGAAATGTAATTAAAACCAACACAATCATTGTACTAGGGAAAAATAGCTTTACAATGTTTTGGGGAAGCTGAACTAAAAATAAGCTACAAATGAATTAATACGGGTAATTTTTAACTTCTGCAGACACCTGGAAGAGTAATTTTGGTTTTGCTCTTCCTGTAATTTCTCTATTTGTCTCCAGAGATGGGTTTTTTTAGAATACACAATACCAACATGCACACACATGTAGAGCACATCCAGAAAATAACAACAGCTGAGTCGTTTAGAATCAGAATAGATACTCAGAATAGAAAGAAAAGGAGAGCCTATCAGAAGGAAGTATGACAGCCTGCACATTCACAAGATGCAGCCCCAAGCTATATGGGGTGCTTCTGCCATATACTAGTGATGAAGAAAGATGGTATCTAGAATTTTTTAGGAGGAGCAGCAGTACAGAGAGACTGGGACCCAGTATTGCTTTCCAATTTATGGAAGCTGGGAAAGAATGACTGCAGAATAATAATTACAGGATGTTTCTGTGTCTCCTGATTTTATTGATTGCTACTGGTATAACAAAAAGCCCTTCCACAGTCACCTGATGATGACTGACAAAGTCACTATGAGGAAAGCATCTGCAGAACTATAAAATACTGTTGCAAGAGGTCCAAATGGTTTCAAAAGAAAAGTGAGTAGTTGCGAGAGACTGAAATTTTAGCAACTCATACACACATCGCTGATGTGCGAAACCTGCAGGTACTTTGCTGAGGCCAGGTTTACACCCCACAACTGAAGGAAGAGAGTTTCTGGATGTTTGGTGGCTCTTGGGTGAGAAGCAGAAATCTGCTGACCCTGACCCTAAAAGAAGTTCAGAGACAGCAGTGCACTCGCTCTACATGGTGCCTGCACTGAGTGATTCAAGGATTGCTGGTGTATCACAGTGCTGGATCTTTGCTGCAGCACAAAATAGAATTTCTGAAGTTATAGCTAATTTGGTTCCACTAACAGCTGCAACACCCAACAATGCAAACTCAACAGCCACAATATAAACACCTGCACATTGACGGGTTGGTTTCAAAGTCCGCTTCTAATTGTCCTGCCTGGGTGGTGAAGGAGCCAACAGAGAGTCATGGCTTCCAGTTTATTTCAGGCAATTGAATGCCAATACTGCACCTTTAACCACTGCTCAGCTGGCACAGGCTTGAAAGGGTGGGCAACACACCTTTAACAGCCTCCTCCAAGCGTATGAACATTCACCCAGCATTGCGCAGGCTGCGCAATGAACAGCCTCACTCCCTCTGAAAATGAAATTAATTGGAGGAGACCCTCCTGAAAAGCTGGAGGAACCAAATAACAGCAGTGTGAAAAGCACTTCATGAGAATAAAGTTGAGATTCTACCTGAGAAATATCTTAAGTCTAAGTTGTTAAACAATTTCAGCTACTAAGGGTAACCTGTCAAACCAATCACTTGAGACTTGTATTGACTTCTTTTGCCAGCACACTCCCACTGAAGATCAAAGGACATGAGTCACCTTACTAAGGGCAGCTCCCTCAGGAGTCCAACACTTTGGTCCCCTCAGACCCTCCAGAACCCATATTTACCAGATTAGCCAGTTCTGAGTGAGGGATGGCCAGTGGATTTATATGTGAAGGCTCACAGAAAACAGCCAGAGAGATGTGATAATCACTTTTCCCTTGGGCCCTTTCAAATATTTGGATATTTTTGTGGTAGACACAAGAGAACAAATGTCAGCATTTCAAACTGAAGGTGCTGCTCTATTGGATTATGCCAGAAAAGAAAAGGAGTAGGGTACGTGAATCAACTCTCAATGGATTGCTTCTTTTTAATTATTTGCCTGCAGTAGGCTGAGTTTTCTCTTTTTATAGGAACCTGCTAATGGAAGGGATCAAGCTGAATGAGATCGCAACCAGTTACCAACAATTGCAGTAAATCTCATTACATTGCTGGTTTGGGGATTCATATCAGTAATAACTTGTCTGAGATTCAGAAACCAAACTTTAGTATAATTTTTCCCTCCGTTTACTGAAAATGATTACTAAAGTTGGAGTTTGGAGTGGTAGGTATCACTCACTCACCTGAAACATTACCTTAGAAGGAAGATAATGTCTTGCACATTGAGTCCTGGGTTTATGTTGTCTCTAAGTCTAGAATCTTGAACAATCACTAAAAAAACCCTTGACTTTGCATAAAGATTATATTTATTGGAAGTAAGTGATTACACTGATAGGCCACCTGAGCAAAAAAGCCACTGGACGCTTTGAGCTCAGTGTATCATTGGAATTGTGCACAGATGCAGGAAACAAAACTTATACAGATGCTTGTGTATTTGTGTCCAGCAACTTGTTTCTTTCTTGTTTCTTTATTTTTCAGCTAAATTTTGCTAAATAAAATGGTGTCAGTTTTTCTTCTACACTGTTTGATTTGCTGCTTTGACATAAATGTACACCAGAAAAATGTAAATAAGTTTATTTGCATTTTTCAGATGGTTGGAAAGAGACTTTTTGAGAAAAACTTCATTTTACAGGAAAAATAAACATAAACAATTTCCAAGCCTTTATGTCCAAAACATGATTTTTAGAAATGCTTCCAACAGTAAAATGCAAGAATATTTTAGAACTACATGACAACTAGAAAGGATATTAATCACAGCTCCTAATAAACTGTGGTGTGATTTGGTTGTGCTATGAACTGACACTGCTAACGATCAGCTCAGAACATATATAAATTAATGAGAAATAAATAATGATCCTATCTAAATATATTTTCAGGAGGTGGTTTTAGAAAATGTATTGCGAAGTAAAATCTGTGCAATTTCTCTGAATGACAGCTTCAGAAAATAAACAATAGTCAGGTGCTACATCTCTGGAGGACTTATATTAAGAGTGAACAGAAGTTCAGTAAAATAAGAACAATGTGTCTGTTTCTTACTATTTAAATGCCTGATATATTAATGCAAAGGATGATCACAGCCATTAAACATGGATCAATCTACATTTTAGCCATCTAAATGTACCAGACATGCAGAACAATTACAAGAAAAATACTGATTGATTTATGTTGTAGAGTTATCAGCAGATGCATTTAAAAGTAAAGCATCAGTTTAAAAATATGAGTATCAAGGAGACATGAATTCCATCCATGAAGCAAACAATTTTGTTTCATCACAATAAGCATCATTGACCTTGACTGTGAATGGTGTATTTTTAAACTAGCAGTAGGAAGATGATTCAATCTCTGCAGTTTTCTGCTAAGATGGAAATGTTTTGGTTTAAGCAGGCCTTATTCAAAGGCATTTCTCTTTTCAGTAAGTAATCATTACAAGAGAGGAGAGAAAAATAAATGAATATGACCGATTAAAAAGTTTTATGTGTGATAAAATAAGCAATATATATTACAGATTTGTCAAGATATTTTAAACATATCACTGAGCCTGTGGAATTAAAGATAGAATAGACCTGGTAGTTGATTTAATCCATCTCTGCTCACTGCAGAAACATTTCCTAATGTTACATCTTCCAGTTCTCTCCCTAGTTCAATCTTAAACAGTTTTACATTTGACCTACTCTAAGTGTTCCTGTCTTGAGATGAATTTATCCCAGATTTTCTTCTATCTGAATTATCCTAAACAACTTCCCATCTCCTCCAGTGTGTATTCTGAGTATATGTGTGCAATTAATTTATATTCCTACACAGATTTAATGTTTTTTTCCTTGGAATTTAGGTTTTTGGCAGATGTCATTCTTGTTTGGGCTTTATGATTAACTTGTGTTTTCAAAATCCTTGAAATCTTTCATTTTGAAACTTCAAACAACTTATTTTTCTAGTTTAGGCAATACTTGAGATAATTTTTCAAAAGAATAAGTAAAAACATTAAGAAAATGCAATAGGATGCAGTAATTTTTGACACCTGTCCTCAACTTTAAAGCCTGATTTGTAAAGAAAAAGATGGTTTTGCAGTCACTGTACTTAGCTTTAATTTCTGCTTCTTTGTCCCTTTTTAAAAGCTTCGCAGACCACTTCATTTTAGTTTTAGTTGGCTTTTAATGCAGCTGATTTCAACAGAATATGACAGCGATGAAGAAGTCCAAAAGCCAGCAAATTCCCATGAATCAGCAGGCAGAGGCTACGGCTGGGGCCATGTGCAACCCAAGAAGCTGCCCATGACTGTGTCCATTGAAGCATTATGCCTTCTGCTGGACTGACCTGCAGCCACCTGCAGCCACCAGCCACCAGCACCCACCTTGTGACCACCCAGATAATATGGCCTTGACAAGGAATTCTGGCATTACTGATACAAACCACTTCTAAAAGATGGGAGGAAAAGTTTTGTAAAAATTACTTCAAACTGGATTTACATTAATTCAACTTAGATTCTGGTACATGGATGCTCCAGATTGCAATTAGATCCATTATCAGGTTTAGTTCAGCTACAGAACACACTGGCAATGTTTTATCTTGTTTTTAGGATACATGTCACTGCGTGAAAGTTATTAAGCCTCCTTTAGAACGATGCTGGCAAGTGATTGCAACACTACATGTAAAAACTTCAATTCTTTCATGTAATAATAGTCAAGGGACAGATTTGAAATAAATGTCATGAAATAAACACATGTGCTTCTATTACTGCTTATGTAATTCCTGTTTAGGATAAATGTGACTTCTAAAACATTTTGTTTATGTAAGGTCTTAGTTTGGTGAACATATATTTAGAAATAGCTTACCGGGTTTTGTTCATCAAGTCTGCTCCACGTGCTTTGTAATAATCTAAATTTTGTTGGAACTGGTGAGTCACCGGTCTTGGATTTCGCTAAAAAATAAAAAAAGTACTTCATTGTAATTTTCTGGGAGATTTCAAGCAGAAACATGAAATATGTTCATTAAAGAGGATTAGAAATTTACAGAACAATTTCTTTTCCTGGAATCTTGGTTTTTCAAGGCAGCAATGTCATTTACATTGAAGTGAAGACTTAAAATACTTAACATAATACAAAATTCTACCTGTAAGTCCATTCCATGCTCAGAGAAATCAGTACTCTTCCACATGGGGATGAGGTTCTTTGCTGTAGTGGTAACATTCCTAATTAAATAATTCTTGGACAAGAACAGATATTGATATGATTTCTCCCGGGAGGTCAGGTATGGAATTTGACCACTTCCAAACTAACGTGCTGTGTTTTTAAAGAAAATGGTAATAGTATGGAGAAACTATAACAAATATCTTGAACTGAATACATCACTAGCAGTATCTCTGTTAAGCAAAGGATTAATTTTTGTGAGGCAACCTGAACAATCCCACTAGATGGCACACAGAGCCTATTTTTGCTCTCCAAATTTCACCCTACTCCAAACAGAAGCCATGAATAAAGAACTGTTGTCCTATAATAAAGTGTATATAATTAATATTGAAACCAGAATCCACTTGTTATTCTCCACTTCTGACACAATGAAACTCTTTAATGGAATCATGCTACCTTCAGTAGTTCTGAAATCCTTTTGGGATCTAAGAATCCACTGAACATTACGCATAGATTGGAG
This sequence comes from Anthoscopus minutus, assembly GCA_013399455.1. Lineage (NCBI taxonomy): Eukaryota > Metazoa > Chordata > Aves > Passeriformes > Paridae > Anthoscopus > Anthoscopus minutus. The sequence goes on from VWYI01041101.1 coordinate 21,894, forward strand.
TATATGCATAAAGTATCTTGACTGAATGCATGCATCCTGAAGGACACTATCTGGACGGGGAAGTAAATATTTTTAAGTAAAAAACATTTGCATGCAGATGGAAACAAAATAACGGAGTGGCACAGAGAGGCCCTTTAAAAACATATGCATGGAAGTGAGAAATGGCTTAAATAATTTCTAGTGCAAGAGAAAATAAAACGGCAAATTTCTGCATAATGATCAGATATTTTATATAAAAGATATCTAAATATTTTCTATGTATTTGCTACAAAGGTTTAATCATTTATTGGCCGTTGCCTTATATTCTGATCTGCCTTCTTAAGTCCTGCTAGTAGTGGATACAGTTTCAGTGAACCATGCATTGACCTTCCCAAAACCGATGTTCACAGGTGAGGGTACATTATATTTTTGACAGAATCAGTCAGTTTCACATGTGGTATATTTGCTCTCCAGATTTCTTTGCAGAATGGAGTATCTACAGTATTACCCTCTCACTTTCCACATACCTACATATAGCCCTCCTTCCTTGAAAATCTTGTTTCTGGAGCAGGATACAGGACTTGAATTTTAGAGACCAAAACATTGCATAAGCATAAAAGGAGGGAAAAAAATTTATAGAATTGGTGAATATCAAAGGCCAGGATGATTTCTGGAAGCATATTTAAGGGTGAGAATTTCCAGATTATTTCCTGCAGTCAGACTTAATCTTGTATGAAATGTCTTATTTTCTTTCTTTGGGAACACAATAAACATTACAAACATATATGTTTGTAATGGTCATTAAAAAATGAAGTGAGTAAAAGATAATAGACAAGCATTAAAAAAAAAATCTCATTTGTCCTACCACCAACACTGTAATGGCTGTTCTACATTTTTCATCTATTATAAAAATAATATTTGAATAACTCTACCTATTGATAGAGCTTGAAAGTCAGTCCTCATCAACTGACAGCAATAACAGTGAATCAACTTTAGTTACTATTGCTTTAGTTTGGTAATTCAATACATTTCTATGATAATCAAATACAAAATGACCTGATGAGGATAACTGATTGTTCTGCGACTTCTGTGTGAGTGATCAAACAGTGTAACTTTTCTCCTATTAATTAAGTAACTTTTTTCTTTACATGTTTTGAAGGGTGAGGTTGAAGAGTAAGAGATGGCTAAACTAATGGCACTTCTAAGCCATAAGACAGCTCTTTGAAAGGTACAACTTACCAGGTGTTAGCCAGATTTACAATCTGCTTCCAATAACTCAGTATATATTGATAGTTAGCAAAAACATTGAATTTTTTCACCACCCAGTAAATAATAAAAAAGATTATTACATATTGCTTCTGAATTAAACACAAACTCAAAACAAAAACAAGAGGAAAAGATCATGTGGAACAGTATCTTGAACCATATTTATGCAGAAATGACAAGCAATTGAAGACATGAAAAGCTGATCTACTATCTAAGCACTTAAAGCCATTAATAGGAATAACATCTAACTCGAACATCTGAAGAGGCTCAAGCATTACTTTCACAGAGGCCTATTTAAATTCCTGTGAGGTTTAAAGGTATCCAAGGAAGAAGCAGTTTAAAGTATTATTACTTGCAGTGAAAAAAACCCCTCTGAAAAAACATTAGAAATGCGATATAGTAAATGCCAAGGGTTACTACTGCAACTTCTTTTGCACAGATATCCTCAAAAAATTTCAGTATTAAAAAAATCTAACCTGATATATGTTAGCAGACAAGTATCTGTGAAGTATCACCACAGAAAATTTAAATACTTCTGAAAACTGAAATTTAGATAGCAAAAAAGATGTTATTTTGAAGATTATTATCTTTATGTCACTGTGGTTGTCCTTTAAGTTTTGTGTTCTTTTCAACCATTTTGGTAAGTTAAATGTAAAAAGCAGAACAGAAAACCTACACAATTATGATGCTTGTTCCTTAAGAATTTTAAAGTAATTCCCCTCTCTAAGCATTCAATTTAAGCTGTCACCTAAATTACAATCTATGTATTATAACTAAGGATTAAATTTATTTACAAAAAACATACCTCTGTTGCTTAAAATATTCACAGCAACCAGTGTTTTCCTACACAGTGCAATTTAGAGTGATCCAATTTGTATTTTTTATTACTTAAATAAGTTATTCCTTTTCTTTTTCAATTGATGTACATTATTTTGTCACTAACTCAGATAAAATAATTTTTTTAAACGATAATGTAAAAATTACAGTGAAATCAGTCTTTCAAATTTATAGGTTGTTGAATCCCTCCAAGAAATTGTATGAGGGCTAAGGGCATTATTATGATTAACATGTATTTGATTTTTCCCCAGTAAGGAGAGATCAGAAATCAGGGAAGAAGAGCCCCCCCCACCCTTCCCACACCCATTTTGTAGTAATAGTCTGTTGGATTTATTATTCTTCTAATCTTAGTGTCTATTTAGAGTGAACATACTTTCAACTGGTAGCAAATGCCCAACTTACGCTTTTAAAAGGACAATGTATGAAATTCACATATAGACACACTTTGAAATTGATGTGACTTTGGACTTTGTCTTTTCAAAATGTATTAGCCACAGCCCAAAGGGGAAAAAAGCCTGAAAATGTTTCAGGTACCTCTGAGGCACTCCTGCCTCTGAGCCTTTCCTTGCCTAAAAGATCCCCCTATCCCCAGCTCATTTGCCTGCAGAAGTCCTCTCCCTGTCCTCCTGACTATTTCCAGCCACCCCCAGACTAACTCACTCCATTCCCATGGCTGCCAGGAGGTCGTCAGGACTTTCTGTTTGCCTTTATCCTCTTCCAGGACACGGGGCTGAGCTAAGTTATACCCGCAGCTGCACTTTTCCCTAGGCAAGGGACTGATGCTGTGGTCACACTGACTGCAGCCGATTCTCTGAACCTGCACAAACTGCTGAAAAGCAACTCCCACTGGCTAAGGATCCTGCTCCATATGCTCAAAGACCCAAGTAAACCCCTTTTCCTCCCTGGCCCCTGGAGACATGTCACATCACATTACCCCTGGAATAGACAGGATATAGCAAAGCATGTTCGTGTGTGACAGAGGTCACAGGCTGTTCTACAACGTACCTGATATCTCACCCCCAAATATACAGCATGTTTGAAAGTTTAGATGCAGGTGCAAGTGGAGGAATCTTGATAACAATCTTCTTTGTTGAGGTATTTTCTTTTCTCCCTTTTTAGTTTTATTACCAAGGGGGAAAAAAATCAAATACAATTTTGCATAAAATCTGAAGGTTCAAAATAAGAGAGAAGAATGAAAAAATAATTTTCAACATATCTAACAAAAAATGAGACTTATTTTAGCAAACATGCTATTGCCTCAATGCCGAGGGAAAAGCACTTGTCATTAGAGAAATGAATTGCTCAGCTGTTTATAAGCAAAAAGCTCTGGGGGAATTTCTCAAGGCCCAAACCACAAAGCATTGCAGGGTTACACAAACATATGTTGCAGGTGTTTTAGGGTAGACAGGTGGGAAAACCTCAGCTACTAAAAAAAATACTCTACTTAATAGATTGTATCTGAAACTAGATAACCTCAATGCAACAGAGAAAAAAACACAAACGAAATAGCAGCAGTGAATTCTACATCCAGGCACAATAGGCTGACCAAAATAATCAACGCAATAGTGTCAGATGGAATATTTAAAACAAATTCTTTCCAACGTATTATCCAAATGATGCCAAATGTTTATAATTTTTTCCCTAAACTTCCCCTAAACCCCAGACTGAACCAAACATATGTAAAAAGAAGAGAAGGATCATGATGGAATGTTGTTCTACTTACTTAAACAATTATTTTTAGGGAGCCCATTTTCTCCTTTTTCCTCTTCTCAGCATATTGGATTTCTTCATAATTCTTGTACTGCCTAAGACATTTTTGTATTAAAATTCTATTTTTTTCCTTTTCATTTGTTTCTAATGAAAGTTGGAGGATCCTGTGACCCTAAATTCAAATAGGACTGAGAGGTCAAGAAAGGCTGACCTTTTCCTGCTAGATCATCTATGCTGCTGTCTTCATTAAAAATGACATAAACATGACAAAAATTTTGACTGGGAACAGAGTGGAAATATAGCAGCTGAGATGTGGATAAGGAATACAGTTTGTTCAGTTCAGCAGCAGTTTTTCTGTTGGGCACTAATATTAATATGAAGTATTTACTAATTACTACCTAATAACTTGAGAGAAAATTTCACCTTTCCTCTTTTTATTCTTTGTCAGATATTTAAGCAGCTGTCTCCACCCCACACGAACACATTTATACAGTATAAGCAAAGGCTTAACATTACAGAAATGTATCACAATATTTTGTATACTAAACACAACCAACTCCAAACTCCAGAAGACCATTCCCCAAACAAACAAACCTCTCTTTTCACCTGCTAATTCTCCTCTTCCCCTATTATACTTTCTATAGCAAGCAACCTGCTGGAGCACAAAAGGTATTTTATCCACCTATGAACCACTGAGTTATTAGAATGAAAAAATCCAGCAAGACATTAGATGACATAAGGTACTATTGCCAATTCAAAAGTGGTTCAAGGCCAAGAGTAAAATACTGTCTAAAACATAGATTGATAGTCTGTCAACTCTGTGTATGAAAGCAGCACAACATGAAAGGTACACTGCACAGAACTAATAAGGAACTTCCTTTAATCACAGGAGTCAGGAGATCCATGCACTAATATTGGTGTTGGCAAAGGAATGCCATAATCCTCAAACTGGGAATAATGCTTCCTGTTTACATTTTTCAGAAGATGCTAAGGGTCTCAATCATGGACCTTGTTATTTACAATGCAATAAAAGCATGAAGAATTATCATATTTAATTGTTTCTAAAGAAAACTAAAGAGTTTTTTTTTCCCCCTAAGCAACAAAATTTCCCAGAAAAAACAGAAAAGGAAAGAAAATTCAGTTAATTGGGTCAAGAATGGAAGACACCCCTGAACTCTGATAAGGCTGAAATAAATTATCTCCAGTTTTGTTACGTGACAACCCTCCATTCCCCTGGCAACTAGAAATTTCAGACACCAGGAAGATATTTTAAATACTGTGCGTTATGGTCTGTTTTTAACTTCATACACACATGCTTTCTCTCACATGGGCATTCTATGACAAGAGATGAAGAACTGAAAAAAAATGACAAGTGAGATTTAAAAATGCTTCAGTGACTTGACTGAAAGAAATTTCTAGTTGTGTATTTTGGCTTCTTGTCCTAACTGCTTGGGAAGCCTTTTTTTTATTTTCATTTATAGTATTACAGCATATTGCGTTTTAACAGGTAGATCAAATCCTATCAAATCAGCTTCTATTGATATTCCAGACAAAAAGACTCCAACCTGCCAACGTTCAAGTTCATAACCTGCATAAAATCCCCATCTTGCATCAACAGAATCGCTTAAGTACCTTTTAAATCTGCCTCTTAATTTAGTTGCCTATTTTTCAGCTGAACCCTCGGTTTTAAGAAGTAAATTAACTAAATGGTAAGGTATAAATCTGACAGTGTTCAGCTCTACCCCGTGACAGATTTATGCTCTGGCATCTTGCAGCCTCACACAGTTAGGAACAGGAGTTTTACAACATTGTGGAGGAAAGCTCCAGGCTTTTGAAGGGAACACACAGCAAGCCTCGCTTTAAACCCTGGAATGCTCCAAATTAAGAGATTTAAAATATGACATCTTTATGTACAGAAAAGCTACCACATTATGGTTTTATTGGCACTCGTTTTGGACAACCTGCATAACTCACTGATGGCTTTGTGAGTAATGCAGTTATCCGAAGCTTATACACCCCTTGTAACCACACTTACAGCAATGCATCTTCTCCAGATACATGCTTGTACACAAATCTCACGGATCGGGGAAAAACAAGAACATTTTAAGGTGATATTTGGTTATTTCCGCTATGAGGAGAAGAAACAGAATAATTCATGTTCTGCATGTAATGTGCTACGTAAACCACTTGAAAAAGGTCCCCAGGGGAGTGAAAAAAGCTCATTCACAGAGCCCCATGCACATACCACACCAAAAGGAATATGACATGCAAGTCTTCCTGTGAAACACAGAAAGAAGCTAAGGGCCTGATGCTGTGGGACAAGCATCCTTTCATTTAGGATTCCAATCATCAGAAATTATCCTGGAGAGACATTTTGATCACTATTGCTCCTTAAAAAGACAAAGGACAAAAGACATACCATCTCCAAACAGATTTTTCCATAAAAAGTTAAAGCAAAGGATAAAAAATATTATTCCTAGTTCTATCTTGACAGTATTTTTCTCTTTCAGAGGAGTGCTTCCCAATACAAATGTACTAAAATAGCTGTCATTACAATTGATACACAAATATTGACCATAAAATATGTAGGTACACAAGCAGTATATCTACATTTATATCAAAAGAGTCTGAACTCAAATTCGATCATAATAGATTGGATATGATTCAGTAGTTAATCTTTCATATACTATTGAAAAGTTATGAATCAATTTTTATATATAGTTTGTGTTTTGCAAATTTTACTATATAAATTATGACACAGAACTTTTGATTAGGTAGAATCAAAGTGCTTTAAGTGCTTCCTTTTGATAAACTACCTTACAAACTAGAAATGATTAATTGAATTGTAAGGTTGTACATAAGAAGAACATTTTAGCTTTAGATGACTTTTTAAACAGAAGTAAACCTATCAACTAAAAGAAACAGCCCCAAGAAATTCACAAGCAGAAATTTTTATTGGTAGCTAAAGTAATTAAAAGCTTAAAATTCTTCAGCTTCTTGCTCTAGCAGCAAGTACAATCAGAATTGCTTTTACTTTGCTACTGAGGATGTCAACCTGCTCAAATAGAAGGAACAGTTTAAAAATTCTGTCTTCCAAAGAGAACTTTCTGGTCCATTTTGTCTTGGAGACTTGCTGTCAAATGTTAGCCAAAAGTAGAAACAGTAGTTCCTAACTCACCTTTAGCCATTTCCTCTGAAAGACTCTGCACCTCCTGACCCTCCCAGAAATCAGCAGCCTCACCACCCACTCCTTGCTGCCTTTAAGGAGGTCAGTAGCTCTCCTTCCTGCTGGGCCACACAAGATATGCAATGAGGACAGCGAAGTCCCCTGGCTGGGCTCCGCTCTTGCTGCCAGCAGGAAACTGCAGCACCATCTTGCTTGGCCCCACATGGAACGGGGACAAGTCCTTTGCTTCTGCACCACCTTACCTGTGGCATGGATTTAACTAAGAGAGGTGTCACTGTTCTGGAAGCTTGGCTTTATTCCATATTATTTCCCACCATATTTCTCTTAATTTAAATGTAATGGTTGTTTAGCTTAGATGGATACAGTATTCATGAGTTCTTTCCCACACAAGTGGTCTGTGTGTGCAACACTAAGGAGAGAGCAACACTTGGGAACTTGTTGCCATTGGCAATCCAGGAGATCAGCTTTCTCCCTCGAGTGATGACTACTGTCTTGCATATGGTGCTGCAGAATGAGAAGGACTTCAAAAGGTTTCTCATTTGAAAAGTCTTGACTAGATGACTAATCAACCACTTTCCAAGATTTTTCCTGAAAATACTGCTTGTGACATTCAGGATATATTGAGGACAACTATTTTACGGTGGGTTGATTAAATGGCTGATGTACCAGTGAAGAGATTGCAATGAACTTTGAGAGAGATAATGAAGCTATTGTACCACAAGTATTGACCATGTAGCCTTTTTGTATTCTAAAATGCATAGGTGCACTGGGAAAGAAGGTATGGAAACAAATGTACAAAAATGAAGTGGATTTTTAATTCATGGTACACTTACTATTTTTATGTGGTACTATGGCAACATGGTTATTCCAAGTAATTTATCATTAAACTCTTAGCCGCCTGTCTTAGCCGCCTTATTCTATTAATGAAACACAATAACTGAATATTTAAATCAATACTTCTTAAAGCACAGACTACTTAATTTGAAAATATAAGTTTCTCATTTTATGAACATGAACATAAACAAAGAGTAGGTCACCTTTAAAAAGCTTAGCATGCAGTTACAGAAAAAACATTGATTTTTTTAAAGTGAGGTGTTTAGATTACATCTAACCTCGCCGCTGTATTTGCAAATAGGGATGTTAGAACATCAAAATGCTTGAGTTCACTACAAGGAGTTGAATGTGGTTATAAAAAGCAGAGGTCAAGTTGAGAAAGGTGCCACATTTGTGTCCATAAACATCTATCTACCTTGCATTGAATATACAAGATCTTAAACTTTAAGAAATTAAGGCAAATAGAAGTTCTCTGTGAATCACTAAAAGCATATGCATTTAATTTTTGTTTCTCCTAAGTCCTTTTCTCTCAGATGAAGGGATGTTTAGTTAGCTTTTCTGGAAAACCTCATTTCTTTTATCAATAATATCCCATGTAAAGGTAACTCCTTTAAAGTACAGGTGACCTTACTCAGTCAGGCAACTCTCCTTAGTTAAAGTACAGGCAGCTTATACTGCACTAGGATATCCATTATCCCAGCTTCCTGATAACTTACTTTTCATTCACCTAAACCCCCCTTCAATTTATTATTGCTCCTGACATATCAGTCACATTCTTCATGATCAAAACTAAAAAGCAAAAATGTCTGTTCAGAGTCCCCCTCCCCCTTGCTGCTACCCCTGTAAGGAAGTGGACCCGCACCCCAGCAGTACCTCTGCGTGGAGGTACAAATTAATGAGCTGCTAAATGTCGGAGCAGCGCCAGATCCCAACTTCTGATTGGCTGCAATCTGGTCATTAAAGAGAGGTAATTAATGCCAGATTGCACACACAATGCTAACAAACAAACAAAACAACCCCAAACCTGCTTTTCTCCTGCCACAAACGGCAAAACAACAATACTGACATAACAGCAGCGTTCAAAGGACAGTTGCAGCTCTGCAGCGGCACCTCAGTTAATGAGTGTATAGAAAAGAATTTATCTGAAGAAGAAGAAAGTGAAACTCAACAGCCTTTCAGGCACATGAAACCAGCTTGGGGAAAACTATGAGACAGTGGCAGCTACTTAAGAGGAAAATTCAGTTGAAAATAAATGTATGAAGAGTTTGGTTCAAAATTTCAGCAATGTGTTTTCCCCTTGTCACACATTGCTCAGATAGTGAATAGTGTTAAAATCTAGAATGCAGGTTTTTCCAACTATTTCTTGTATGAGTGATCATGACCATATTTTATTGCTCAAGTTTTCTGGCAGTACCTGTAATTTCAGTCACGGTGAACTAATACAACTTCTTTGAAATGTCATGTATGCTTCTCCATGGATTTAGCTAGAATTTAATATTATAATACAGCCATCTTCACTGTCAGCAAATAGCTAAAATACAATGTTGAGAAAGTATCAGCAGTAGTAGCTATAATATTATTAACATATGCAAGAAATTAATTTCCATCAACCAAGCACATTCTTTATTTTTTTTAGATAGCTGATGATAGAAGATGTCTCCACTGAATTAGGCTCCTAACTAGCTAGCTCAATGAATGGGACAACTCACCATGGTAAAATATCTGAAAGCAAACTTATTTTACAGAAAAATTTTACAGAAAAATTACAGATGAATAAATACAGTAAGCTTTCAGACAAAGGATAATTGTCAGGTTCTTAGTATGCAGTGCAAAACTGTAACACTATGTAGTGTTTTAGTTTTCTAATAAGTCATTGTGATAAGGTTAACACTTCAACACTGAACAACATACAAATAAGAACACCCAAAGATGAAAATTACTTTGCTTATGTTGCTGTATTAGAATTTTATTTGCTAAAGGGTGAAAACAGATTTTCAAAATTCACAGTTAACTTAAAACAATAGTTTTAAACCTTTTATTCCTAGCCCTGGCTGCCTTCAGGAAGGAAAGAACATCTGGTTATTTAAGGAACACAATATGTTCACATTTTCTATGACTTTTGTTTCTAATTGGGTTTTTAAATTTTTTTTTATTTGAACAACTCTAGTTAGAATTATGTTTTTTAATCACTTTATATTTTTCCAGTGCTCTGTCTCCATATCTCTACTTCTTAATTTTGCTGCCTTTGCTGTGAAAATTAACAGTGCTCAATGGTTTTGATAAGGAAAAAAACTGAAGAAAATAAGCCACTTGAGGTGTATTAAATATGCAGACACACACCTTCAGTAAATGTTTTTGGATATACATAAAAGAACCTTCCCTTATTTTTTCATTTCACATATACACAATTTTAATAGCCCATTCTTCCATAAGAAGCTCTACTTTTATATTCAGGACTGTAAGTGCATAGAAGTTACTTTAATATAAATAATTGATGCAATTATCTGTTCAAAGATTAGAAATGTGAAATAAATACTCTGCTAAGCAGGTTAACTTTATCACCCTAAAGAAAGACAACAACACTGATTTGAGCTTTTCTTTCCTGTTTTCCTAAGAAGTGGAGCTAGCCAAATGCAGAAAAGGCTGAAATTCAATAATTTTGCATTGATCCATACTCATGCCTGTAAAATTAGTATCTCTCAGCCCCCCCTCAGAGACAGGTGCATTAACTTGTTTTCATCTGTTTCAGAGATGTGTATTTCTCTTCTGTGGCACTGAAAAACATCAGGGATGTGGTGTCTAAAATATTCTCTCATCTCAACTGGGGTTTGCAAAGTGAACAGGAGAGCTGCTGCAAGCATTAGGTTAATGGCAAATACTAATTCCTTTTCATGTTATTGTTAATACTGAATAATGCTAAGGCTTCTGGTAAGGTTTGATTTCACAAAAGGTCAGGAAACTGTACTTGTCCATATTTAAGAAAAAAATGTCTTCTGTCTCTTAAGTACAGATTTCTTATGACATTTAGGTTGCTCTCCTGGTGATGACTGCAGTGAAAAGAGGCTAACAAAATGTGACAGGTTCATCAAGCCTATGTTTAACTCTCCTGAAAGCTTCCTTAATAACCTTTCAGCTTTATCCACCTACCTCCAACCTATCTTAGTCCCCACAACCAATAGCCCACAACCTCCCCTCTGTAAGATGACTTGGTATTTTCCTAGCTGCAAAAATAATATGGAAGACAACATACATATTGGCAAACCTGCAAGAAGTAGATTCCTGTTTCCAACTGGCCATGACATCTAAACTGCATTTCTTGTCCAGCTGAGTTTAAAGCTCCAAGAAGTTGAGAGCAAACCTCTCTCAGATATTTGGAACAACACTAAACATTCTTGATATGTTTAACAAATAATGAAATAAGCCACTGGACCATACAACAGTCTCTCAGAGAAGAGTTCCCTGATTTCATGTATTAAAATCCAAGCAAATTCTTGGAAGAAATGCCATGCAGAAAAACTTGGCCCTGGATAAGGAAAGATAAAATTGCACTGAACCAAATGTAATTTCCTATTAGAAACCAGAAGCTTGTGATGGGGAAATGCACAGGAAAACATCAAAGAAGGAAGCAAAATAATTAAGCACTGAATTTGTTAATCACCAATTACAAGTTGCACTACAGACTACAATCTCTTTGTCATTTCTTCCAATCTCCTTTTATCTGCACAGGGAATAAAACTGAATTATTTCTATGCAACTAGCAAAAAAAAAGTGTCATAATTTTCCCACTTATTTTTATATATAATCTGTGCTGACTTTGGACTCCTACAGCACCCATGATGCCTTGTTGAGTCTTCCCTTTCATTCCTTTTCATGAAAAATGTTGACAGACTTGGAAATGTTTGTGCATAGGTCTTACAGAACACCATGACTTCTATTTCAGATATATGGAAAAAAAAGACTGAACAAATGCTTACACAGACACCTAAGTGAAACTTAAAGTCACACCTTGGAAAAGTTAAGACGCAGGTACTCAAGTCATAGCCTTGAAAATACATTTATTTCTCAGACCAGGAGCAATTTTTTAGTTTCAGAATGATCCTTTAGCACAGTTTTACTTCCTTACTGTAAGAAGTCCTGATCTGTTTACACAGCCTCAACACAAAGACCCAGTGTAAAATTAGAGGTGGCTGCAAGTCCCTTAGGCTCTTCATTCTCTGGAAATCAGAACTTCACAACCTTCAGAGTATTTCCCAAGCAGAAAAGTACAGCTTATTAATACGAAAAGATTGCATTTTATTATATTTAAATTGACAAAGCAACTACCACTCTTTGCATCAAAGAGTTTCAAGTACTAAATCACCTGAGCAAAGGGAGAACTACATCCAGTATTTATCTGAAAGGTGTCCAAGGCTCACCAGAGAATGTTAATTAATAGGACATCAAGAACTTATGAGCCTGACAACTTCATTCTGTTGGAGACAAGAGCATAAGGAGTGGACTAGAGATTAAGCCTCTTTGTGGGAAGTTGGTGGTTAATTTTTGCCCCCTTTCAGCTGATAGGATATCTTATATGCTGCCTGGAATGTTTCGAAGGACAGCTGAATAATTAGTAATCCCTTTATTGTTTAACATATCTCTTCAATAAATGACAGATTATATATTGAATTCATATGATAACTGAGGAAATTTTTCCTCCCTTTGTATCTTCTAAAAAATATTTCCATCTTGTTTTGCTATGAAAGTACATAAATAAATGCTGGGCAGTTTGATTTCACAGACTGCTGCCAAAATCTTAAGAAAGATTCCTGAGATCTAACGTTAGAAACTTTCTTAAACACTGAAAAGAAGATACACTTTACTTCTCATCATGAAAGAAATCTTTGTGCCTGAGAGGAATGAAAAAACAGCTATAAGGATGCAGATTTCTGCAAAAAACTGATATAGAAAAACAAAGAGACAATTTTTTTCTTAATCCATAAAAGTGTAAACACTGGTACTGAATGAAATTTTGCAGAAGGCAGTCAGAGTGCAGAAGTGATGGTTTTTTTTGCTTTCAAAGATATTGTGCATCAAGAAGATGAGGGAAATCAGACTTTACACTGGCAACCTACTAATGGGACATGCACAAAGACAGTTCAAAACCAGCAGCACAAATTCTGCTATCTGACAGAGACCTGAGTAAGCAAAGATTACTGTGTACAGCTTCATCTCAAGCACTTTATCCACTATATAGTGAGTGTCTCCTGTTTATACCCACATGTATACATTCTAAAACAGGAAGAGGTTTTTCTTTTTTTTTAATAGGTGAGTACATCAGAAACTGCATGCTAGTAATATGTGGCATGAAATTTATGAATTTATACATTTTATACATGTGAATCTTTACAGGCTGTAACATCAAACTTGTTTTTAATCAAAAACCATCACATAACCATAATATATTAGGCAGGGGTAGTGCTTTAAGGATTAACAGTGATTAATCCCAGAAATCCCATAAAAAAGGTCTTTCAGATGAAATTGCATGATGCTTTCTATACAGCTTACTAGGTTTTAAATAGTAACATTACTGTTTCCCTGAAAAGTATACTTTATGCTAAAAGATGTCTGTGCAAAATACCAAGCAAAGTTATTCTGAAGAGCACATCTGCAGTTACCAGAGCTCCTGGATAACTTTAGCAAAAGTATCCTTTAAAGTGCCTTTTAAAGAGTAAAGGAACTTGCTCCTACCCTGTTTCCAACTTTTTCCTTCAGCTCTTTTGTCAGGTGACAAGAAACTTGAAACAAGCATTTCGTTTCCAACATGTAGGTTGTTCTTAACTTCATAGCATTTAGAACATTTAATTACAGTGACATTTCCTGTATTAACAGAGCGAGCATCTCACCTTTGGATCTCGGAGAAAAAGTGCTCTTAGGATAAGGGAGTGAACATCTCCAATAGGTGGATAATGCATAAGTAGTCCCAAACAGGTTTGATAATTACTTGAAATCACTAGAATTAAAATGAAAATAAAAGAGAGAGAGAGAGAGAAAATATTATCGTCTTACTTTGATATCCCAAAACAGTACTTTTTCCAATAAATTCATTACAGTTCAGATTTGGCTGTCTTTTCCCACATGCTCTCAGAACTCAAGCAGTGCTCAGAGTAAAAGAAGATACCCATAATCAAGCCTTGTGGCTGCCCTTGGCCCAGTACAATTAAGGGGAGTTTTAAAACTATGACTTTGTGTCATAGATAGTTATGTTAGCCCCAGATTCAGATGCCTCAATTCAGACCTCTGAAGCTGTGCCCCTAAAGCCTTCCCCAGTCAGTGGAGCTCAGGACAGGCAATACCATCAGCAGAGCTTGAAGAACTAGTCCTATAATGCAAAATGGACATGGACTTTTCAGACACACCTCCACATTTAAATGTGATAATTTGCATTTATGGCTTTATGATAAGCCTGCCCCACTCTGACGAGTTTTTGCTGAAATATCTTATTTTGTTCTTAAATACATATTTACATACACACACTCAGATACCTACACCTAGGTAAAATTATTCAACAACTCCTTATTTTCCTTTAAATCAGAAACTTCCCAAAATATTCAGGAAAAAGGGAAAATACTAGATTTTAATTTAATAAATACTTAAAATTATAGTACCATTAACTTGCTTAGATTTTGTCACTTATTCAGAAAATTTTCAGCACACTTTGCTAAATTTTATAATTTTGTTCTAATCTGTTTGATTTATCTGACTCTATATAAGCATACTCTATGGCTTTTTGCTTGTTGTTGTTGTTATCATCTGGTTTTTTTTCACTTTCTCCCAAATCAATCTAATTATGAGTGCAATTATTAAAGACATCTTTTCAAGCAGGTCTATGTAAACTACTTCATTTCTTTTGCACCATCTAAATCCAGGCAATCCATCTGCCACAGCTGTCAAAGCAATGCCTGTTAATGATGCCTCCATTCTGCAACATAAAGACAGCCTCCAACAATAGTAATTGTAAATAAATTTCTAAGAAACTGTACTGTTCTGAGAACTTTGCCTGTAGTAAGAAATACCTTTAATTAATTGGGATGTTGCAAATACAAAATTATTTCTAATCAATAAAAAGCAAAATAAAGTGCACCTTTGCAGACAGAGAAATTTAAATGGTTTACTTCTTTTTCTTTCATGTGAATAAGCCTCATATCCTCCTGCACCTTACCTCCCTCAACAAGAGGATTATGGGGAAAAAATGCAGGACTGGGCAAAATGAATAATTATAATCTGTGTAAGGAACCACTTTATCATCTTCATTTCCGTTGCTGATCCGACAGCTTGTAATTTCATACATCTGCTTTCATTTGTAAAGCACTCACTTATCCTACTCGTTCTTTATCTGTTCTGCCTGTTCTTTTTCCTACCCTTTGTTTTTCTTGTTCATATTCAGGTACCTGCTTTTTCTTCTTGAAGTCACAAAGCTGGCATAATGAACACAATACAATGGCCTCCGTCGGAGTTCTTTCAGAGTATAATACGAGCACCACACAGAACATACCCAATCAAACTCTCATACGTAAATCAAATTTAAGATACTGAACTGCTGTTGTGATCATGATGCCTTTTTACAAAATAAAACCAGTGAATATTGATATTAAATGCTAAATAGTTTTATAAATAATAAACACCAATGTGTTTCTCTTTTGAACAAATAAGTATGTGTTCTATTCTGCAATGTAAAATGGATTAGAAATATTTTTTCTTTATTTTTCCTGGAATAGTTCTTTGCTGTTTCACAGATATAGAGAAAACTAAGTATTTAAAAAATCTAATTTATTTCAATGGTGAAGACTTGACCCCTGACCAAAACCCCTTATCATCCAGACAGTTAAAAAAAATTTCGGCACTTTAAAGGGAAGACCTGCTAATTTTTATATATATGGGCTTTTTTTTATCTTCAGGGTTTCCTCATATATTTAAATCGAAAGAGGGTAGATATAGATTGGACATAAGGAAGACATTCTTTACTGTGTGGGTGGTGAATCACTAGCACAGGTTGCCCAGAGATGTTGTGAACACCCCTGGAAGTGTTCCGGGTCAGGTTGGATGGGCAGTTTGGTCTAATGGAATGTCTCTGCCCATGCCAGGAGATTGGTCTAGATGATCCTTGAAGGTCCCTTCCAACCCCAAC
This sequence comes from Anthoscopus minutus, assembly GCA_013399455.1. NCBI lineage: Eukaryota > Metazoa > Chordata > Aves > Passeriformes > Paridae > Anthoscopus > Anthoscopus minutus. The sequence continues at coordinate 37,871 of VWYI01041101.1, forward strand.
CATTCTATGATTCTTGTCTCTTCAGGACAAAATGTGTAATATTATACAACAGAGGGGCAGTCTTCTTAAAAACTAAAGAGCAGTAAACGAGAACTGAATATGCCTATTGGTGCTAATTTCTAAGAATCATCTGTAGGATGAAGTTGCTGGAAGGAGATTCTGTAAAATATAAATATCCAGTCTCAGCAGGAGCTGGTGTGTCCAACTGCCTTGTAAAAACTTGGTCCTCAGCTGGGCTCTTCCATCTCTCATTGGCTTAGTGAGAGTCACATCTGGATCCAACTTCTACTGTGAACTGCAAATTCTCAATTCCCCAAAGATGAATGCTACTGGCATTTCTAGGGAAAGGAAAAGAGAGACTCCTCTCCATAGAGGAAACAATCTTACTGTCCTTTTATTAATATTGTAATTCAGAGCCCAGAGGAACATCAAATTGCCTTTTCCCTTCTGCTGTAGAAGAGATTGACCTTTCTCTGTCGGCCCAATAACCACCCCTGGATGCAAGCAGCGGTAATATGGTGGAAAACCTGGAAATTCACAGTACTGTCCTCAACAAAGGCCAAATTTTCTGATACATTTAATTTCGTAAAAGTTTAATATTTGATGTCACTGATCCTGTATCCAGATTAGTTTATAAACCTGGAATGGCGGGATTACTATCCCCTGCTGCTTTACACATGGCCGGGTTCT
>VWYI01041103.1:287-63688 GCA_013399455.1 Anthoscopus minutus
GCTGGGGCAGCTGCTGCAGGCCACAGGGTGCAGACTCTTGGTGTTTCTCAGGTCCTAGCCCGGAGCAGGTTCAAGTGGTTCCAGAGAAAGGGAAAGAAAAAAAAAACCAAAAGCAGTCCAGGGAAAAAATTTGGACTACTTAGCTAAAGTAACTAACGAGCAGAAGCCAGAAAGCAAGAGCAAAGCAAAGCCAAGCAAGAGCAGAGCCAGAAGCAAAAGCAAAAGCTGCACTACCTACTGCCGTGTCTCTGTGTCCCGCCAGCCACTGGGGCAGTGAGCAGACTGATAGCAAAAACCAAAACAAAACTTCACTCTTTAAAGCCAGTGTTGAAGACACAGAACATAATATCCAGCGTAAACAGAACACTCGATCGGGGATACAAGCACTGTAACATCACCCTAGGACAGGATACCATCAAGGTATCCAATTCAGTATGAATTTTGCTGGAATTCTGCCCTTGAATTTAAAAGTTCTGAGAAACATTGTTGATGAGTTAATGGCAGAATAAGAAATATTTTTTCTACTCTATAAAGTAGAAATAATTTACAACCTGACAGCTACATGGAGAATTCTGTGCTATGAAAGAAAGGAGTGAAAATATTTTCTGCTCGCATATTAACTGGAATGGTGGAAAGCTAGTTTAATATAAGAAGCTCTGCTTTTACTTCTCCCAAACAGAAAAGATAATGAAGCTGTCTTATTTATTAACTATGGTAATTAATTATGGTACTGGTCAGTTCAATGAATAGTAGAAATACTAGCAAAATATGAGGAGTTTGTTATAGTTCTTGACTACCATTGGAAAGCTCCCTTGAATAAAGTTTTCACAATTCATATAGAATAATAAAATGCATGTGGTTCTTTATGAGGAACTGGTAGACTAATTTGATCCTTTAGTCACTATACCAGAACGTCAAATATGAAGGGAAAACTCAAAATTTGTCTTTTGTGGTTACAGGCATAGATTTGCAATCAATAAATCAACTGACTTGCTAGCATTTTTCTCAGATCAGGGTAGGTGGAGGAGGAAAATTCTGAGAAAAAGGCATTCAAGTTGGACTCCAGTGGTTGCAACAAAGCCTTGACTTCAGAGGACCGTAATTGTCTCAAAGCAATTACTGCACTGTATTATATTTATAACAAACATACAAAGACATTCAATTTTAATTACTTAAAAGCTTTGAAATTCCACAGAAAGAGGACCTGTATTTCAGCTGTATTTCAAAGTACTGCTGGGAATGGGTTGCAAGTGTAACCCTGAAACCAGATCCATTAGAAACAAAAATTGCAAAATTACAGTTGAATAACATGATACTCAGAATGATGAAGCTGTATGAAAGACAGTGTTTCAAGATGTTCAAAATGGCTTTTAACATCACAATTACCATCTACCATTCTGAGATAGGTATCTGGAGACTTCTTAGTGTCTTCCTGGTAATTTTAAGAAAACAGAATTAAGAAAACAATGCTGGTGTGCATGAAGAGGTGAGGAGGGTGTAGGGGAGAAACTTAATTGAACTAGATAGCCTACTTTTTGTTCTAAAAAGCACTTATTCAATTAACCAAACACAAATACAGTGTCATGTTGCAGCCAAGAAATTTGGTACTGTCATATCTGTGATTCATGCTTGCAGTCCTTAGAATGTGGAATCCATTGGCAAGATTGATTTCTAAAACCCCAAGAGGATATTCTATGAGAACACAAATTCTCTTTTGGTTCTTGAAACATATTTGCTCTTAATTACCACACACCTATTTATATTATTTTTCCCTGTTATAAGTAGTTAGTGTGTTAATTTTTACAAATATGTTGACATTGTTTTTCTGTAATGCTTAAAAAGTAATTAATTTTTCAATATGCAACATATTAGTCTGCTATTGAAATCAGTGTAGAATACATGCATAATACTGTTAAAAAGCCTACTTGAGTTTGCTGTGGGTTCTACAGGCAAAACATTGCCATCCATTTCTTTTGCTGCCAATGGAATTCTTTAATATAAAAAAATCAGTCTGCCGAATATCTTGTATTACCCAAGCATTTCTAGTGTTTATAACTGCTCTCAGGATTTCAGTCATAAAGAGAAATGCTGAAACTGTTGCTTTACACCTTCCTTTATCAGCAGTGAAGACATTTCAACACATCTAATTCAAATTAAGAAATTTCAACCAATTATTTTGGTGAACAGATTGTTTGAGATCCTGATTACATCTCAATAGTTAGAGAGTGTGACAGATTATCCAAAGACACTTGAGAAGCTGCATACATGCAGATATTTTCATTGTTGCATTCCATAAAACCAGGCCTGTGGATTAATAGACTCAAATATCAATAAAACATTGGCCACATTAAAATACAGTGCGGAGCACCAATGAGGAGAGTTTCTAGTCAAAGTACAGGGAAAAATAGGAACCTGTTTGTGTCAGGGCATTTCTCCTCTCCCAGAATAATTGTTACTGGCCTAATTCCTTGATCTGGTTTGTTCTCCTGAATAGCCTCCAGCAGGTGCCATATTTAATAAAAATGCTCCCAGTCCTGAGCAACGCACTGAAGTTAATAATGGAGTGGCAAAGTTTTAATGTGCCTTAATCTGTTTTCACTTGGTTAACCTTAAAATAATGTCTGCCTGCCCTACTGGCAGCTCCAAAGACTACAGTGAACAGGTGGGCTGTTTTCTTTCCAGGAAATGTCAATTTGATGTCTGGAAGCAGATGTAGTTTTCCCCGACTCAGTGCGGGTCTATCTTCTAACTTAATAGGAGCTCTAAATAGCTGACAGGTGATAATACATCTAGTCAGCTCTAACCATATTCTGACTACACTGCCAACTAGTAAATGGAAACTTTCTCTTCTTCAAAAAAAGTGATCACCTTTTAGAGCAAGAGAGCATATTTAGAAAACTTACTGATTAGAAAATCGAGTCAGATTGATATAGCAATAGATGTATGCAAATGTTTGATCTACATGCATAGAAAATTTATCTTGATATACTGGTGATCTGTTATTCAAAATAGCTTTTGGGGAAGAAGAGATTATTTAGATCTCCATTCTAGGCACCTATAAGTAAAGGAGCATACAAATGTGTGTGTCTGATGTCAGTTCTAGGGCAAGAATCTAAGCTTAAATTCATAAGGAGTATTTATCTTTCAGAATCCCATTATTGAGAATTTTGGGTGGCTCCAGTTCCATTAGTGCAGTTCTTATGGGCTAAGAGCTTTTTCTCCAGGCTGTGGCATTCTTTTGGTGACTTCTGCAGCCACAGTAGTTAGCTCAGGCTTGCATTACGCATTTTTCCGAGAGAAGTGAGGGAGCAGAGAAAAATGAAAGGAGTCCTGGTATTAGATTTTTCCACTCTCTCAATCCTTCTATTTCCCTTCAGCCTGTCCTGGTCTGAACAATGACTATCTGCTCCTCTCACCTTCCAGTTCTTCACAGAAGTTGTTCCAGCTTGTAGAATGCAATATTTTCTTCCAGAATAACTTATTCTCTGAGAGCTGCACCACTGATGATACTCATCTAATACTCAGCTTCCATTTCCTCTTCCTGATGGTTCTTGGCATGTGTCATTGCAAATTGTTCCCTTTAAAAGTGAGTATTTTATATCATGCTGAGATGGCATCTAACTCCAAGTTATGGTAAATTTCTGATTTGAATCACTCTATTCAAAGACTTTTTTTGTTATGAGAAATTCAAAGTAAATTTGACTGTATGGAAGGGAAATAATTTGCCAAACGTTATTTTTATGAGAACAGTGATTTTGAGCTGTATAAAGTGAAATTCTGAATAACTCACTGGGTGGATGGTCCTGTCTTTGTCATTGTGGACTAAAGGAATTCAGATTATGTGTGTAGATAATAGACTGACTGATGGACTGACTGACCAGCCCACTGACCAACTTTATTTGCTAAGCCTGAGATTCATGGAACAAAAATCTCTGGCAGCTTTAAACCTCCTGAAAAACAAGATTTAAAATAGAAAGGACGACACAACTCTAACAATAGCATTGTGAATGGCGACATTGTCATTCTGAATGGAGATCTGCTTTAGACAAATTGAATAACAATGCTCTTTTTCTTCATTAAGGCCATTAAAACCTGTAAGGCCATGGGGCCTGGATAGACATAAAGGTTTTAAAAAGCAATGAAGAAAGGCTAATGCTCATTGCTTGAATACTTTTGCTTGAAGAGCCCAATTAGGTAAAAGTTTGTGCTAATTTGTGCTCTCTGAAAAATACAAGCAGAAAAGCCTCATTTTTGCATTGGTTCAGATAAAAAAAAACACAAATTTTTTTCTTAGTATTACCATATTAATATTACAAATTCTTTTAGAAGTATGACAATTTTTTCTATTGCAGTGAAAGATAAATGTTATTTTTGCATAGCATCAAAATACAGAAATTCACCAATAATCTTTTGCTGTGCCTCACTCTGCTGTTTCTATGGGGTATCTCTTGCAGTTTTCTATTGTTTTTTGGAAGTGCTAATATTAGCACGAGCTGTGATAAGAATTATTTAAGAATCTAATTGTGTGTTCTCAATTTGGCATTTGAATTTTGTGTCTTTGGAATTCATCTTTTCAGAGCGCTTCATTTAGTTTCTATTAATACCCTGTAATTTAATAATTGTAGTGGGAGGCTAGGGAGAATATGGAACAAGGAAAGATTTGCATATTTCTTTGATACAGTAGTTTGTGATAGGCTCTGACCTTTTTCTTTTTTAGACTGATCTTAAAAAGCAATTTTGCTAAGTCTGGTGTGAATACCATGGAGCATAGAGAGACCATATAGGGAGACTGTTTATCCTTTATTCCAGTCACTTGTCATTATGACTCAGGAAAGGCTGAATCAATCCATCAAGCTCTGCAAAACAGTATTAATCAATGTAATTCTTGATTAAATCTTGCTTGCAATGTAGATATCAGCCTGAAGAAATGATCTTCTAAGCTAAATCTTACCATGAAAGCAGGAAAAAAATTTTTTTTTTCCTGTTGCCCTTAGACTATGTTGAAAAGCACATCTGAAAAAAAAAATGGATGTGACTTAATGTTTGAGTTTTTGCCTGTTAAAGCGTATTACTACAGGCCTCTGTTTTTTGCTCTTGTAACCCGAATTAGAAAATAGCATGCAAGAAAGAAATCTTCTGGAAAGATTGGCTAATGGCTGTGTAAACAGCGAATGCTTGCCACATATGGGCATTAGGAGATTTTATTGCAAAGACTCGGTGACTACTGTGAACAGGGCAGAGCTCTGAAATGTGGTAGCACATCCATTGGGAGAGGCTGGGAAATTGCTTGGCAAAGGCCTTTCCAGACCTTGGGACTCAGGGCCTATGCAAAAAAGGACTACAGCAGCTAGATGGAAAGGCTGGGCTTGGATCTTCTGCAAGGGTGTGGGGTGATGTGAGTAGTGGAACACAGAACTTTGAGGCTACACCTTGAATCATGTGGTCACTTTGTGGCTTCTCACAACAAGAAGGACATTGAGGTCGAGAAGCATGTCCAGAGAAGAGCAGTGGAGCTGGGGAAGAGTCTGGAGCAGAGATCTGATGAAGAGCAGCTGAGGAAGCTGGAGTTGTTTTTCTTGGAGAAAAATGGGCTCAGAAGTGATCTTATCACTCTCTACAACTGCCTGAAAGGAGGCTGGAACTGGGTGAGGGTCAGTCTCTTCTCCCAGGTGACAAGTGACAGGACAAGAGGAAATGGCATCAAGGTGCACCAGGGAGATTTTTCTTGGATATTAGAAAAAGTTAATCACTTGAAGGGTTGAACAGTATTAGACCAGGATGTCTAGGGAAGTAGTGGAGTTGGCTACTCTGGAAGTGTTAAAAAAGCATAGTAGATGTGGCACTTGGGGACATGGTGTAGTGGTGGACTTGGCAGTGCTGAGTTGATGGATGGACTTCCATTAACTCAGATGGTGATCCTAGAGGTCTTTTCAAACCTAAAATGATTCTATGATAGTCAACAAAACAAGGCTGAAGCAGAGTCACCTCAAGCGTTTGCATTAAGCAAGAGAATGCCTGCAAAGCATCACTATGGGGAATCCTTTCCTGACCTGTTCTGGGAAATCTATGTACCGTTTCTTTACTGTGAGGGTGTTTCAGCCCTGTCACAGCCCTTCCTAAGAGGTTTTGGAGACTGCACTTTCAAAGATATCCAAAAGTCATGGTCCTGGACAACCTGCTGAAGATGTCCATGACTGCAACAAAGTTTCAATAAGATGAGCTGCAGAGGCCCTTTCCAGCCTCAGCCGCTGCATGATTCTGTGAGCTGATGAGAAAATTGGAAAAGCCTACTAAATTTTTTGATGGTCCTGAAAGAAGTGGGCTCCCTGCTGCACCTTTGGCCCAGCTGGACTAAAAGTTTTGGGAGCCTTCTTTAAAAATGATGAGGAAAATATCAGTTTCTAGTCTCAGTTTACATTTTAGCTTTGGAGAACATGGCCAGGACACAGCAAATATTATTGAAGACTAAAGAGGGTAAAAATACTTGCATTCATAGAAGCAGGGATCTGAGTAACTACTCAGTTTGCATTTCCAGTGACCATTCCCTTTCTTCAAATAACATTACCTTCTTGCTTCTTGTTAATAGGGAAGGACTCTACATTTCTCTACAGATTTTGCGTGGAAATAATTTTAACTATTTAAAGGGCTAAATACAGATCATAACTGGAATGGTATTTGAGGTCAACTCAAATAAACACGTGCATTGAGAGGAGAGATTTGACAAGGAACCTCAGTCTAATATATTTTTGTTTGGTTGCATTACAACCATGCGCAGCTTATAAACATCATAGCAATTCTGCAGACAATTTTCCATCAACTAGTAATACTATCCCTGAAAAAAACCCTTGGGTGCTTTGCACCATGTTAACATTTCTTTGCTTGCTCTGGAAAGATCAGGAATGATAGAAGTAATTGCTAGAAATCTCTGAAGTTTACTCAGAAGTTTCTTTTTCTGACAATGAATGTCTGATATCATGAACCATGGATCATAATGTTTAATCTTCCTACCTTCTCAGAGAAGAGTTATTCTAAGTAAATTTTTGCATCAGTGAGAGGTGACAATACAGAGAATAAGAAAATTTAGGAGCCCCAAATGCATAAAATAGTTTTATCTATAGTTATTCATGTAGATCAGTTGATTCTGACAGAAAAAGTAAGTGTTGATTTACCAAGATAAAGTGGCAAATTCTTAAGGGACAAAAGACGTGTTTATTGCTAACTATGTACTGGCTTTCAATTGATCAGGAGTTTTTTGCTCCCAGATATGAAAACATTATTGAATAATGCATCTTAGAAAAATGAGTTGCGTGCATTGTCTCTGAAATTCTTGAATTAGCATTTTTATTTCACCATTTCTATTTCATCACCTGACTCCCCGGCCACTTCTGAAAGAAAATGTTGACTTTTCAGGAAATTATGAACTTTGTCAAATGTTTGGAATTTGACTAAAGGCTGAGTAAGGATTACTTGTATGAAAGAGTTTTTATAGCAACAGCTTCCCAGATGTGTGGGTATGTTTGAATGTTTCAGGAGTGTTGTATGAGGACATGATCCAATATTCAGTTGTGAACTCTTAACTTTCTCAGTTTCTCAGAGCTAAAGGAATTCTTGCTTCAAATGCAGCAGTATGAATAATATTGTTCTTTAGCAAACAGTCTTAGACAGATTGCAGAAATATGTTAAATATTAATTACATTAAGGTTGAATGTTCAACTAAAATTAATCGGAATGTTATGTAAAATTAATTTCATTAATTTATTTTACAAAGAATGCAATGAAATGTATAGAAACTTGTAATTCTTAAATAATACAGTGAAACTTGAAATAATTTAATTGTGTATTTAAAGGTAATACATGTACAAACTGGAGAAAAAAAATCATATATACATATGTGCATAGATATGTTTGGATGTGTAGATTTTACACACACATAAGCATATTTATATATATAGAAACAGCTGGTGCGCCTGAAAATAAAGCAGAAATTAAATTATCTTGGACAGCCAGGGTTCAGATGTCCTATCTGTGCTTGTCCAGATAACTGAATATCTGCACCCAGGTGCAAACCTGCTTGCACCTCCATTTCCTTGTGTGTGGATACAAGCCTGGGTTTTTAGCAGCATGCAATGATGACTGATTATGTATTTAAGCAGACTAATACCTGATCTGAGCATTTGTGGAAGCTGGTTACCAAACCATGCTGTAGCATGGTAAACTAGCAAGGAAATACAGATACAGTAGCTGTTTCCTCATTGAATATTACTGGAGACAATAAAGAATTCAGAATATTAGGAAATAATTACAGTGCCTGTTGTACATTTGATGTATAGTTTTTAAAGGGAAATAAACCTTTTCAATTTATTTATTTTGTCCTCAGTATTTCTCTCTATTCTTTCTCATGTGGCCTGTCAGCCATGTGGATATTTTCCTGAAAGAATAAAGACAGATATATGAGTAGGAAGGGAGAGAGAACTCTGTATAACTACTTTTTGCCTTTTATATATGTCTCTACTTGTGGTATATTTCCCCTCAAGAACATTCACAAGGTGAAAACAACATAAGGGCTACTGAAAATATGTAGCAATGTACTGCATGCTTCTCATCCTCATTAATTCAAGACAGACAGCATTTGAATATAATATAGTCTTCAGTATCACTACAAAAAAATGAAAATACCAGATGAGTGGTGCAGTTTTAATGATCTTAGAATGAAATTCAGTGTACCACAAGGGGCTATGGTGTAAATATTCAGCAGGTCAGTTTTTTCACCCTGCATGTGAGAAGGTTCAAGAAAAAGCTCTATGGAACAGTTAATCTGCTTTTCCAAACCAGACTTCTATGCCCTGGTTGAGGACTTCAAACACTGCAGGGAACTACTTGCTGTTCACATTCACCATTGGATGAGGTATTAATCTCAGTAATAAAGAAACTTAAAATTAGGCTGGGCACTCTGTGAGAGCTGAGTGGATACCTCATCTACCCAACAGGCATGCATGTTTTTGGATGTCAGGGAAGGGTTCTACTAAATTTGGTGGGCTTATGGAAAGAATCTGTTCTATTTCATGCTGCATTGAGAGGATTTCAAATTATTTGGGTACCTGACTCTCCAGTTCCAGACATTTTATAGAAAGACTTCCTGTGGGCTCAGGACTTTCCTCCTGTACTTCCTGTTCTTCCAGACCAACTGCTCTGACCAGACTCAATCAACTTTTTAAGATTCCTGGCATGAATAAGGAAAAATGAAGCCATTTCTGTTATGCTTCTATGAATGCAATTATGTGATGAAAAGGAGAATGCAATCCAAAATACAGAAACCCAAAATCCTCAAATGTAAATGCGCTTGCAAATGAACCCTTTGTCCACATGGAGAGAAAAGATCCAGGCTCAGATTCACAGCCTGGCTCTTATTCTGTGTATGAGACAGCTTACTGTAAGACCAAAATCAAATTATCTCTGTGTTCAGAAGATAGTTAACATTAAATTAATCTCTGTACCATCCAATTTCATTTTCAGATTTTTGCATAGTTTATCTTAGGTAATGAAGAATGTTGACACAGCAAATCATGATGAGGGGAACTCAACTTTACTGTTCTTAAAATGGCGTTTTTTCAAACCCTCTGGGCAGAATCATGTGACCAGAATAACAAAACAGACTTCCAGCTGAAAATCTATATTAGAAAGCTTTATGTTGGTGCTAGAACATCAGGATTGCATTGTCAAAGAAGGGCAAGGATGCTGAGAACATAGGAAGGCTTTATTTTGTGAATGTTTAATTCCTAATGAAAGGGAAGTAGCATAGGAAAGGAAGAGATTCTTTGTCATAACTTCAGATTTCATGTAAATATCAGTATACCCAAATGCATTTACAATGTGATTTATCCTAAAAGTACCAATTTATTTATACTAGAGCATTATTTTAGTAGGTTTTTTTCAGGCTGTTGTTTTTATATCAGGGAATACAAATTAGGAATCTTGTGAAGTCTGAGATGTTTCTATTAATTTACACAAGATTCTCTTTTTCTAATTCCTTCATGATTGGCTCAGGATCTTTTATTTAACTTGGTTATGCAGAAGATTAGCCCTCAATATCACAAATATTTTCATTGAGACTGGTATATAAAGCTGCCAGGGCAGCTTTAAAGCTTACAGTTGGCAGGGAGCCTTACAGTTGTACCTGGAGGAGCCAAAATGTTCTGATTCTGCTGTGACTTCTGTATCTGTCCAAATGCCATTCCTCCTTTGCATAGGTAAGACATCAAGTTCCAGGGAGCCTATGTTTCTCTTTGCAGCCCTCATTCTGATGCACCCATTATTGAGTGATCCCTTTGAACAAAACTCAGGATTCTCCTGTTCTTTCCCATTGAAATCTCATCTCTTCAGCAAGCTTGCATTTGGTCTGATAAATTAATTTCTTCTTGTAAAAGTGAATTCAGGATCACATACTCAGATGACATTCAGACTTTCAAAATCAAGTCAGTCATCTCCCACTAGATGACTTCGAGGCTGCTCCACAATTTATTTTACCCTGGAAACTGTAAAGATCAATATTCTCTTGAGAAAAATCTGATAAGTTTTACTTTAGTTTGGTTTTGAGGAATTCCATGTATTATAATACAGGGAACATATTTGAATAGCAGTGTATTGGTACAGAATTATACCATAGAAAATGTGAGCAAGAGCACTTTCAGGACCAGTAAGAAAACCAAAGATAATGCCTTCCTATCCTGCTAACAATCTTTATTAGTCCCACAGTAGGAAGACCACCCTTTACTGGCAAATGCAGTTATGTCACTTGGTATCTGAGGAGCTTAAACACCAACCAGGTTGTGGCACTTGTCTCTCCTTAAGACACAGAGGATTACCCTTGTGAAGGACTACATAAATAGAAAATGTGATAGCTTTGCTTTAACTGCACTAAGCCTATATATTTTTTTTTTCCTGGCAACATGTTGTCTTAAGTGCAAGTGCTGCATCCATATTAAGCATGAATTCCCTTGCGTAAATCCCATTAAGGTTAATAGAATTTTAGTTTTACCACTTAATACATTTCAGAGTGGATTAAGACTTGAGAAATATGTAACCACTCATAATGCAAAGAGCATAATCCCATACCAGCATATATATACTGTTGCCAAATCTGTGAAGTGCTAACAGAGACATGATTTGGCTTTGTATTATATATAAAGAAAATAGAATAGATTACTTTCAATTTTTTAACTTAGCTAATATTTCAGAATAGTTAGGCTTTTATTGTTTATTGATTTTTTTTCAACTTCTACTTGCTTTAAAATTGCATTCTTTGAGATTTTGTGCTTCTGGATTTAAAATCATAATGGATTATTTGAGACATCAGCTTTTCCAAGCTGTTAGAACACAATGAAGTATTATATACCTGGTAATTACTGAACTCTGGAGGAATTGTACAGTGACAGAGCTGGTAATCAAATGCCTGGATTTTAAGGGAATCATATTTTAGGAAGATCCCATGACATATTTTAGGAAGATCTCAATGACTAACATACATTGTAATATGATACATACATTTCACAATGAATGTATTCCAACCGTGAATCTGAAATTTGTTTATAGTATTAAGTGTCAATTTCCTCTAAAATTATTGTATTTGTGTCTCAGGAGGCTTGGTTGTCTTTCTCTAAGTGCTGTTCCATTGGATTTGCCGACTTTAAATGACATGCTGAAGGTGTTGGAATATTTCTTCTCTGGAGGCAGACAACATTCCTGAACTTTTGGTCATTGGAGCTGCTCTGAAGTCAAGGTGAGGCTGTGTCTCCATGGGCTTGCAGCCTTTCCCTGACCCTCATGCTTCTCAACCCCAAATTTAGCCAACAAAAGCAGACAAAAGGTCTAAGATTTCTGTTGTTCCCCCACCTCTGCTTATGTCCTAGAATTCTTTGTTCTTACCCCACTGCTCACATACCTCTATTTCTCATTGTTTATTTCTGTTGCCAGTGTGGTGATTTGGAAAATCTGCCTATGTATAGCTGTAAATTGCAGCCAAAGTTGTGAAACAGAAAAGTATCTGGTTATTAGTTATATCAGGAGACTGGCCGAAAATGTCAGTACAGTTTTCCATATTTATTATCTCAGAGAATTCTATATCCAGTAAGAATATTTTTATTTTTTCTTTACATGCCAGCCCTGTAACTCTGCCTGTGATCTGAAAGTCAAGCTGTCATCTTTGCTTTTAATGAATTTTTTGCAACAGAAACTTGCAGTACAATATTACTGCCTCCTTGAGCCAGCATAAGACTGAGGCTATTTTCATATCTTCATGGCTTCTGCAGAGAGCTGAAGTAAAAAAGGGAAGACCTAAAAAAGAAAAAAGTCTCAAACAAACAAGAAATTATTTTTTATTAAAAAAAATAGTTGTGATCCTAAGTAGTTACAGGAATACCAGTGGTTCAAAAATGTCTTCATTGTCCTTTTTAATGACTACAACTTTCCTTTTAATGTCTAAGAGCAGTAAACAGATGCAACAGCATCGCTCCAAACAGACAGGGTGACTTGCTTGAAAAGCAACAAATATGTTTCATTCACGTTAACAAGATTTAGCCAGGAATCTCAAGTTTCACTAAAGATCTTAGCCTATAGCCTCCTTCTCCTAAAAGGACGCCAGCTGATGCCGTTTGGTTTACCTTCCAGTGTTCCAGGTCATACTTGATTTCACCTTCAATCTCAACAGTTTTTAGTGGACGACTATTTGAATGCCTTTATTCCCATTTCTTTCCAAAAATGCTTTCCTTTAAAAATCTTCTGTATTTCTTTGTCTTTTCTCTGTGGCTTTAAGTTTTGGTTAGGTTTGCAGCTGGCTGTGTGACAAAGTCATACAATTATGTCTTTAATCAGTTTAAGGTAACATCCATCAGGGTGAGTTAGGCTGCTATATCTCTGATGTTGCTAAATGCTGCACTTTTAACACAAATTACATAATCATTTGTAAAAAAATTTATAGTCAATTAACTTTTCAAAATATTATTATCTTAACCTTCAAGATAAGGAAACTGAGGCAGGTGACCAAGGAAATTTTACCTTGTCCAACCACAGCCACAAAGTGTGTTCAAAGCTTTTATCAAAAGCAACAAAGGGTCACAGAAATGGTAACTTCCAGTAATTAATTGAATGACCTGTTAATCAATTAATTAATTAATGACCTGTTTTAGACTTAAATCTTTTGCCTACAAGAAAAAAATTTTGCATCAGGATCTCATCAAAATGTGTCACCATTGTTGAGTGGCTGCCTCTGCTGAACAATGTACTGGTACAGCTGTGTGTGTGACCACTACAAGTCAATTTTTAGATAGCATGGATTTATCTTGGAGAGCTCGTTTATGGTATATTTTTCTTTATTTTTTCTATAATTACCTTGAGGAGTAATTTGGAATATTTTGAGGGGTCACTTATTTTGTTGATTTAACAACATGTTCATTCAAGTTGATTTTATTTTTTTAATGAAATGTTTCTGATGTTGCTTCCTGTGGCTTCCTACTAACCAGCCCCACTTCTGACACACTCCAGTGCAGATGAGACGCTGAGAAGTCACCAGGACAGTATCCAGCAAGGGGAATTTTGATGGGAGATTCTCCATGCATAAAACCTGAAGGGACTAAGTGTACTCTTTAGAGGAAGAAATCGCTGTCACTTGACACTTTTTTGGGGACTGTTCTCCAAATTATCAAAGATCCATTTTTGTTCTTTTTTTTTTAATTGGCCATAATAAGTAATAGAAAAGTTTAAATATGTCTATTATTTAAATCTTTATTTGGTAATGTATTATTTTATAAAGTTCAACTCTATGGATATGGGTCTATTTTCCACAAATCCTGCCAAGAGACTTTCCATTCTGGGGTTTCCTGCTTATTTCTTCCAGCTGCTTCTCTTTCTTATCCCTTCTGTTGTTATTCTCCTCCTGTCTCTTTGTTTTCACTGCTGATGGAGGAGAGGCTTGGTTAGACTTTGAAATCATAATATAAATGTTCTTGGCAATTGTTTCTTTCTATACTCTTTATAATTATTCTCCTGTGATTCCAATTGTATTTTCCAGTTGGAGACCATCACAGAGAACTGTGTTACTCAGCCAGAATGTTAAAGGTGCAAATAATCTTTTAAGAGGGTTCATAAGGAGCATATTTGACATTGAGACACAGCAGGATTGACACAGTTGCCAAAATGGCTGTGTTGATGAGTGATGGAGGAAGGAAAACTTCTTATTCAGCTTTACATCTCCTGCCTAGTCCTTAACCTGTGCCACAAAGTCTGTCTGTAACACAAAGCCTCCTGCCTGACAGTTCACCATCAGCAATAATGGGATTTGTGGGGCTTGTTGGCCCAGTCTGCTCCACTGGGGAGGTACTGGGGAAAAGTATGAAATAAGAGTGTGCCTGTGTCTGTGTGCATCATTTGAATCCTCTGCTGTAGTAACGATAGATAGTTAAAAAAACAAAACCAAACCAAAGAAGCCTCCTGCAACAAACAGACAAAACAATAAAACAAACAACACCAAAAAAACCACCCACAAAGAAACAAAAATACTCAAAACAAAGAAGCAAACAGAACCCACACCCTTTATTTACATTATTTTACATCTTTGGAAGTCATTTGACTACCTGTTAGTCTGATGGCAACAACGCAACTCCTGTTAGAAAGGAAATGGTCCTACTTCCTGCAAAAATAATCACTGTCATGGACGCAGCAAAATGCTGTTTTCTCACATGTGAAAGTATTTGCAGAACGAAGTCCTTTGTTTGTTTGTTTGCTTGCCTCTGTGTGTTTGTTTTCTCTACTTTTGGAATATATTAGAAAGCATCCTCCTCTCCTTATTCCTTTTGAATAGTCTCTTTTCTGTAGAAAGTAATACCCACGTGGTAAACTCCTATTCATCAGAACTGTGCCAAATATGTGCCATTTTAAAGCTAAATATATGTTATTTTACTTTACTTTAAAGTGAGCCAAAATGCGTACCAAGAACATAGCTCTGGAAGGTATTGGTCCTATTTTCAAGTGAATATTTACTGTATGAAGCACTTCTGTGCAACAAGCCGAGTTTGTAAGGAGTTGCTTTATGAATGCAGAGCAGAAAGCAGTATTTCTTCCTCCTCTTACTATTAATTTACCCTTTAATTGTAAAAACATGGATTTCTTGCTACTCTTGAGGAAGAATGTGAAGCATCACCTTATGTACCTAATGCAATTTTACCTGGCTCCCTAGCATTCCCTTTTCACTTGCATGTTAGGAGTATTTCTCCACGGAACATAAAGAAGAAGATATTCAGGCTGAGGAAAATAAAAAGTTAGTACTTAGAACCTTCTGTGTCAACTCAAATATCATTCTGTAGATGACTGGCTGATATACAATGGTGTATTTTTGGTTCCATATTTATTCCCTCCTACTGGGTACTAATAAGACTTTCCTCTTGTCATATTCTGGTAATATTTTTCTTCCTTGACTTGGTCAGGATGAGAAAAATTTCCTACACAAGCTCTCCCATTCCTTTAGTATACATGTAAGTAAGACTGAACTTGAATCAGGCAAGATTAAACGAAACAGGGAGACTTCTGGAGTTACAGGACCACATAGTAAATAGCTTCTTTTTCATCATTTTGCTTTATAAAATGTTAAAATGTTCTCTTTTTCTCTTTGTAAGGATTGCACTTTACATGTCTGACTCCAATTTTCGTTTTCTAAAAACAGTCAAAAACATTACAGAGCAACTGTGTTAGCAAATGCTAAAACTGAATAAACTGGTTGTTACAGCATGGCCAAATTAAGGATGTGTTAGGGTGTTTATAAAGTGAAAAGTTTTATAAAGAATTAAGAACAATCCAAAAAAGCAATAGTTCCTCTTTGATCACTTGGAAAATAGTTCTACATGGCCTGAAAACTTACTGACTTGGAAGAACCCAGTTACTGAAACTAGGAATAACTTAAACATTTCACATCTTAGCTGGGCACTGGAAATGAAGTTTGCTTGCAAATACAGCATGGTTCTATAAAAGAAGTTGTCACTTTAGCTAATAATTTCTTTACTTAGAATGTGAGCTTCATCTTATTGAAAACAGCCCAAAAGTCACCCTAATTTTTCTGAATAATCTCAGCTGGGAAAAGAAATTTATTATCCTTGTCTTAATAATGTTGAACTTGGGGTTTTGGTTTTGAAAAGTTATTGACCATTGTTATCAAGCTTGTAATTATTAAAATTCTGATTTTCTTCTAATAAATATATTTCATTGTTTCTTTACCACAGCATTTTTCAGCTGAAAGTCAAAGAAAGCTGATTTTCACATGTCAGCTGCATTTGTAACTTCAGTGAGAGAAGAAAATCTCTCTTATCAGGATTTCTGATGCCACTGTGTGAAAAGTAATTGATGAAGTCTTTAGAAATCAATTCCAGTTTGGAGACATTCCTTTGCAGGGAAAAAATACTATAGCTGAGATTCAGCAGGACACAGAATTCCTCCATGCTGAAGACCTTCTTAATGAGGACATAAAAACAAAAGTGAAAATCTAGCAGGTTACAAAATAATAGAGCTCTTTAAAAAATTATATGCATCAATTTGCATATGATAGGGTGAATCAGTGTGCAATGTATATACTGGGGTCAAATACCAAAACTCTTCCAGTGAATTGATAAGGAAAATGTATAATTCTTAGAGCAACATATAAGTCAGTGAGTCTCTTAGGTCTTTTATCCTTTAAACCATATAAGGGACAAATCTTTATTCTGACAGTCATCCTTCTGTGAAAATGTAGTAAATTTCAGAATCTGTGGCCTAAAAGATTAAATGGCACCTGTATTTTTTCTCAATGGGTGCAGTTCTACATCAGTCTCTGAAACTGGCCTATCTGTTGTGCAGCAAGGAGGCAAGTACTTAGCACTGCAGGCAACATGATTGTTTCTTCCTGCATGCACAGCTGATGCTTGATGCAAGAAAATTGTTAAGAGATATTGTTTTCACAGAGATTTTTTTTCCCCATTGCCACACAGGCACACCGGCAGCTGGTTCAGCATCCAGCGCACGTGGAGTTGTGAGGCAATAGGAGCTTTCTAAAATAGATATGCTGCTGAGGGATGAGTGTCTGTCCTCTGCCACAGGATGCCCTTTAGGAGTTTCCAACTGTCCATCCCCCTGCTGTTCATGTTCATCCTGCCAAAACAAGATGCTTAAGCATCTGGCAGAAGGAAGTCAATAGACCATCATTTCTGAGATTAAAAATGACCCCACAGGCTACCAGTTAGCCACCCTCCTGTTGGTTAATTTGAAGGCACAAGCAGGTTGCATATGAACAACCAATACTTCAGTTTTGAGGATAACTTGGGTACAGAGGGAAATTTGGGAAAGGCTTGAAACACTGCTGCTGCTGGTACTGTTGCATGGCTGCTGCCTGCTTCCTCTCAATGGAAAAAGTAGGGTAGTTGTCAGGCTTCTAATTCCTCCATCCCTTTTAAAAGAAATGCAAATTCAATCTTGTGAATAGATGCTGCTCTGGGACACATAATCTGTCTCTGCTCAGCTACTAAAAGGAGTTGCCTTTACTTTAGTTTTAGTAAACTAAAAGTTTTAGTCTTTTTCATTATTTCAGTTATATTTTCTAATATTTGTCATTTTCTATTTTTAATTATAAATTGAAATTTTGTATTAATTTCTATTATTTTCTAAAAATTCTTCTGCTATGCTCTTGACCTTGTAAATAATGGCATGTCAAGGTCTGAACCCTGTTCTGCATTATCTCCAGCCAGCTGCAGCCCACAGCAATCTGTCCAGGTGTGCTCAGGGAGCAGCAGCCCCCACGCCTCTGCCTTGCCTGGTCTAGGTACCAGGGGTCATCCCCTCCCATTTCTCTTAAATCTAAACCTTACTAGCCTCTTTACAGCAAATCTGGTGACTTGTGCTGCCAATTAATGCAGCCAGGGCATGTTTTCTGTAAAATTTTCAGTTGTTCTGACATTTATTGGTACCAGCTTGCTTTACACATCTCTTTGGAGGAATTAAATGGTGTTTAGTGGAATGACAATATGTCACTCCAGATCTGCAAAAGGCAGTGTAAGGTCAGCGAAGAGAAGACTTCACCTTCCAATAGTCAGTTTCTATGTATAAATTGGCACTTGATGCTCATCAAAGAACAAGAAATATTGGATATGCTCTAAATGTCCATTGTATTTTTGAGCCAGCCACCTGATGGAAGCCATCACTTATATGTAAATGAACTGTCAATGACTTGTCTCTGTTGGCAGTCGCTGGACTGTGAAGGGTATGTCTTAATAAGAACCAAAGCTCTTCACAGACTTTGATTTACTGGAAATAAAATAGAAAAGTCCTCTGAGACTACAAAGGACACTTGTTTCAGATAAAATGTCTAGACAGTAGCAATATATTTGGGGCTTTTATTATAGTGAAACTGCAAATTAGAATGGAGTGCTGAGAAAGTTCCTATGACCCAGCTGAGTTCAAAAACATGTTTCAGACTGATCTTTGAAACACTTACACTCAAATTAAGTTCATGAGCATTCAAAAAGTGAAAGAAAAGATGTGCACGGTCAATGTTCAGGTTTTCTAGAACTCTAGAGCTGCCCAGATTTTATATTCTGTCTGACAAGGAGGAATTTGCAATGCAGCTTGGATTTAAATCTGGTAAAGAAAACACAAATCATGCATTGTGTTTCACTGAATTAGATAACAGCTTGCTTTACAGTCCATTCCTGTGTGATGGCTTTTTTCTTTGATTATTAAAAATAGAAAAAAAAAACAAAAGAGAGGTTAATTATGTGAAATATCACCTTTTGGGAAGGAAAAGAGGAAAATGAAGCAGGATTAGGCTCAGACATGTCTGTCTCTTGTTTTAAGGAAAGTAAATCATACAGCATTTCTGGTATAGATTTTGAAATTTCAGAACACTCAACTTATCAAAAAAATATTATTTTTCCTCAAAATTATTATCCTCATTGTCAGTTTTTTTAACATCCAGGATGTTTTTGAAACTTTACAGATTTAAAACCAAAAATTATTGCAGTAAACCTTATGCCTTTAATTGAGGTCTGTGTAACCTGAGTTTAGTACTTTTGCCCAAGAAAATTTGCATTCCCAATATAAATATTATGCATGAGAGCTTTGGTACTTAAATAAGAACCTTGGTTGCCTGTATAGCTAATGGAGAATCCAGAAGGAAACTCGGTGAAGCATCAATTTCAAGCACCAGAGTGCTCTGAATCATTTTGAGTGTGATTTATCACAGCTTTCCAGGAATCATCCTGTGCTCCTTGTGATCACTTCCTTATCTATCTGTACAGAGATCAAATGGAGACACATGGTGGTGCACCCTACTAGCATTTCTTCCCAATTGCCTTCTTTGGTATTGGAAACTCTGGCTTTGGAAGAACAACATTAGTCATTAATTTTCAGGGAATTCATGTATCTATAGTCATGTTTGCACATATCTGAAACAACAGCTCTGTTAGGTGGGAACTGATGCAAGGTGACACCTTGCATCAGGTGATTAAAAAGATGAATTTTGTTAGCTGTCAGTTTTTTTCACAGCAGGGGTTTGTGGTGCTTGGTGCAGGATAACGTGCCTGTGACAAGGGTCTCAGCAGAGATTTTTGTGGTGCTCTCAGTCTCTGAGTACCAGCTTTGAAGTGGAAGGTCAAGGTGGGATGCAGAGAGAAGACTTAAAAATTCAAGCTGACTTCAGTGAGGTAATCCATTTGCCATTGCCATCCAAATATAAAAGCAGAAGCAGTTTAAGAGGATCATGCTGAGTCTGCAAGCAATCTGAAATTTTATCTCTGAGATGTATGAAAAGCCCCTTCCCATTCAAGAGGCTGCTAACCCTCGAAGCTGAACAGTAGCAATCCAGGGTCCTTTTGAGTGCATGGAAATCTAGATTCAGCACAAGCTGCCTTGTGTACCTAGGCGGTCTATTAAATGATCGTGGTTACTGGTTTTAGTTCCACTGTAAAATTAATGTAAAGCCCTAAGGTTAAATGATACACATTGTCAGCATGATGACTGCATTAGCTTGTAGCTGTTCCAAAAATAAAATTTATTTGATAGTAACTGAATTTCTGCATAGTCCAACAGATGAGTCATCAGATAATGTCCACAGAGATCAATTTTATTTATACTTTCAGAAGATTAATATTCACTGTTTTCTAAATCTAAGGGTATGCACAACACCAGACTGAATTAAATCTAAGAAATGTAAATGGAAAATCAGAATGTCTTTTGGGGCTTCCTGCTGATTCAATATTTGATATGCTGATTGTACCCACAGTGTACCATGTTCTTTTTTATCCTGTCATGTGGCTGGTAAATACCATTACAAATACAAAATTAACAGACTCAGTCCCATACAAGTATAATTTGATGCAAGTCATAATATAATGTTTACAGACTCATCAAGAAGGGTTTATAGCCCATCTATCTGTGCATGCAGTCCTTCAAATATTTGACAAATCACTGCTGTCAGAGAGTACAAAGGAGAAAAAAGCCTACATGTGGAAATTGTGGTTAAAAAGCACAAAGAAATCAAATTTAGATCTCAGCTTTAACTGAACATAGGACAATATTCCTACCTATATCCCTGTTATTTTGAAGTATGGGAATCAAACATTACCTGTCATCATGGAAATAATGAAAAAGGCTGTTTTCTCCATTTCCCTGACATTATAAGCAGTACAGTGTCATAGTAGTTTCACTGCCTGAGGTATTATCCAGAACATCTATTTTGCATTCAAGTTAGTGCTATATTTAGAATCTATTTTTATTCTGCCTAAAGTAAACAGTACACTAGACCTTAATGTACCCTCTAACTCCAGACATGGGCACAGCCTACAGAGGATGTAGGCTAAAAATAGTTATTACTCTAGAAGCAATAATTTGTTTGAAATCTGTCACCTGAATTCCCAAACAGTAGTGAATGATTAGGACTTGCTTGTCTTCTCTGCTGGAGAGAAACCTACTCAGCAGAATCTCTTTCGCAGTTGGCAAATTTAAAATTTGGGCGAAAACAGTAGTAGAGAATGTTAGAAGAATTTCAGCATGCCTTTAAGTCTTGCAGGAGGACAAGGAACTCTTTGTCAATTCCTCTCAGCAGGTCACTTTTCAATACTTTATATTCTCCACTGGGAATAAGGTAATTATCAGTAGGAATAGTAGTGAGGAAGAAAAATAAAATTGTTTATTATTGGACCAATTTGGCCCAGAGAAATGAAGGCCAAATTGTTTTTTGCTTGTCTGAATTTGATTTTTAGTCAGTCTGGATGTGTTTTTTGTTTAGCAGAGAACTTCAGTGAAGAGTATGTTGTTTTATGACTGAGACCAATAGAAAGTCATTGGCATAATAAAACTGCAGATTTTACAATTTCAAGCAGCTGCTCTGTGACTTTTAAGCAACTGTGAAATCACATTGTTTAAACTGTGTTTGTAGGGACTAATGCCTGGATTCATCCTCCTTTTGTTTTTTTCCTCCTTTTTTCTTTCTGGAGAAGTCAACAGAATCAACAACTGGTGCTGCAGTCAGTCTAACTGTTTTTGTGAGTGTTCACAAACTTCCACTCAGAAAAAAACACCTGGTCACTCCGTGCTCCACTCATTTATGAAAAAGAGCATGATGTTACCAGTATCATCAATTAATATGCTAATACTCTCTCAATGGTGAAAATACGGTCATTTAATAACAAACACGCTTGTTTGGACACACACCAGTTATGTGCAGACTGGCATTTCAGTTTTTTTACAACTGCTTAGGCTGCAGCAGTTGGCAATACTAGGACATACTTTTACACCGCACTGTATCAAGAGTATATAGGAAGCATTTATAAGAAGCAATTTTTGCTTCTAATGGACCAAGTTCTTTGCAGTGAGAGGTGAATTCAGGACCCATGCCTTCCTATCCATAAGCATCCACAAATGTGATAATTTATGCAAGTAATATCAAAGTGGTTTTGTGTGCTTGCCAGAATGGTGACAAGGAATAGCTAGTCTGCAGTCAGGGTCACTATTGAGTTACAGGGTAGGAGCTAATTATTATGGTGACTGACCCTTAAGACTGAGGCAGTCAATAGGTCAAAAGCCCTGAAGAAAAAATGACAATTCAGTTCAGAGACTTTTGTGTATTTTGTTTGGCTTTTGAGCTTAGTTGAGAGCCTCAAAAAAGAAGTCCAGTAGCTGCAGCCCTGAAAGAAAAATGGGATGTAGAAGAGGCACTGGAGAGACAGGGAAAATTGGACAGAGCATTTTGAATTGGACAACCAGTTTTTTATATATTAGAAAGATATATTGTGATATATTTTACTTCAGAGGAGCCCAGGAAAAAAGACCACATACCCCTTTACTGGTACTTTCTGGGATAAAAGCCACATGGGAATAACTCTGCATCACAGGACCAGTAATCCAGATTACACCCACTCTAAAGCTGACACAGCCACGAGGTTAGTACACAACTCATCAGCCTCTTGTGCAGGGGTTGTACATGGCAGCCTGATTTCTAATTCACAGAAAGGAGGTGTAACTCCCAAGGAGTTGTTCCTTTGCCACACAGTGCATTCCAGGGTGTGCATGGGGAAACGAATAAAAAAGGGCACAGTTTTGGATTGAGTCATGTACCCACAGACATTTCTGTGGATATAGAATAGCTTATATGCTGTAGAACCATCCTTGGATTTTTTTAATTATATCTCCCTCTCTAGCATTAATATGGTCATCAGTAGCAAGTAGTTATTCCTATATTTGGATTTGAATGATGACTCCTGCACAGGGAAGAAGGAAGTTGGAGAGTTGAACTAATGATCAATTTCCCTTCCAACCCAAGCCATTCTCTGATACCATGAAGCTCTAACCATTTTCCCTGTATACAGTGCTCCTGCATGACTGAAAAGAGACATCATTTACCCTGTAGTGCATAAAAGGAGTGGGCTAATACATGAAATGTACTGGTTAGATAAAACCTTCACTCAAGTCTGATATTTTCTTCATGTGCATACAGAAATAACAGCTCAGGGATTCAGTTTCTATTTTGTTTATCCACTGCACAAAGAAAACAAAAGTGCATCTGTTGCTTGTCTTTCTCACTCATTTCTTTGCCATCTAAATAAAGTTGAGACAAATGTCTTATGCTTGTCCCTTGAACAATAACACTACTCAGATACATAGACTGAGATCTCCTTCTGACAAGTTTTAATTATGGGATGAGTCTAGCTGGCATTTACCTTGATGGTTCACACATACAGAGACTCTACTGTCAGACTCTGTCTATGCTGCATTCTAAAACCAATAAGCTGAATTTCACAAATGTACTGAAGAAAAGGCGTGGCATTTGCTGAGAGCCTGGAAATTCAAGCACCATAAAACCTTCCCAGCGAGCATGTAACAAGAGGTTATCAGGTTCCCTTGCAAGGAAAGGAAGAGAAGGCTTCATCCAACTGGCACGTCAGGAATGATCCCTTGGGTTCATTCATAACGGTTGGAGAGAAGAGAGGAGGTGGATGGGAATGAAGAACCCAGTAAGTTCAGAAACTGGAAGGAGCAGAGAGCCATGCTGTTTCATAAAAAGAGTCTGAAGTGGGTGTTTCCCCAGAGATCTCAGCTGAATTCAGGCATCAGGTTATGTGCATGGTTCTAAAACCTGAACGATGGCTAAACTTTAGCACATTTTAAATATATGGGTGTCAATTCTATCATAGCCATAGGATGACCAAAGGAGTGACTGAATGAATGTGGTATTGAATGACTACTTCTGGTGGGCAGAATTAATCTCTGTTATTGGAAGCTTCTGCATGCTGCAAAAATATGAAAACCAAAATTATTCCTAAAATCCTGTATCTCTATTTTTTTGAGGCTGCCCCATGCTACAACAGAGACATCAAACAGCAAAACCCCTGGGCAGCCCAAGAGCTGAGGTCAAGATAAACCTACAGTATATCTGAAACTTGAGAAGAGGGTACAGAGGAACATGTTGGCTTTGTGACCTTGATGAAAAGAACCACATCTCTGACTATGTCTTACATCCACAATGAGGTGCTTGATCTTGTTATTTGTAAGCCTACAATTTTTTTTTACTGTGGCATAAACTATTATCAGCAGAGAGAAAACCTCCAATGTAGAATTCACCCACTTATTGCTGATCTAGGGCACAAGCAATGGAGTTTATACCTTCTGCTCATATCTAACGTCCTGTCCATATCTAACCCAAATGAACCACACTGAAATTGTACTGGGTTCTTGCAAAGGCAACAAAATTTATTCTGGGCTTGACTTGATGTCATGAAATGTAATAGATTTTTGCAATGCCTTGATATTGTGTAACTGACACACAGTAAAGCACAGGCAAGAAAGCAAATACCAAGCTCACAGTGCTCTGCAATATGACATTCAGCCAGACTTCAGCATGGAATGTGAGGATGAGGCTGCTGAGTAGGAATTCCTGAGTGGGTAAGAAGCACCTTTAAAACCCCTCACTGAAATGAGAAGGAATTTGTATTTATTTCCTCCTGTTCAGCAGAAAGAAATCAGTAAGAAAAAAGGTCTGGGACTGCAAGGTTATAAAAAGGAAGAGCCGTAACTTCCCAGTAGAAATGAGGATCTGGTAATATTTATGTTCTTTGAGTTTGCAGAACATGACATGATATGCATTTGCTTACCGTAAAACAAAGAGAAGGTGGTGCTTTATTATTGGGAATTGGGCTACTTTTGTTTCCTCCTGGCTTCTCCATTTGCTTCATTCTTTTTCAAAACCTTGGGGCAAGAATTCAGAGATCAGGAGAAGAGCACTGATGTAACCATAAAACATACATTTCAGAAAACAATAAAAGAAAATATATTTTAAAAATCAGGGGAATACTTGATAGCTTACATATTTATAATTGAAAGCTGTTCAGGAAGGAATTACATTTTGTTCAGTGAAAATTGTTCTAATCCCAAGACAAAAATCTTCCTCGATTTCATGAACTAATAAATCCATCAATCAGAAACCATGGGATAAAAACACCTGGCACTGCCAATAGGATACAAAAGATAATAACACGTAACCTCTGCTGAAAATAATTATTTGTCAAGTGGAAAAAAGTAAAACAGGTATTGCAGTCCAAAATCTTTGATTCTTTTTCGTTTCTTATTTTAAACTAAAGCCTCTTTAAAAGACCCTGTGGCCTCTTTAACCACAGATTTTTGAGCTTTGATTGATTTGCATAATATCTTAACAATCCTTTCATGAAATTTTGATGGATCCAAAAAAGAAAAAAATCATCCCCAGAGTTTGGCTGGACTTCAATCCATGAACTAAAACCAACCTCATTTTGCAGCAGGAGTATCTGACAGTGGATACAGTGCAGTTCTGTCAGCAGTTCTTTCACTGACATCACATTTGCTGCTGGAGCTTATCCAGCCTCACTGGAGGTTTACATGCAAACCTGACTCACTGTGGGTCTCCCATTCACATCTGATCTGCTTCCAGATCTGATGTCAATGGAAGCACTGTATACTCCATGCTGATGCTATTCAGCTTGGCCTCCCTCCAGAAACTTAATGTCTTTCTTCAGTTGCATCAGTGCCTCTGAGCAAAAAGAGAATGACATCCGTATGCTTTAAGATTAAAGCCGAGTCAAGATTTCCAGTGGAAAAATGTAGGCACTTGTAGACTTGTAATACAGTGAGGGGGTAAATTTCTTGAAATAACAGTTTCAGTCTCAAAGGTGCTGAGGCCATTGTGTGTGTTACATTTTCTTGAAAGGGATCAGCAGAAAGATACACGAAGACAGCCATGGTTTTTTGGCAGCTAAATTTTGAACCATATAATTTACTGTATATTTTTAAATGAAAGAGGATGATTTGACAACAAATACACCAATAAATTCTCATTTAAAGAAAGTGAAAAGGAGCTAACTCAGAAAGCTGAGGAAGAAGATTCATAGCCTATTTCTGCATGTGAGCAGGGCGCAAAGGTGCTTTCTGAAGAGAAATTCCTATTATTGCAGTTGCATTGTGCAAGAATGCAAACAGATCCCAAACAATTTTATCACTTGCATGCACAGTGAGACCAGCCTGACATTTTAAAGTAATTTATTGAAACTAGCATTATTTTTCCAAAAGCATAGTGTCCTCCATATATATTTGGTAATATGTTGTGAAGGAACTGAAAGGCTAAAAAGGATTCAGTATGGTAACTCCAAGGATGTACTTCTAAAAAAAAACCTATTTAGCATTTTTTCAGTAACAGTGAACTAGGAAATAATTGGTCCTTGCCAGATACCTTTATTTGTTGAAAAGCAATTTCTGAATTTGTTTTCTCTGTATTGGCAGGTAAAGTGAACTAAATTCTTAGTTCTCTATGACATTAAGATGACACCAGCTCTTGTTTGCTATGGAAACTCAACAGACAGGTCTAAGCACCATCAAGTTAGATAAGTACGACCCTGACTTTAGCTCATTGATATCGCCTGACCAAAAATCTGATCATGGTTGTTTGACCTGCTTATTAGTTTCCCTGAGTCTTTATTCGCAAAACCACAACCAAACACCATATTCAGGGCATTTGTATCATACCAAACCGCTTTGGAATGTATAATATGGAGCAAAACATGCAACATTCTGTGAGGGTGATCACTTTAGAAATAGTTTGCTGGAGCAATTCAGGGTAGGTGCCCATATGTTTATTCACCTCAGTTCCTGGTAAAAAAAAATGGATTGAAGGACTGAAAGAAAGAAGATTGTGCTGGTATTTTCTTCTTCTTTTTCTCCTTGGTGGGCAGGGGAAGAGCCATGATATGCTGAGCTGAAAAAATAGCAATGCCATGATGTGCCCCAGCCTTCTAGTCTGTCTGCAGGCATGTTCAAGTGCACTTAGCAGAGACTTTTCGTAGCTTTCTAAAGCATTTTCTTTCACTGCTGTGTAGAAAAGCCACACATGAGAGATCTTTTTTTTTATTAAATCTAAACATAAAAAGAAAATTTCACAAATCTGTTGGTCTGGCTAGTTCCCAGTCATGTGTCATCTGAATTACATTACCACAGTATTCCAGACATTAAATTAAAGACAGTAGGAACAAGTATAGTTGACATCTGTGCAAAATTTAAAACTAAGGAACTTCCAGTGGTTTCTTTAATCTCAGCCAAATTATGGCTTTTACCACACTCTTCCTTCTATGATGCCATTTTTTTTTTCTTCTCTCTTTCTCTCTCAGATAGACATCACAACCACACAGCTGCAAGGCATCCTATGCTGTTCCTGTGTGGGCTGGCCATGCCAGCAGTCACACCAGGGAGAGGAAGCTGGCACATCCCCAAGGAGTCACTGACCTGGCTTCCTTGCTTTTTGGTACCAACAGGAACATGCAGTGCCTGGAAGAAGTAATCTCTACTGAGCCAGGAATAGCTTTCATACCTTGTTTTGTCTAATATTGGAAAGAAATTATTAAGAGGTAAACTCCTTGCTGAGAGGAGTGTCCAGCAGCAGAGCATGGCATCCAGGGAGACTGTGAAGTCCTTGGGGATTTTCAAGTCTTGCTTTGGCACATGTATGGCGGACCTGAGCTAGAGCCACAGGGGCTTGGATAGGTCAGCTTCAAGATTCCCCTCCAGTAAATGTTTTTAATTTGTGGTTACTGCTCCATCCCTGGGGAAATGGGCAAAGACCATTCATAGCAGCACAGCACTGATTGCTTAATTGCAGCTATGCCTTCTGACAATCTCTCCATAGCAAGGTGGGGGCTGGTTTATGCTCCTGCTTCTTCTTGTGCTCAAAGATGGTAATGGTTTATAGTAAACATGCCTAGAAGCAGTCAAAGATGTGGTTAAAGTGAAAGAACAACCTTTTGTTCGGAGGAAATAAACTTCCCCATGAGTGGTGGTAGTGAAGAAAGTCACAACTCAAGGCAAGGCCTGCTGTGGTCTGATCAGCTAGGAGCTAAATCACATGCAGACACACAGGAGAGACAGAGAGAGAGAAAACAAACTTTTTTTTTGACTGGGTCTGGCAACTCCTGCCCTACATCAGTGGTGCAGGCAGAGGCTGCCTTCTCTGATGCTGCGGCTTCCCCTTTACTGCTGCCCTTCAGTGCCACCACTGTTCCTGGGGCTCCTCTCTGCAGTATGTCCATGACATGCTGGCACAGATGGGAGCCAACAAGGATGTCTGGCGATTCCCTGCATCCCCTTGTTTTCCTTCATGTTTGTTCAGCTGTGAGTATATTTGGAAGGTCATTGGTGGCAAATGGGCTGCTTTGATTTTGCAGAAGGAAGAGTGTGGTGAAGACATTGCGTTTTCCACATTATCTGATTGATACCAGTCTCCTTTTCTGTTAATTGAAACAATCCACTATGAGATTGCCCAACCACACAAGCCACGAAAAAAACCCAAAAACTAGGAATAATTTTCCATGTTGGCTTTGTACGTCTAAACTTGAACATCCATTTTCTATGGAGATGATCAGGCAAAACTAAATAAAACATTGCATGTTGCCTCAGAAGAAACAATTTCTCTATCTTTGAGACTTCCATCAAGAATCATTTTGGTATGGAAAAGCTGTAATTTTGCATGGTCTTTTCCCAAGAGGGAGAGGAATAAAATAACTTGAGCAAACACTGATGTTTCCTACCATAATGAGAGGAATACTTTGCATGGAAACACAGGATCTTCTCATGCTTCTGGGCAGCTGTTTCCTATGCATTTGTTATCCCTGAGAGGTGAAAATTGCAATTGGAACTCTGCTTCTCAGGTTGCAAGGTAGGGTGTTTGGATATGGTCCATGGACAGGGAGGTGACAGTCATGGAGGCCAAGCAGACCATGAGGAGGACACTGGCACATGACAGTTGAAGTGCCAGCCTTGATTCTTCCCCATCTTCCCAACCCACACCTTCGTTAAGTGAAACTGAGATGCAATACTGGTGCCCTGGCAACTATCACATGTGTTCTGCACCTTTTTTGTTGGGAAGAATGTGTCCACTGATTGTCCTGCTCTTAGCTTGAGAAGGAAACCATGAGACCTTCCCTCTCCTGGACTGCCAGCAAAAGGTGGGAATTAAAGATAAAATAAATGCCTCACCATGTCAATTATTTGCTTGTTAGGGGCTGGCAACCTGCCCTTGGCTCCACAAGGTGGAAATGTGAATTATAACCATCCCCTGAAACATCTTCACATTGCGTTCCAGACTTTCTGTATCCACACAGTCCAAGTGAGTTTTAACAGGGTGTGTGGGAAATGTCCTGCAAGTAAATATGTGTATACTGTTCTTTCCAAGGGATCACAGTGGATTCAACAAAATATGTTGGTTTATTTGTATTTCCTTGTTCTTTTTCATTGATTTGATATTCAGTTATAATTTTTAAACAGCTACAAGAAATGAGATTCAAATAAATAGTCCAACTATTCTCTAACATTAACCAGATATCTGATATCTTCTTGGCAATCTGGGATCCAGAAATCAATGAATAATTTGCCATCATCCAGTGAATAAAATAATCATCTGGATAAGTGCAACACAGATGTGCCCTTTCACTTCAGTAACATGTACTGTAGGTAGAATACCTTAAACATGATGCAATTTTCACATTTTATAATACATGCTTTTTTGTGAAACAGCATGTGTTTCCAGTTGTAATTGTTTGAAGGTACTGCTACAAATGATGGCTATTATTGTCTGTTGATGTTGGCTAGTCATCCTAGAAACCTTTTTTCTCTCTGCTGGTAGAAGAGATCACTTTAACACAAATTAGCTCAATAAAAATATTTATTAAAACAACAGTCAACAATCTGCTCCTCTTAGCATGCATCCTGTATGGCATTAGAGTGGAAGTGCATATTATCATGTTGCTAAAAAGAAAACTACTGAAATAAAGATTTTAAAAAGAATAACAGTAGACAATCTGCTCAATCAGGTAGCCTAATTACTTAGGTGTGCAATTATAGAAATGACACAATGTTTATGCAAGTGTCTTCAGAATAACAATAAAGTGCAATGTGTTTTCTACCAAGGAAGGTTTACTTGAATAAATATGTGATTAGCCCGGCAGGGCTACTCACATGACAACAGAAGGGTAAACAGGGAGAGGCATTCCCTTATGCACATTCAAAAGGCATGGACAAGGCTACGGAATATAAGGCTTTACCCATGTCTGAAAGGTTAAGGCTCAGTCTCATTATTCTTTAGCTATGTTTCAGGCATTTGTGCAGAAGGAGGGGGCAGATAAACAGAGTTTAAAGCTGTAACACTTAAGGCTGTGTCAGATGAATGAGAAGTTGAAAGGTGGGAGAATGCCTGTTTGCATTTAGTGAACATGTGTGTTTTGATTTGTCACTGTCCCTGTTTCACTTTATCTTGTTTGTTCCTGGTCCAAGAAAGAATCCTAACCCGTGTCTTACTTCTAGCTATCTCTCCTAATCACTGAAATTACAGAGCAAATTCATCCTCTTTGCACTGAATTCTTACTCTTTATAGCCCTCTTTCATCTCTAATCTTCCCACTGTGACAGCAAAATGTGCCCTGCAGCAGTGCCTTATGATGTCAGAATGAGCAGCTTCTGGCTGGATGAGCAAAAGAGTATTTAAAAGGCAAATTTAAATGTACAGGTTCTGACCACATAGTCATCCCTGGCCTCAAAAACGAAGGGAAAAGCCTCTATGTAGCTTGACCTGCAGTTTGCCTTCTGCAGCCTCTAAAATACTACAGAGTAGAAAATACTTCTGATTTGAGCGGTGGCCTGCATCCCTTCTGTGCAAGGGTTCGTGGTGGCAGGGCGGCAGTCCCTGGAGTATTGGGTCCTCACTGTTCGCGACCAGTCTGTTTTCTATGACATTTCAGCAGATATGAAGCTAGCAAACTGCTTTAATCTGATAGTCAGTTTGTCATGATATTTGGGTCACATTAGTAGTTGAATCTCAGTCCAGTTATTTCCCTACAGTGGTATGGCCATGACTCTACCCGCTGGTAGACATTACCTCACGCCTTTATCTAGGGGTGGCCCAGGGTTACCTCCTGGCTGTGCTGGTAAAAATGAATCAGATTGCCTCAAGAGTGCAAAAAGCTTTTGGCCACTTTTTCCATAAGTGGAAGTGGAAGATGGGATCTAAGGTCAGCAATCTGGGATGAAATCTCTGAAGAGATTCCATGAAATCTCAATGCTTCTTTTGTAATGGCATGATAAGACAAAAAAGCAGCAACAGCTGCTGTAGCTTATGTGGCCAGTGAGTCCCTTCCAGGTACTTCTCAGGCCTGTTCCACACTGTTCTGCACATCACAACTCTCTTGATGTTTTCCAGATAGGATTTTGGTTTTCCTTTTTCAAGACATTATTGATATAACTATATGGTAGCAGATATGCAGGAAAAATTTTGGCTCCAGCTTAAAGAATATCCTGGCTGTGGTAGAGACTTTAACTCCTAAGGAGCCTGAAATTACTCCCACTTCTTGAAGCATTCCTCATGTTTCCCTAAACTTTCCAAAGGGGATCATGGAAACATCAGCTCTGTGTGTGCTTTAAGTTATGCAAGGAATTTAACCCACTTACTAGTAATCCAGACTTGAACACAGATGCCAAACATTACTAGAAATATTTAGGAAACCCATGTGGATGTGGATCGCTAGGCCCCTTGGTGTGAAGCCAAATGCTCCGTGCTCTCTGCTCACTGAGCCTAGGAGGGAAAGGGTACCAGAAACAGCTGGTACAGACCAAAGAAGAGGTAGAATGTACCTGTAAGTGCAAAGCCATGAAGGGCAGCCTCAGAGCTAAGGCTGAGCACTGTTTCAATAACTAGTAATTGTGTTGGTTTGATATTCGGTTGATATTTAGGAAGAAGGAACAAATCTCTTCACAGAAATGGTTTTCCTGAGAGAGGCTCCAGGGAGCTTCCTCTGTGTCAAGAAAACGCCAATAGCTGTCTAGTTATGAGAATTGACAGCTCTGTAAACCATTGAGAAGCTGGGTCTGCCTCCGTGAATACCAGGTTTCAAAATCCGGGAAGTTCCAAAAACTCCTTTTGGCTTCCGGCTTCAGAAGGAGCCCTGCTGTGCCGCAGCCCACGAGGCCTGGGAAGGCCAGGTTGGGCCGATCCCAGTGTCTCCCGGGCAGGGATGGGAGGCCAGGGGGACCCCAGCCGAAGCTGGGCCTGGTCATAGCTGCTGTGATCTTGTTGACACCAGGCCCTACCTCCGGCACCCCCGCCCTGAACCGTGCAGACACGGGATTACCCTGCGCTTCGGGCCGAGCTAGGCCCCCCCCTCCCCTCCCACCTTGCCGCAGCCTTTCTCAGCGGCTGCCGGACAGGGAGAGAGGGGAACCCAGTGTGGCTGAAATCCATCATTGTGCCCAACGCCTGCCGGCCTGGGTGAAATGTTAACTCTTCCAGTGCACAGATGAGACCTGCAGACGATGATTCTTCCCTTGGTTCAGAGATAAGTACAGAGTGACAACATGAAGACGCCAGTGTCAGTGAAAGAAAGAGTTTAAGTTTCAGATGGAAGGAGAATGAGGAGATGTCCTAGTATTGGGACTAAAAGTTCTTTTGGTAATTCTACGGAGATGGACTATACTAAACTACATTATTTCCTTTAATTCATGATAGAAAACAAGTATGGGGGGGGATGATGTAGTGTTCAAATGTGGACCTGAGCAGAGGCAGCAGATGTTGAAGAAGCAGTGATGCTCTGAGGAGCTTGAGTAGAGAGACAGAGATGAGAGTGAAGAAGACTTTGTGTCTCAGGGAGAAAAGAAAAAGGCCTCTGTTCTTGGAGATGAATATGATTGCAGAAATCAGTGAAGAGAGCCTTTCCTTTGAACAACTCATCCTTAAAAATGACACCCCGTAAGTTGACATGGCCCATTCACTCAGCTGTGAAAATGGGAGGAACTTCACAATAGCAGAAATTTTTCTAAACCGGGCAGCTGCTGTTTGTGAAGATGCAAAGCCACAAGAAGACTGTATTCTTGTGGAGATTTCTTCATGGTGTTGTGAGAGAAAACTACTCCTCCTATGAGAACTGAGGAAAGACTATTGTAGAAGTGATAACTGATTAAAAATCCCAGGTTTTGTTTTATGTTGTCAGGTGGAAAAGGAAAGAAGGTGGGCAGGGAAGGGAAAGTGTTCTGGAAGTTTCATTCTGGTTCTTTTCTTTTTCTATTCTTTTAGTTTTGTTAATAAAGCTTTCTTCACAGTCTTAAGGTTTGAGCCTGTTCTTGTCCTTCTCCTAAAATCATATCTCACAGCAACAGAATGAGTAAGTGCACTGGTGAGTTTAACCAGCTCTAAACCCACCACAGTAATGAATTAAGG
The DNA here is from genome assembly GCA_013399455.1 of Anthoscopus minutus. Taxonomy (NCBI): domain Eukaryota; kingdom Metazoa; phylum Chordata; class Aves; order Passeriformes; family Paridae; genus Anthoscopus; species Anthoscopus minutus. Next base: position 33,564 of record VWYI01041103.1, read on the forward strand.
CACTCCTGCACAAGGACAGGGCTGGATGTGTGTCAAAAATTAACAGGATCCAGAAGATCAGCTGCTCATTTGGCACTCAAAAATACTCCCTCTACCAGGACAGGTATCCCAAAACACCACAAAGTATATATCACATATATATTTGGATCCTTAGCGTCAGGCTGGTGCATGTCACATCTTGATTGTACAATCCCTGGGATGCCTGCAGTGGAGCTGTGATTTTTTACCAAAGCAGATTTGACACAGGGTACAAATCCACAAACTTTGACCAAGGCCTGAAGTTTTTCAAACCCAGCTGTGTTTGCATTCAGGAGCTGGAGAAGAGCGTTACAACAATCTGCATGAGAGTGTTAATCACACTGGGGTGACCCTTGCAGTGTTGGTACATCAAGCCGCTGCCAGTGCTGAGGTCATCTGTGAGCCTCTGGGTCCTCAACCTGCATCAAACCAATCTGTGGGTCCTTCCACAGTGGGAAAAGTTAAATCATTCTTGAGGCACTTAAGGAGACTGTAAAAATATTGGAGGTCTGTCAGCACTTGCATGACTTCGCCTAAATCCTTTCAGCAGAGCAAATGTTTGGAGTCTGAGGGGAAATCTTGCCTGTAGCTGTGTGCAAACCAACTAACTTAGTCTGAAAGGACCAAATTAACCTTGGAAAAGAGCTTTTTGTGCATGGATGGTTAGTGGATTAAAGGAGATGTCTAACTGAAAGCCCAAGCTAAGCAAGGGGAAGGAGAAGCCCTGGCCATGCATTTGTTCAGCCTGGCCCTGTTTCTCCCACAGAGAATTTCTTGTCTGCACGAAAGACATCAGGGTGCTGGAGTGTGTCCAGAAAAGGGCAACAGAGCTGTTGAAGGGTCTGGAGCACAAGTCTGATGAGGAGTGGCTGAGGGAGCTGAGGGTGTTCAGTTTGGAGAAAACGAGGCTCAGGGGAGACCTTAACACTCTCTACAATTGCCTAAAAGGAGGATGCAGCAATGTCAGGGTCGGCGATCTCTTCTCCCAGGTACCAAATGATTGGATGAGAGGAGATGACCCCGAGTTGCAGTGGGGGAGGTATAGATTGGATATCAGGAAAGATGTCTTCATTGGAAGAGTTGTCAAGCACTGGAACAGACTGCTCAGGAATGTGCTGGAGGCCCAGAAGTGTTTAAAAGATGAGTAGACGTGGCACCTGGGGACATGGCTCTGTTGCGGATTTGGCAGTGTTGGGTTAACAGTTTGACTTGATGATCTGAGGAGTTATCTCCAACCCAAATGATTCTATGATTCTCCTATCCCACAACTCCAGCCTCAGTTCTGTGAGGCTGCAACCAGCCTGTGCTTCTCAGCCTCCACTCCTTGCGCTCCTTCCAGGGCTACTGGCAAAGCTCTACAGGAAAACAGAACCCACTGAACCCATTTAATATTATTTACTGAGAGCTGGTAACTCCTTCTAGGTTTTTTTTTCAGACCTACCCACTCACACTTGACAGGAAAAGGGACTTCCTGCCACTCCCCAGCACATGGCCACCTTGGCTGCTGCCTACCGGGCAACCACCTGCGTTTGGAGAGCAGGGATCAAGTAAGAGCCCATTTTGGACATCATCATTTTTCAGTGAGCAATGATATGTTCCAGCTATATCCCATTCACTCCAGGGAGAATAAAGATGACTTATGGCAGCTGATGGCATTTGCAGGACATAGCATATTGGGACTGCTATATATTGGCTCCATGCTGACACAGAATCAGTGACTGTCTGACAGAATGAGATAAGACTATTCCTTGTCAAGATACTTCCAGGTTACAGAGAATGTAAAATCAAAAGCTCTCTGGAAGTACTGCTCAGCGCTGCTGGTGTCTTGGAAAAAGCCATGTACAGAGAAAAAAGGACAACAGCCAGCATGAATATTCAGAGCGGGAATTACAGTCAGAACAACTAAATCAGTAGGTCTTTAAGACTTAAAATAAGCTTGAAGCTGCCTTAAACTATTTATTTTGGGACTTCTTTTGCATACTTATAGAAAAGAAGGAGTGGCTGTCTTGCTGTTGTACTGTGCGCTCTCCTGTGGTGCCAGAATGGTCTTGTAAGTGAAAGTCATACAGGAAAAGTCTCAGATGTCTTTCAAGTTGAAATTTGGGTCCAGCCTGCTGTGTAATGAGCAAAGATCAGGGAATCACAAAGATGCTTATAACCATTTTTTGATTCTCTGAATTTGACTGGGGACTAAATGGATTAGACCAGAATCTCCAGCCGGCCCTCATTGTTACACTAAAAATATTTTGCTGTAACTTTGCAGATGGCAAGCTTGACATAATGTCCACTCTCTTATATTTAGGTTTTAAGTTAGCCTTATAAGTAAATCTGTTATTTGTCCTACTATGGAAGTAAAGCAATGCAAAAACATTTACAATAATTACATTTTGATATATATCAAGCCGCAAAATGGAATTAATATAAAAATACATATATTTATGTTCTTTAACCAGCAGCTGGAGTTAATAATAACTGAATTTTGGAGTTAATTATAACTGAAGCTTGGGCTATTCATTTTTATGTTTAGGACAAACCCCTTGAGGGTTTTGGGGTTTCTGTGACCAGGATTTTATAGCCAGAGACAAGAAATTTCACCACTGTTGGAAACATACATATTCCTGTCAAGTCAGTTAGAGACAGAAAATAATCATTTTGCAGAAACATGCCCAGATATACTTAAAAGGAAGGTTTAGTTTAGTCATGGAAGATCTATCTCCTAACTTCTATATGTTGCAGGCAGTAACAATCACTCGGAAAACAAAATATTCAGGGAGAGAGAGAAAAGATGAAATAAATGGTTATAATGCTTCCATTCTCAGACCCGTCTATATGCACAACTACCACCAAGTAGAACCAGCAAATGGAAGACCTAATTCCTGGGAAATGTGATTTCATTTGCCTGTGTTTGAGCTGACTTGGAAACAGTTTTCCCACACAGCAGAATTTAAGATTTTCCTTCCCATTCCTTTCACCAGAATGGGATCCAAAATTTATAAAGACTTTTTGTGGACCATGAAGGTCATTCCTGGTGAGTGGGTCTGTGGAAGATCTCAGACTTTAGAGATTCTGGGGTGAAGTGGCTTAGCTGTCCTTTTCTGCTTCTCAGGTAGGAGAGGCTTCTGTGTTTGTGCTACACTCTCTCTTCAGCAAACAGTAAACACTGGAGAAGAGGGATTATACAGGTTAAAGTTCGGTGGAAAACAACTCTTGCAAAGCATTTTGATTTTGATGGAAAAGCATTTTCGTTTGCTGCATAAAAAGAAAACACGACCCCCATCCTGCAATAGCTCTGTTTTGTATGCAAGCAAACACAGTTCCCCCCAACAATAGCTCTATTTTGCATGCAAGTGTAGACACATTTCCCTTTGTCATGTTTTTTTGTGGAGTACTTTCAATAGAAAAATGGTGCTTAATGCTAAGTATTAGTGCAGATCCCTCACATTTGTCACTAGAAATCTTGCACAGGAAGGAGGGACACACGTAGGTGGGCAAGTAGGTGGCTAGACAGAAATCTACCTAAGGGCAAGGACAGAAGAGGTAACTGTGGAAAACTTCTGTTTGAACTGCCCTGACCATTATTTCCTGGGGATGTAGCCAGAAGACCTTGTGTTCAGGTAGCTGTAATCTGGCAAGGTCTGATGACAGAGAAGCAAACAAAACATCATTCATAAAACATGTCCACAGTACCTGCACTACAATCAAGTGGGTCAGCTGGCAGTGTAGAAAGAGACAGCTGAAAAGACCTGGAAAGTCAGAGCAGCTGCGGTCTAACCCATGTTGCTATTTATTATTTATTCAATTTGTTCTTTTTAAGATGGTACATGCAGAACAACACAAATTTACTTTGCTTTTTAGAGTCCCCTTGAGCAGACCAAGTGGATGTCTGTCATTTGACTTACCTCATAGGAGAGCACTTGCCATCATCAACGCGGGGCTGTCAGCATGGATTTGCAGCATTTTCTAAACTGAGAGCCGTCTGAAGAGTGGGCAAATATGAGAGGACACGAAGCCCTGGGTCCTACAAAGCAGGAGGCCCATTGGAACGGTACTGATCTTGCTTGGCTACAGCCATCCCTGAGAGTCTGTACCCTGAAACCAGCCTTGTTAACTGGAATGCTGCCAGGAGGCAAACATAAACACACACCAGAAAAACCTACACTGCAGCAAGGCTTTCTTTGCTTACCAATTGGCTGTGCCGAGATTTCTCACTGAATAAAGATAGTTTCTTCTTGTGCTGGAGGGAAGTAACAGGGAAAAGGAAGGGAAGGGAAGTTCTGGGAAGGGAAGGGAAGGGAAGTTCTGGGAAGGGAAGTTCTGGGAAGGGAAGGGAAGTTCTGGGAAGGGAAGNATTTTATTTATTTTTTTCTCTGTTCTGCAAGTGGCATGATGTCAGCCTTCTCTGAAGAAAGGACATAGCTGCAGTTAGCTTGGGAATAATTATGTTTCAGAGATACTAAAGCCTGAGCTCTGCACTAACCACAGCAACATGACTTCTGTTTTGGAACTGTTTCACATCTGTCTAAAGAGAGGCACGGGCAGCTGGAATTAACATCTGCGTGGGAAATAGCATGTACACATACCCATATGTATGCTGGAGAACCTTTGAAGCAGAGACAAATCCTCTGAGAAGTAAAAGGGAACACATCTCATGCTAGCATCAGCTAGAGGAGTTTGATGCAATCTTTACCTAGCAATGAGGCTGGGGATCTAGGTCTGTCACCTTGCTCAGGAATTTCAGCATCAGGGAGATTGATGCTGAAAAATGGATGTAAGTGATTCAATCAGAACAATTTTTTTAATATGTTGTTCAAACTCTTTGTGTAAAGGAGGGAATAAATGCTCTTTCCCGGAACTGACCCTAATTGTGCATGGCTATTTCTGAAGAGAGTCTTGAGCTGGATTCACAGATTTTAAATGGAGTAAATTTTAATCTGTTCAACACTTTTCCCCAAATTATCTTAGATATCAATACCAGACTGACTCCCGCATGACTGAGGGAGAACTGACATGTGGAGCCTGAGAAAGCTTCCTGATGGTCTGTATCTTAATCAGTCATGCAAGTTATGTCTTCACAACTTCAAATTGTGACAAAACCCAGCATAGCTGGGGATTGATGACATAGTTACAGTTTCTCTACAAGCTGAGGGACCCAACAGTCACACTTCAGCCTCAGCCAGTTCTTTGAAGTTTGTTGCCTGAAATTTAGTTTCTTTACTTTGTGGTTAAGTCTCCATGTCTCCGTTTTTGTGGGTGAACAATGAAGTAGAAGCCGTAGACTTTGAAGGAGATCCTGCAAGTATTTCAGCCATGGATTACTATCACATTATCACTGGGCTTCATTTTTTGGGTAATTTCAACTGTTTTGTCTCTCATGAAATAAGTGGTACAGAGCAATGTCTTTTCAATTTTGTCTGCTCCTAAATGAAGTCCGGTTTTATTTCTCAGCATAATGCAGACCCTACATCTAGTATACTTATGATTTATGTTCTGTTGAAAGTTATGAGCCATCATGAAGCCTACTGGCTAATAATTAATTAAGCTCATTTTAAGTCATTAATCTATTGTTCTGCACGATCTTTTCAGAAAACATTTAAGATTTCTGATGCAATGTTTATTCTCAGCCATTTTGATGAAAATCTTCTCTATAAATACCCATCTTTATTTTCAATTTGCATTGCTTGCAAATAGTTATCTGTACAAGCCTAATGGTTTACAGTAACTCTTCAAAAAATAGGTGCTTGAGGTGAACCCATTTAAGATGATTTTTTATAAAAGTCTAGCATTTCACCCAAGCACCTTATGAACAGAAAGCCAAGTGCTCTAAATGCATCAGTATTATGATAGGCTAAACCCATTTGCTGTGGTATTGAGGACTGACACACAAATGACCCTGGGCCTCAGTACACGGAAATTACTTGTAATTACTCTATATTTTCCAACCCTCAACATGTTCATCTCATAACTCTTTGGTAGACACTCCTTTGAGCTGGCTCTAACATTAAAAGGGAAAATTCTGAGATCTCTGCCGGAGCTCTCCAATTTGCAGCTGAATAGCTGACCCATTTTTGTTTAGGGCAATGTGTCTTTGGTTATAAAACCAACATTCTTTATAAGCCTCTTGCAGGGGGATAAATTGATGTATTTTTTACTCTATACAACTTTTTTAAACAGACACGTACTCTTTGCCCAGTGTCTTTAAAATCTCCATTTCATGAAAAATAAAGGTATTTGGCTTGGAATTTCAGTTTGATTTATATTCAGAATTTCTCTCAACATTTTTAAGTCTAACTAATATCAAAACATAAACAACAACTTTAATCATTAGCAAAGGTTTCCATGTGATTTAATAGTGAGGATGTTTGCTTTCCTCATTATTTCATAATTTCTTAAAAACTGCATACCAAATTCCCTACCTTTCATCCAAAATAAATTACATTGAAAACCTGTAGGTAAGACCTTGAAACAGTATCCTACCACAATTTCTGTGGCTCCATCCAATCTTAGTGCTGTCATTGCTATACCTTAAAAGTAACAGTGTTGTGAAGTAAAATAACACCGAACTGCTAAGACTCTGCTAGGTAGGAGTCCCCTGGATTTATATTGCATATTCCACTCAAGTTAATTTTTTTTGCGTGTGCTTATTTACACTAGTGAGTCAATATAGCTGTGAAAATGGGAATATTTCTCTATTTCAATCAGCAGGAAATAATGCTTTTTCTCTTTGGAGGCCAAGATCTTTAAGAATGGAGAGAATGCCCATCAGAAGTGAAAAGGATTTGATTCTTACTTCCCAAGGGGAAGTTCCAATCTTTTCTCTCTGAAGTGCATTAGGATTTTTGTTATTGATTCACCTGAGAAAAGGGCCAGACCTAAATTTGAGGGATGTGAGAACATTCAGCTTTTTTGTATTGTTAGCTAAAAACAATAAAATGCTGCAGCTAACTAAGATTGTGACCATTTTAAGAAGCAGCTTAGCAAGAAATATTCTCAGTTTTGCAAAGGTGTAAATCTCTGGAAATTAAGGGGTCTTGCTCACCAGAGTGGCAAATCTACAGAAGTTAAAGAGGGGCTTCAGTACCTCTTATACCCCATGGAAGCCAAATCTAAACTCATCGAGGCAACCAGACAATTTACATCTTGCTAAGAGAAGAATATTCAAACCTTACAGGATATTGAGATTGTGCCTGTTGCTGTCACCACCTGGGGAGTCTCCTGGCAAAAAACCAACCGAACATAACCCCACCTTCCTCTTTTGCCACTAATCGATATGAACAACTTGCTCTTGGGTACAAAGATTACATTCTGGTCTGACCACTTGGATAATGTGTTTTCCAGTAGTTTCGCTAATCAATCAGTCTGAATAGTCACATACTTGTGCTGAAGTGTTTCTCTTGTTATATGGGGACTCTAATGCCAGCTCAGGATGATGTGGGCTACATGATTTTCCAGATTTCTACAGGTGCTGAATATGGCTACCTTCCAGCTCAGGCAAGGAAATTGCAATATTTATTTTCAATGAGCAATTTGTCACTTCCTGCTTCAAGTCAATATAGCCCCTCTTAGTCCCTTTACTTTTTGCCTTTTTTGTGGGTAACACTTGCGATATGAAGGCTGTGTTTAACACCAGAATTTCGTTGTACAGGCGCACTGGGCTGAGTGTATTAAAAAAAAAGTCCAAAAAAAAGCTCTAATGAATTAAGTTACGAACAATGGAAATTAAGACATATTGCAAGAGGAGATTAAAAAAAAAAAAAGCAGAAAATATTTAAGCAATTATGAAGCGCAGACCATATTTATACCATCCAACTCGGTTGATATAAGGGCTCACAAAGGAAGTTGCTAGCTAAATGCTCATTCACAGAGTTCCCTCTTCTGTCTAGTTCCCAAAAACCTGCTCAGGAGTATCTGTAGTTGTCTTTTTGAACTTAATAGTCCTGCCTAGTAGTGTTCTGGTGGTAATCCACAAGTTGGCATTAGAGCAGTCATGTTCTTCACTGATAACCAGACAACCAGTGGACATCTCCTGTTATTCTCATACTGACACTTCAGAGCATCTGCTGATCAGGAGGCACTGAAATGTTCGCCTGCATACAAACAAAGCCCAAGTGTACATTTATATCAGCCTGCCAGTTTTAAAAGACTGTGTCCCTTCAAATTGCTCATAACTAGTTAAAACCTTAAAGTTCTAGTTGGCAGTAAACATATCAGGTGTGTCATGCAATGTAACCTCCAACTCAGCTGCTGGCAGGGGATATAAAGCTGCATGAAATCTGCTCTTTATCACTGCAGGAAGATTTGTGGAGTTTGCTTTCATCTCATGGTAGTTGCTGCATTGACTTTTTAAAGAGGGGATCGTTTTCTCTGGTTTTGGTTACTAGTTTCTGAGAAAAATTATTAAAATTCGATGTAGTTTTGCCAGTTGGACCAGCTAAGGATGCTTCCTTCTATTTGCTTTTACAGCTCCTGAAGGATGTGTGAATCAAATTCCATTGGGATTTCTCTTTTATCTTTGCAGTCAAAAATATTTCTTCCATTTTTCCCAGAGCAACATAAGAGCTGCGTGCTAGCATGTGCTGCAAAAACATGTTTCAAAAAAGTAGATTGCAGCTATCCATTTGAATAACTTGGATTTATTTCAGCTACAGCTCCAACATCTTTAATTGTATTTTCCAGTAAAGTTCTTAGGATCTTGTTTTCAAAGATGTAAGCTGGTATGGCATACTGTCTTGTAAAATCTGGTTTCTTCCATATACCTGCAAAAAGCAAGACCAAGAGCTAAAAAGGTTTGAAGTGACAGCTGTGGGGCAAGAGCTGTATTGTCTCAAATCACACAGCAAGAGCAGGAGATTGTAACAGTGATCTATTAAACATTTAAGGAATCATATCTCTTTATATCTGCTGCAAACCAGAGGCAGCCAGAACGGAGACACTGAATGGAATAGAGGCATGAGAAACACCTTGTCTCCAAGTGGTTGCTGAGCACTACATGGTACCAAGACCAAAAACAGCCTGAGTAGAAGGATGATCTTCAGGATCTTTCTCAGAGCCAGAATTCTCCAGAAACATAGAAGGCAACAGAAGGAAATTCAGGAGGCACTTTTCCCTGCATTTGTGAGGAGGTAGCGCCAGTTGGAATGAAGAAATTCTGAAGGTAGCCTTGTGCCTGACAAAAGCTGGTTCTCTAAAGCTAGTTGCAGTCAATAATTTCCTGTTAAGCAGAGCAGAGGATGACTGTGAAGTTGTAGTGCAGAAATGTGAGGAACCCTGAATTCCATATAAAAATTAAAACATATGTCTAGGATTGGCTCAGAGTAAACAGAGTCTTGCAATTTTGAGGACTGTTTTACAGCAGAATGGGCCCTAATGTAAGCTGGGAAGAAAATTAGGAGAAACTACTGGAAAACCCAGAGTGAAGCTGAACAAAAATCTTATAAAAGGTGCTTTTTAATGCGTGTTAGTGAGGAAGGAGATCACTTGGCACAGTTTCCAGAGTGAGCTCCACAATTCTTTGACACGGGATTGATTTGGTATGTGAAGATGTCACCAGAACCCCAATTCTTCCCAGTAAAAAGATGTGCAGAGCTTTGTCTTGGATCAAAATGAGAACATAGCAGTGTGCGTGCATACATTGGACAACCAATACTTGAAAAGATGGTGCCCAAAAAAACCTAAAAATCAATAAAGGCAATGGGTTGCACCATGTCTTTAATTGATTGTGGGCATTCTCAGAGTGTGGCCAGCCCTGGCCAAAAGATGACTATTATGTTTCCAGCTCAGCTGAACTCCACATAGCAGCAATGAATATGAATACTGTCAACCTGAAAGTAAATATGACAGCTATTATTTCAATTTCAACACTGACACACAAACCACTGTTCCCAGAAACTATAATAAAAGAGTTTCAAGAAAAGCCTCAAAATAGAAGATAAATTTATGAAGACAGCTATTTACACATCAGCCAGAAAAGCATTTCTCTGTAGCAGTGCTGTGAGCACAGTCCTACTGCACTTGAAGCCTGCCACACCAAAGGGATGCTTGTGGTACAATACAGCACTGTCACAACAAATGACTTGCTGCTTCTTGATGTTAGTTTTCATGTACCAGAGGAGACAAACAAGTTCAGGTGTCAGCAGCATCACAGACTAACTGGACATTGTTGTTAAGGTAGGGTAGCAGACAGACTTGGATGCTCCTCAAATCCCTTGTTATGTGAACGCTTCTCACTTGTCATTCACAGGGAGCACTAGGGAATACCTCTGTGGCATCCGGCTGCTCAGAGATCTGTGCTCTGCACTGCCTGGGTAGTGTCTAGGGGACAGAGGAGAGTGGAAACTAAGCAGTCTTTGCCAAGGTCCTTGCTGCAGAGTGGTGAGTGAACAGCACAAGGAGCCTGAGCTCATATAATTAGCAGTTTCTATTCTTCTACAGTTCTCCAAGCCAGAGTTGCGGTTTTAGAAACCAGATCTCTCACACAACTGAAGCAGGGAAGTGACTAAAGCTCCTCTCACTGAGCTGGACAGAAAGCTAACTGGAAGAAGTCTTCTTTTTGTATTATTTTTTTCCAAAATGAAATGCTCCAGTGCAAATATATTAGAAATTTCATGTCTTTATCAACACCTGAAATGTAGAAGACCAGCTTTCTTTTTTCAGTTAAAAGTCTTGGTTTTCTACTCTTTTGAGAAAGATAAAGTTCTTTTTGGCTATGAAGGAAATTGCAAGAGAAATCATTAACTGAGATTTTCACCCAGCTCAAATGCCATTCTTCAACAAGTTCTACCTTTTCTCAGCTTTCATCTGATGGCAGTGTTAAACTAGGCAATTTGTAAAATTTGGTAGCTGTTGTCATTTGTAATAGAAATTGTAGGAATTGTTCAGAGGCATTGTATCTGTTGAGCACATGCATTCCTTCTATTAGGATTGGTGTACAAGTTGCATCCAGGTTTTGAATTGGTCTCTAGCAGGCTCTGAACTTTTTGAAATTGTTTACAACGACTGAACTTCTTTGGCTTGTTCCTCCAACATTACTTCCTTGCTGGCAGTTGTAGGTTTGAATGAAGCAGACAGGTGAGTGGATGTTTAGTAAAAATGATGTAATGAAATGATGAATTCCATTTCCTTTAACAGAAATGTTATCTGGAAGGAGCTCTTCAGCAAAGCACAGCTGATATAATGCTCTGGATGGCATAAAGGGTTTTAAGAAATGGCTGGAAAGAACACACTTGTGCACAGCATAGCTTTCAATTACATCTAGAACAGCCTCTCTATTCATAGCTACAAAATAATTAAATAAATAAATAAGAAATATCACCAGTAACTTCTAGGCCTTAATTTAACATCACTACCACACGCATAAGGCACGCTGAGGTCATTGGGCTATATGTTACCTGGAAGTTTATAAAACATGTATCCTCTCAGCCACCGGCTCCTGCTTGGTTTGCAGATCAGCACAAAGATGTTTTGATGAGTAAAACACAAATGACCTGTGTTGCACCTGTCTGACACAGCCTCTCTCATGTAACAATAAACTGATTGCAATTACACCATGAAGGAGCTGAAGTCCCATCATAATAACAGGGAAGAGGTAGCTGTCAAATTTCTCACAATTGAAAAACCAGTGGTTTTTATGTATTTTCTTCCTTTATTTGATAATAGCATCATTTCTTTAGTTTTCCCTGTGAAATCTCACCTAATTTTTCTACTGAGACAAAAATGTTGGAAGAAGTGTGAATAAAATCAGTACTTTTATATTGCTACCAGTTTTCTCTGCATAAAACATAGGTCATATGTGACTCTAAAAGGCAAAGATTTGGGCATAATAAAGTGACACAACTGAATGCTAGGATCAGGTATTTAATCACATAGGAATAGCTGCATACCTCATTGACTATGAAAATGCTCCCCGTGTGCTTTTTGGGGTGTGTCACACATTGCCAAGCATATATTATCCTGTAGATATTGATGATGAGTAATTTCTGATCAGTAGTTGCCTTCTTTTCAGAACATGATGATTACCTTTATACCGTATTGGACTTGCACTTTTCTCCATCTTTGCTTCCTAGATTGGTAACTTCTTGAACAAATACAGTTCACTTTGTTCATCTTGATATATCCTCAAAGAAGCCATTAATTGCCCAATAAGCCCAATGGTTTCTGTGGGTATTACATCAAACTGGTTACATATGAAGCTAAATGGAGCATAGCATGAAGTTTAAAGAATACAAGGACAGGAGTGGTCTGATTTATATATCCAAATTTTTTTCACTGACTGGGACCCTGAAGCCCAGGCCTAGCAGAGGACTATAGAGTGCGACCCCCCCAACACTGACAGACTGATGACCTGCCTACAGTGTGCCAATAGGATGAAAGAAATGGTCTTGGATTAGAGCGAGGTATGTTGGCAAGAGCACGATGCTCAGAGGAGCCGCCTGAGGTACCTTGGGGACATTTGAGTGAAAACTCCTGTACGGGTATTCACAGTATTGGGGAACAGCTGAGTAAGACTGTTTAGGACCCTGATTTTCAGTCATTCTTGAAATGAGTGGAGTCAGATCTTAGTCTTGGTTACTCACTTTTGCCGTCTGTTGGAGTGGAAAAGTAACTCCTTTATATATAGAATAAAAAAAAAAATTAAAAACCCCATATATAGATATATATGAAGTGACCTATGGAGTTTCATGTATAATCTTTCAGCTTGTTTTAATTAATTCAGAAGACAAAATATATACAAAACAAATGTTATTTCCAATGTAAAATTAACAGTGGTTATTTAATTAGAAACTAAGTAGTCACAAATATGCTGCCCTTCTTTTTATCAGCCAGCCAGATAATATTTCAATTGACATTGTCTAATTCTTCTTTCTCTTTTATCAAGAACCTCTTGGTTGTCACAAACAAAAGGGTTGACTATTTTTTGTCTCCATCAGGTTCCATTTACATGTACCACTATGTTTCTACATAAATTTATGCACAAAAGTTATATATGTAGAGGTTCATCATGCTAAGAGCAAAGAATACAGTAAAGAATAAAGCAGAATATTAAAAAAAAACCCCAAACCAACAACAACAACAACAAAAAACACCAATACCCAAAAAACAAACGCCATTCATTCAAAGATGAATAAATAATTTATTGCTTTTGAGTACTGAATGACACAAAATTCTGGAATCATAGAACATCTCCACTGTTTATGGTTGAGTAACTTTTCTTTTTTATCTTATTAGCTAGAATAATGTAGTTTGATGCTACAGAGATTTACATATGGAAATACCTTCAGTCAAAAGTAATCATTTAGTTCAAACAGTACTAGTGAATTCCTAACATTACGCTGGTGCATAGATCCAGTATCTTTTCAGCTGTATATGGAACATGTCTTGTTCTTTAGTAAAAGTAGAAAATATGTGCAAATACATATATGAAAAAAAGAGAAGGAAAAATATGCAAGCTAAAAGCAAAATCCTTGCTTGGCCTTTAGTCTACTAAAATAATGTTGTTTTAGTACATGTTAAATGAAAAAAGCCAAACCACATTATCTTATTTTTTCCTATTTCCCTAATGAGACTCGACTTGTCCTCATCTGCTTTTCATTCTGAATTTGAAAACCTGAAAAACTTATCTTCAAAATCAGAATTATTTATCTCTATGAGATAAACATTGTTTTTGTGTATCGATAGAAAAATGGGCCTCCAATACACAAGGTGTGATATGTGGGACTACCGCTAAATTATTTTCTTGGCTGCCATCCCACCAAGTGAGTCATATTTAGTCAAGATTTTGCCCTTATTACATACTTAGGGACAATATCCTAGAGATTTAGTGGTTACTAATGGTTACTCAGACAAAGAAGTGAAGGAAAAGATAAGGCAGAAAAAGGCATACACATAAAGTATATTTTTCCAAGTCCAGCTGCAAGACTGCAAGAGCGAAAGCTGAAGAATCTTCTTCTCCTTCCCTCCCTGCCACCCGATATCTGTCTTTTGGGGGCTGAAAAATGCCCTTTTAATGGTCTCAAAAAAGGAGAGTAATGGTAACTCCCTTTTTGTGTAATCCTAAAAAGTCCTGTGATAGCGATCCAGGAAAAAAAACAAAGATCTCATTTAGATCCAGCATCTGTAAAATAACAGGTTGGGGACAATATGCTGTAGGTGCTCTTCTCCTCAGTTCTCCAAGGTCCAGCTGTATAATCCATTCTGTAAACAAAAGCAATGAAGGACACAGCCAAAGAAAAGATTGATTCTAGATACAGCTAAATTCAATAATTGGTCTAATCATATAATATTCATTTTTCTGTATTTCATGTAATTGTCTCTTCCAAATGTCTGTTCGTGTATCTGTCTGGGATTCAGATCATGTTGTTGCATGCCACTACTACTTGATCTAATAGCCTAAAAGCTTTATTAATGGTTAAAGGACTAAGTGAATTGGCCACTTACACACATGCCTCCATTTCAGCAGCTTCACCAGATGACCATTTCACCCGAATGACTGTGACAGGAGTTAGAGCTACTGTAGCTCCCTCATTCATCATTGCTCATTGACCTTTAACTGCAGCCAAACTGTATTGAACTGTGGTTAGGGTGTCCAGGGGGATTGTGGGTTGCTAGAGGAGAGGATGGAGCAGAGAGCAAGGAGGGAGAAGAGAAGGTTATTTTCTTTTTGGGTGACATTGACCCCCCTTTGAAATCAATCACAAAAATACTATGGCACTGAAGGCGTTCGGACCAGAAGGTCGCTGTGAAATTAAATGCTGGGTCTTGCCATTTGAAAAGTATATATTTCTCTAATTAGAACACTGAAATGAATGATCTCTGTTAATGAAAGAAAGTTATGTGGGAGTAAAATAGGCTTTGGGACTAGAATCCTATTGCCAGCTTACACAGTTTTGTGGCTAATCTGGGCACACAGAAAAGGTTTCCAGCTGCTCTGTGCTCTCCCCATGGAGGGATTTTATTGAGTGCTTGTGTATATATGTGTGGCAGCACCTCTTTCAAGCACTGCCTGCAACAGCCAGGGAGGCTTATTGGTGGGTCCGATTTGTTTTTTGATGGATTTTTGTTTGGTTTTTTTGAGGGTTTTGTTTGTGTATTTAGTTTTTTTCTTTGTATCCCAGAGGAAACAGCTGGGGAAAAGATTTTGGTGTAGACCTGCAGGCTTCTAATGCCAGTTTTTTTGAGCTGTTTGTTATATTTGAATTAATTTGTCCCATGTTTAGAAAATGTGGACTCCTAATGAATGTAGATGTGCATGAGAAACATTAAAAATAAACAAATATTTCAGTAATACCACCCAAACTGTCTTCATGTTGTTGGATAAAATAAATCAATGTGGTTATTTTCAGCGTGATGAACCAACACTTGGGAACATATTCCTAAAAGGAATCCCTTCAGCATAGGCTAAGACCCACTTTGTTACTTGAAGTCAATGAAAATACATTTGCAAGTAAGAATTGCTCACACACATATGGTCTTCAGTGAGGGAACTTGTACCAGCAGCCCACAGATGAGATAAAACCTCAGAAAGTTGTATTAAAGGTTGGGTTTGTATCTACTAGGAAAAAGATGGAAACTTATTTATGTCTAACAATGTTAGCCTAAACGTCCAGTTTTTTTAATAAGTAAAAGTTCCTGGAAGCAGTTATGTAAAACCTCCATCTGTAGCATGGTTTTAATTTACTAAATACTTCTTCCCAAACTGCTCTGTTCGAGCTCAAGGCTTCACAATTTTGCAAGAAGCAGTCATTTTTCACATGATTAACACACAAAAGGAGCAGACAGGCAAAATGGCATCCGCTGTTCCTTCAATGCAATATTTTTTAAATAATTAGTCCATTTGATTTTAATGTAAAATACATTTTTCAATTTCATTGTAAGAACATGATACATTTATGGAAAAAGCCCTTAAGTACAGCTTTTTCTCAAAATCGAGCCACCTATTTCCTCCCTTTTTTCTCATTCCTTATTACAGTATTTCTGTACCCTACACCAAAGGACAAGAATCAATCACCTGTTTCATGCTGAAAGCTACACTTCACTATATTAAACCATTTTTTTGCATCACTTACAGGGGTGAACTCTGAGTTGGTGTGAGATGATCTCCAGCAAGGTTAATAATCTGGTCTCTAAATAGAGAGCTGCAGATCCAGTCTTGCTTTTTCAAGACCATATAGCTGAAGTTGTTTATGATAGAAATATAATTTAAGGATTGCCTTTCAATTTGCTGATAATTCTGCCTCTGTAACTGTTGCTGTCTTAGTTGCTGCTTTGTATATACTGATTTTCTAAACTGCTGATTTACTTTTTTAGTTCCTTTTGTTTTTTTCATTCTCCCCGATTTGATTTCACTTCTTGCTATGTTCCAAAGACAGGCTTCAGTTAATCATGGATAAATTTTAAACTTACTTCTCAAATATTTTTTGTGAATTTTGTGGCCAAAAATCTATATTTCTTAGCAGCAGAGTCTTTGCTTTATTTTCATGTACAGGGTTCTTTTGCACACATATTGGTTCATCTGCAAACATTGGTACCATATAACTAAAGACATTCCCAAAAGACCAAAGTGGGTTTTTTTAGAGCGCATCATTATCATGGTTTCACTTACAGGCAGGAGTAGGATTTCATCATCCCAGATCCAATGTCGGTGTAAAATCCATCCCTACAGTTTAGGTGAAGAAACAGAAATATGCTGCCTGCACTGATTCTCAGTGTTTATACTGAGCATAACTGTGATTTTGCATATTGCCATGATATTCAGTGTGCAGTCTGTGGAAGAAGCTGGGAAACCAAGGCAGGAACCCAAAATCCAGGCCAGCACATGGTGCCAAGAGAGAATGAACTCTGAGGCTGCAGCACAAGCCATAGGTAAGAAAGAGGATGTATTTCCTTAGCAAATGGATTAGGTAAACATATGTAGCATGTCAGCTGGATAGGAGGGAGTAAAGAGCAGCCTTTAAAGTTTATCCTTAGTGCAAACAGATTAAATGCAACTTGCTTTTATTTCTGTCGTCTACATCTATGCAATCTGTGTCATTGCAATTGGGGTTTTTGTGGATTTTTTAAATCTAAGTAATCTGCTTTGAACTTTCATCTAACTTCAGTGAAGGGTTGTTTCAAGGTCACCATCTAGCACCACAACATTCTGTGGCTGTCCTTGCAGCCAGAGGTCTGAACCACCCCTACACACAGCTGGAAGTTACCTCCTTTTCTCCATAATACTCAAAGGCAAGAGGAGACACACCTGCGTAGGATGCAATAGTCTGTGTTGAGAGGAAGCAATATGAATATAAGAAGAAAAAAATTCTTTCCACAACTAGAAAAACTCTGGTACATGATAGCTAATGAGGCAGTTAATCTGCCTCATTCTGCAGAGTCTTGGCAGAGTTGGGAGGCACCATTCAGGGCACATAAATAACACCTCAACACTTACTATTGATCAGAGATAAATTCCCAGCTGAAGAAAGAAAGTTTGCATACCTGCTGTTATCAGCTCAGACTAGAAATGAGTAAATGTGGAGAAACAGTGAAATTATTTTTCTTTGTCTTGATTGCATTTTATAAACAAAAGGCCTTAGAAACATGACCAGCCTATAAAATCCTTTGTCATTATTTCTTTCCTGTTTCCCTTTCAGCCCAGCTAGTGCATTTGCAGGCAGGTGAGCTCTCTGGAAGAGCTCCCATGAAGGAAAGTATGGGTGCTATGAAATATTACTTCAGCCCAGTTATCTCTGAAATGCTGATCTGCCTGGCTAGCATGGAGCTGAAATTCAGTTATTCCCTTTGACATGGAGTCGGTTGGGAATTTACCAGGTGAACTTCCTTGAAAAATAGCTACTACCTACTCAATCCATCACTTCAGGGAAGCTGGACTGTCTCACATTTTTTCTTTCCTATGCTTTTATCTTTTGTTCTGCCTCTTGAAA
This sequence comes from Anthoscopus minutus, assembly GCA_013399455.1. Taxonomy (NCBI): domain Eukaryota; kingdom Metazoa; phylum Chordata; class Aves; order Passeriformes; family Paridae; genus Anthoscopus; species Anthoscopus minutus. Next base: position 51,494 of record VWYI01041103.1, read on the forward strand.
GATCAGAGGGTAAAACCCAAATCAATATTCAAAGGTGTTATTTAGAGCACCAAAAAGTAACAGAGATCTTTTAAAACTGCATATTATACAGTAATCATGTACTCCAGAATTTCCTCCTTTTTAATACAGAAAAATAAGATAGAACTCTTCATTGATATTTTAATTGGCATAAATGTTGAGTTCCCAACTATCCACATGGTAATTTACACTTTACTGTAGCTGGTGGGAGGTGGTTTGTTTTTCTTTGTGCTAATACAAGGATCTCACTTCCTGAGACAGGAAAGCTGCAGACAACAGTTGCACTGCATGGGTGAAAGGCACAAAAGGAAGAAAACAAAAAATATATATGGGATAATTTTTCTAAATTCTAGAAGAAAAATATATGTTAGTTTAATATCTCTCATGTCAGGCAGATTAAAATAGCTAATAAGCATTTTCACTGAACCACAGAATGGCTGACTTTGGAAGACATCTTTGTGGATCATCTGGTCTCATCCCCCTGCACAAATCAATTAATTACTCTCAGCCTTATCTTAGCTAAGCAGCCATTGGTGGAAATTTTTAAATAATTAATGCATAAAAAGGAATTTTTGTGTTCAGAACCAGGCCTGAGAAGAGAGAGGCAATTCTCAGCAGATATGCAACATCTTGGTAAATTTGGTAAGCTATAAATTTCCCAACCTATATATGTTGTACTTTCCCACAAGCTCTGGGGATATCCATGAGAGAGCCACCACCCCAGTGCAGGGCACTGGAACTGCTGTGGATGAAGCATGGCTGGAACAGGGCTGATGAGGGAAAGTGTGGTCTGGCACAAGACTTTTCCCTTTGGCCCGTGGCACAGGGGGAGAGCAGGATGCCCTTGGTAAGGTTCAATGAGTGGCCCGGCCCTGGGCTTGGAGACAGGGAAAGCCCAGACTTACAGCTGGTGTGAGCATAGGAGAGCAGGCTGCTGAAATTGCTCACCTTCCAAAGCCCAGGGCTGACCAGTCCCATGCAGCTGCTCTCATACATTTCCCAAACCAGGTGTCCTCCCCTGCAATTCCCAGACCAGGTGCCCTGGTCCCTTGTGCCTAGCATTTCATCATCAACAGTCCTGCCCTGTGCTTTTCTCAAGAATCATGAAGATTGCTTTTCAAAGCACATGAGTTTTGTCACTGCATGATTTTGCTATTGTTGGTGGAATTGCTGTTGTTTTTCAGGATTTTTTCTTAAGGGAATAAAGGATATAGGAGCATGGGATTTGCCTGGATGTCTGTCTCTTGTCTCTTTCTTTTTTTTTGAACCCAGTGGCAGATTTCAACCAAATGTGACAGAGGGTTAAGGCTCTCCCAGATAATTAACAAATGCCATGAAAATAGACAAATGGGTAGAGGATACAGATGCTGTAAATGCCCTTACTGTGGGAAAAGCTGCTGAGTGGTATCCCACATCATCAGGCACTCGAACAGCCACATGGGAAAAGGGCCCCTGTAAATGACCCAAACACACAGTTTGCTTCAGCTGGGTTTGCGTTTCCTGCATGCCAGACCCAACTACTTATAAGACAAAGTTCCAAAGTAAACAGGATTAATTCCTTCTGTGCACAGCTAGCTATTGGTTTTCAGATTGGACTCCACTCAAAATGTTCCTTGAACTCAAATGTTGACATTTTAAATAATGCTGTTATCTACTTGTAAGCAGGTATGATGAGGTGATTTAAACAGGAAAAATGCCAGTGGCCTTATTCTCCTCACAACCACTTTACCTACAGCAAGATCTGTACTTCAAACACTTAGAAAAACAGGCACAGCTACAACATTGCCAACCAAACTGTACCTGTAAGGAGAGCTGGATGCAAAGCTGCATATATTTAGTGCACAGGACTCAAGAACTGAGAGTGGAATCCAGCTGAGGAATTAGGAGAATCAGCTCATACCACAGCACAGAGATGTCCTATCCATTGTGGAGATGTAGCTGTTCCCCCAGATGAAGGGGGGGAAAATGGCTGAAGGTAGCACATCAAGAGCTCTGAATATTTTAAGTCAACCCCTTTGTTAAATATTCAGTTCTCATGACATCCTGGAATAACAGTCAATGAAAATTACACGGGGAAAAGTAAGGCAGGAGACTCCTTCTGTAACCAAACATTCCAGCTGTGCATGGATGTATCTGAGGCACAGCTGGGGCCCAGTGTTAGATGGTTCTAGTCTGTTTTAGGAATACAGTAAATTCCAGCATCAAACAGATTATCTGAAAGCTTAGAAGATGTCAGGAAGGTCATTTGCAAACCCCATGCTGGGGTTCTGAAGCCTATCACCCTTGCTCCTAGATTTCTGTTATGCTGAAAACTTAGGATGGGTTTTGTGGGATTTTAGCCACAGTCCAGAGGAGTGGAGGTTAGAGAATAGATGCCTCTTGGATCTGTAGCTCGTAATCTGGGCAGTGATTTAGATCTGTGGCTCAGCCCAAAGTTCAAGGGAGTGAGTAGAGTCAAACTTCCTTCTCTAGCCTAGGTCTCTTTGAAGAAACATTTTAAAATGAAAGCCTTTTCTGGATGGCCTGTGCACAATTTATTACTTAGCAGAGACCCAATTGTTTTCATAATATCAACCATGTCTTCAATATTCTGGGTTATTTCCAATATTTCTGCTAATGGTAGTAAGAGAAAGCCTTCTCCTTTAAGTCTTTGTTTAGCTCAGCTGGTTGTGTACTCTGAGTGGGTGATTTCAGGTTACCTGCTCTTTGTGCCATGACACAACTACATGCAAATCACTGTAGTATTTTAGCACATGTTCAGTAACAAGAAGCCAGCATAAGCAAATGGAGAAAACAGAAGCTTAATCATTACTCCATGTTCCTGGTGTATAAAGAGAGATACTGTCCACCCACACAGTCTGTGATCAATGCCAAATCTTTTGCAAACTTAGGGCCTTCGTTCAGTTTCTCTGATCTACACTTGTGCATCCTTCCTGGCTCCTACTGTTTTGGTGATGTAATGAAATCACTGACCAGGCGCTATTATGACACAATGCACAAAAAAGAGGGTTTGGGGGTGTAAGGCTGAGTTATAACTGACGAGGAGGAAGGTCCTTTCATCGGGAGAGCCTGAGAACAAAACCTGTTTGTACAATTCTGGGCTTCCTGAGGAACCATGGTTGCTCAGGCTTGGCAGGATGTCACCAGAAAGTCTGTGTAAAAGAGTGGTAATGAATGAGAGCATCCAAAATAGCTGGAATGCTATGCTTGCCCTTCTCTTTGGAAATTCTTATACTCCTGGTTACATTGTAAATTAGAGCATCATCGATTCCCTCAAAAACTTGAAAAAATTTGAGAGCTTGTGTTTCCACAAGAAATTTTTATAGGAGACATAGGCTCATTCACTCATTTTTAGCTGCTACAGCCATAGAATCTGTACTATTTACAGTGCAGATAGTCTTGGAAAAATGCAGTTATTAGTAAGACTTTGACTGTCTCATTTTGTCTATGGAAAAAAGTGAAAGCAGGCTTTTACACTGGAAGTTATGATCAGGAAAGAAAATGATGAATTAAACCAGCCTTGCTGAAGGTTGATATCTGATGTGTTGGAGAACTAAGGAACCTAATATACTTGCTTGTGAATATACAATTGATATAAAGATTACCAGCAAGGGCAAAGGAGATAATTCTTAATCTGAAATAGATATTATTTGCAGTTTGTCTGCCTTCTGTGGGCTTGAGTGTTCATGCAAACATCTACAGGTTTGCTTGAACTTAGAAATCTTGCTGAGCTTTTATAAGTGAGAGTAACATAGCTGACTCATAAGTAAATGGGTTCAGCAATGCAGTTCATTTTATTTCATTTTCTTTCTCCTTTCTTGCTCTCTAATTTCTTATTGGTGAGAATATTCTGTTCCTTTGTGGCTCCTGCTGATCATGGTAATTTTTCTCCTTGCACACGGTGGACCCTTACCAATATTAAATTCTGTCACTGATGTCACTGAATACAGGTTTAGACCATTATATATATTTTTGATCTAGAAAGATAAAACAGCAAAACCAAATAAAATCTCACAATACAAATGTATATAATTACAATAATAACAAACATAGTTTTAAAAGAATCCTAATTTGAGAAAAAAATCTGCTAAAATACTGGTTACAAAATATGCATAATTCATTTATATATGCTGAGAGAGTTTATTGGGTTAACATACAAATCAAGAGGCTTTGAGATTACAAGGTTGGGCTGATTATAAAGCAACAATCCAATTTACTGTTAACTGATTTTAATGAGTACTCAGAGAGTCTCCTACACTGCAGGACCCAATCATCCTGTGCAGTGCAACATCTTTTATATGGAAATGTAGAGAGATATACATTGCTACAGGACCAGGAAAATTGTAACTCTACCTACTTCTTAGCATCTTATGGAAGAAGGCACTAAAGACTGTACATTACACAAGATTGTAAAGAATTGTTTTGATTAAATAAATACTAATATGTAAATTTCCTGTCAATACTGTTGAAAGCATCCTTTTAAATGTTTCAGTATTGTTATAGTAAATCAACCTTAGTTTGCAAATCCATGACATGGATTTTCTTTAATATGTACTAATACTATGTATTTTGCCTTTTAAGGTCTGCTATGAATAGAGTACTTTTGTCTCTCCCCCTCAGCTAGATATACAAGTCCTATCCTTGAGTATTTTAAGACAACTCTAAACAATGTCAAAGCGTCTTCTGGCCCATGGTCAGGCAAGAGCTGGAGAAGTAAAAGTAGGAAACTGTCTCAGAGTGACATTTCCCTAAGCTGCGCTGGGCAAGACCATGCAGAGAGAGAGCCTGGGGAAGTGGTGGCCACTGCAAAAAAAAGGCTGGGCTGCTTTGGGACTGTGGATTCAGGATTTAAAAAAAAATAGATAGCAAATATTTTGCTCAGGTTCAAATGTTTTTGTTCAGCTGGGATTGGTCATGAAAGTTTAGTTGTTCCTTTTACCCACTGGTTTACTTCCATAAGTGGAAAAATTGTTTTTAACCTTGCATGGTTATTTTTGTGCTGATGATTGGGTGCAAAACATGAGCACTTCCATCAGCCTGATCTGAGAGAACTTTGTGCCAGCTGTGCTCAGGGTGGGGAGCTATGTAGGGGGCAACAAAGAAGAAAATCAAGCTCCTGATGTTTCTCTTGTTTAAAAAAAAGGAAAAACCACCTTCTATCAATTGAGCAGTGCCTCAGTCAGGGGAAGTGCTTTTTCCTGAGAGCAGAAGTCAACAGGGAAATCAAAAGGTTATTTAGATGCTGTGCTCTGGAGTCTGAGATGCAATTGCCTTTTATAACTAAAAAAGTGTTGGCATTTGTAACTAGAAAACACTTTGTTACTGTAATATCTGTTCTTCTGGACTGGGCTTGGTTGAGTTTTGGGGTATTTTTGTTTAAAAGAAAGATTGATAATGTCTGGATAACAATTTGGATGGTGAGTGCCTCACACAGTGTTTAGGATTGGTAGCCATGCTGTTTAGGATAGACTGTGAGGCCAGAAAGAGGCCAAGTTTACATAATATAGAAGAGCTACTAAGAGAAGTTCGTTTTGCACTGCCCAGGCTACTAAAACTTGGATTTTCAGCAGGCAAGTGATCTTCAGGGATGATTTAGAAGCCCTAGAGAAAAGAGAGTACCTCAACATTACTGTTTCTTCACTTTTTGTTTGTCTGTGAAGGCGCCCATCAGTGCTCATAAGACAAACCGTAAGGAGGGGGAGGAAAACCCGGGAAATGCTGAAAACAGACTACAAGCAAAAAGAGGAAGAAAGTATTATGAAGATAACATTTACTTCAGCTTTCCTGCATCAAGGAAAGGAATCTAATAGAGACTGAAAATGTGTGCTGCAGTCTGAACCAAAGCAATCATTATGGAATGGTACAAGAATTGGCTGCTCATGAATGATGAACTTGTTAAGTATCCAACATGCTCCCAGAAATAGATACTGAAATACATCTTTTGCTGATACTTTTTTCCCCCTAGCTTGAGAAGACGGAGCAGACTTAAACATACAAGACTGGTTAATAAAACATACTTGAAATATTGAAATGAAACAGGAGGATCTTGGGCTGAACTGTTTAACACGTGAAGTACAAGTCATAAGTTTATTCATCATGAAGATTTTTTTCTCTTCCTGCTCCAAGAAGAGGGAGTCCAGATTGTTCCATCTTGGTCCTGTTCTTTTACCAGGATGAGACTGATGGGGAATTTATGCTAATCTTTAATTACCATTAAGGTGAAATTTGCAACTTTTAAGAACAGAGAGCCTGCTTAAACCTCTAAGTCATTTGACTAAGGAGCCAGTGAAACAACTGTAGGTGACATACCAGCCACATGAAATTTTTGGAGAGGGAGGCAGGCAAAGAGGATATGGATTTGCTCACCCAAAGTGTTGAGTGGATGTGAAAGATGAAAGCCCTAGCTGGAGAAATGCCTTTCTGCTTTTTTTGGCTGAGCTTCTAACAGTGAGACACAAAGTTGTCGTTCAGCCCCTGTCAGCTGTAAATATGTAAGCCACATGCAAGGCAGCTCTGCACAACTGAAAGGAGTGCTGCTGGATTGGGAAGTCAGATTTTGTAGCCTGCCATCAGGGTGGCCAAACATGCATTGCTGAGGTGTGAATTATGAAAAATAGTTTCCAAATGTCCAACGGGCAATACACATTAATATAAACTAGACATGGGCCCATGCCAAATAGCCCCAACTCGCAGGGTGTTTGGATTGCAAACATTTGATCAAGTTCCAAACACCCTGCAGCTGGCCTTATCTCTGCAGTGGCCAAGCCAAACCCTCAGGGTTTGTGGCCACCTGGCACATTCAGTGATCCAAGGATGCATTATCTGATTGCCTGCTCCAGCAGGTATCTGACTGCCACCTCCAGCAAATAGTCCTTTTTAACAGCCCTCCCCTGTGCTTCCTGCCTTTCTCTGGTATTCTTTCTCTGACTTCATGGTTTGTCTCTCTCATACTCAGACTGGAAGTTCTCCAATAGGGGTGGGCTTTAAATCTGTTGTGAGCAACTCTGGGTAGAATTATGCAATATTGTGGAAAATCATCAAGGAAGCATGGGGTCTGAGCATGAGCTTTGCACCTTCCATGCAAGGCTGATAAAAAGGACTGGACTTCTATGGATGTGAAAGAGAGGTAGGCAAGAAATACATTCAATAAACATACCCTGTTCCACTCAGAGAACCTTCTGATGTTCTAAAAGACACAGTAGGGCTGATTAGCAGTCAGCGCCTGTAGAACACAAGCCACAACCTCCAACCATCCCTGGGCTCAAACATCAGACTCTGTAACCATTTGTGTTTTTTTCCTTTCCACCTCAAATCCCACTAAGTTTCATATAGGGATTGCCCGTCATATTGCATTTTTTGTATTCCCTGGGATGTAATCCATAGGAAATCAACTGAACTGGCTGAAACACACACTTGGCCCTCCAGCAGCAATAATCATGAAAGAAGTTTTGTGATCACCCTGCTCTCTGTGAATTGTCCTGTTCTCCAGGGCCTTGGTAAGGGACAAAATAATACACTAGCCTGAAACCATGCCCTAAACCTTAAAGCCATACCAGCATTTTGATACTACATTTTCAGGGTGTTTCCTGTCTTCTGTAAAAGAAATACTCAGGAGTTATGTAAATTTCAAAGAATGCTATCACTGAATTCTAAGAGGTTAATTGGCATATTAATTGCCTGTCATTAATAGATGCATATACAGACTAGAAACTGGAGATTTTATAGCTATGAAATTTGTCCATTAGCTACACTTCACACTCATGTAATCCAGTATTACTGAAGCAGTAAGACTATTGATCTACATATAGATTCTGCTCAGGTACTTGTGATGTCTATTTAATACTTGCCTCTTAAAACAGAACAAGGGGATGCTGAGCTTGCACCTGGATCTTTCTCAATTTTCACTTTGACTTAGTGGCTGAAAAGCCACACAAAATTTTATTATTATTTTATCCTCTGTTATAACTGTCTCTGGTTTTAGCTGAACAGGTTTCCTGAGTCTAAATTTCTGGCTATAGTAATTATATTGTTGACTCATGGTTGCATGAGGAAAGACTTTGTACATTCCACAGTGATAAAATGTCTCCGGGGATATGATCTGAATTTCTAGAAAATAACAGGTTAATGTTGCCTGAAAGAGTCAAGCGTTATTTTCAATTTCCAGCTTTTTGAGAAATAGCTCTGTTTAGTGATATTTAAACCTAGTGCTGTGGCAAGTCTTCAAGGCTTTATATCTCACCACTGTAGATATTTTCCCTCTTTTTTTCTGTTCTCATCAATATGAGAACATACAAGACCAGGTTTTCTATATAGACCTGCTGGATCAGAAGTATGCCTTTCTTTAGAACTCATTTCCTTTTAAAAATAATCTGGATCTAAGACATCCCTGCTAGGGATAGTCATGAAAGTAGACCCAGCTCTGCTCTGTCAAAGCCCTGCAAGCATCAAGGGCCTGACAAGATCATCAAAACACAGTTCCATAAAGTGTGGGTGTAGGTATGAAAATTGCTCTGTTAATACCACCCAGTTTTATGTCTCTACTCATGTGGGAGTGCAGAATATGTCTGACAATGTCTTCAGCTGTTCAGGAATGAGCACTAACCCGCTTGTGTTTTCTGCTTGGTTATGGGATTGGAGTGGGTGGGAAGGGTTCTGTTTTTTTTCAGCTCACATCTCACAAATCTGCCAATATGTTGTCACCATCTTCTCCACTCAGACTGCTGCAGGAACCCTAGTTTCACTGCCTATTCTCATTGCTGACTTTTTGGGGCTTGGGGGCTTTTTTGTGCGTGTGGTGAATTTTTTGTTTGGTTGGGTTTTTGTTTGTTTTTATTTTTATTGTTTTTTTAGATTTGATTTTTAAATTAATTCCTTTTTTTTTTCTTTTAGTGCAAGGTCCAGAGGTGATGGGCTTCACAAGGTCTGCACTAACACAAATGATCCTTGATGGAGTCACTGAGATTATGTGCAACCCAGAATTTGTATGAGGGGCAGCAAAAAGGCAAATTACTCTGCAAATCTATGACAATGCAGCTTCAGCCAGAGATAGCTCCAGGTTTTGCAGAAACACTTACTGAGACCCCAGGAAAGGTTAGAAGGTCAAGTTGTGAGCTGTCTCACTTTCATCTACTTGTGAAGGCCGTGAAATTCTTTGTAGATATTTTAACAAATAATGCTTCAGAAATATATTTTTCCCTAACATCCTACTCCTTTTTTTCTTCACAAGTGTAAAAGCCAACAACAACTCAGCAGGCATGTTTTAAGTTAACTAAAAGAAGGTAGTACAAATGCATGTTTCACCCTTCCAGAGGGGTCATTATGAAAAAGTGAGGTTAAAAATAATGTTAACATGATAGCTAAAAAATTAACTCTTCATTTTTCTGCATCTTTTAAGACATTCTGGAATGTCCGTCTATGAGCCCTTCTGTCATGCTCCTTCCTTTCCCTTTTAACCCACACTCAGCCTCTACATCACAGAAAAGGAAAGTTTTTGCTACCTCTGGCTATAACTGAAGGAGGTGTCCCTCAATGCTCTATCAGCTCCGTTTTAGGATGAAGTCAAACTGGACATCTTTCCCTCTTCATTTTTCCCTTTTGCCTCTGTGTCACTGAGAAAATCAGGCGCCCAGATGTAATGGTTGCAGAGGTCTTGCAGGATCCACCTCTTTGGTGCTTTAGTTTCCCTCTTTAGTGAATCCCATAAAATCAGCAGGAAATTTGAATTTCTTAAAAAAGCAAATGTTACTGAATATTTAAGACAATTTTTTTTTTCTATCAAATTAACAGATCTGGGACTATCTTCATAAAAAAAATGCAGGAGATTATATCCTGAAATACATCATTGTAATTGTGTCCATCTTCATCTCCTACTCTTGGTGTTTTGCATGGACTGTGGAATTCATGACATGGTGCTGCCACAGGGAGCTGAGCAGCCTTCCTCTAGGAGAATGCTCAGCATCACCTTAGATGCAAGTTTTCTTCAGGTGTCTAAGATAGGCAGTATGACCCACGATTCTGCCCATTTAGACACTTCTACAAGCATTTTACAAGCCTAAATATGTCTCAGTATCTTATTTTCAAGAGCTGGATCCAAAATATCTGGAGAGTTTGAAATAAAGATTTCCTTAGCCTGAAATAGCAACGTACAATACAGATCAGTTTAACAACAGAGTTGTGTTTTCTGGGTTCATTACACAGGGTTATCTGCTGTGATGGACTGATGCTTGCTAGCCCAGACAAGCAGAGATGCAACAGTAGTTTAATGGTGATTTGATTTGGAAAGGACCCACAATGGAAATGTCGTAGCTTAGGACAATAAAGCATCTGCATTATTAATGGCCTTATTAGCATAGTTATTAGCACCATATCAATAATAATCTTACCATCAAATTGATTATGATTATTATTAATATAGCAATGAATATAAGGAGCAATGTTAATTCTTGATGTTAACACAGTTATGATGAGATTTTTGTATATTCTGTGAGGAGATATGCTCTGGTTTACATAGGATCTTCTTATCTATTCTTAGACTGTTTCAGTCCTCCCCTGCCTTTCCCCTGGTCCCCATGCTTTGTAGCTGCTGTCTTTCCTTTCCAATGTTTAATCCCTCCTCTCTCTTATTCCAAATATCATTCTTCTCCTTGAATATTGTCCTATTCAGAGAAATGTGAGTCTCCAGTCCCACAGGACTTTTTCCCAGCATGCCATGACTGTTGGAGTTGTGTAAAAAAAGCTGAGTTCACAGCCCATATGGAGCACTGACCTGCACCCCCAGGTCTGGGGTAGGAACCACAGAGTCACAGAATCACAGAAGTCTCAGTTGGAAAGGGGCCCACAAGGATAATTTTTTAATAAAGCCTCTTAAGGCCCTGGAAAGACACAATGAGGTCTCTCTGAGAGAGCCTTCTCTTCTGCAGGTTGAACAAACCCAGGTCTCTCAGCCTGTCTTTGTAGGAGAGGTGTTTCAGCCTTCTGATCATATTTGTGGCCGTGAGCAGCCTTTGGACCTCCTCAAACAAGCCCATGATCTACCAAGATCAAAATATCCTCATGATCTCTTTCTCTACAAACCTCATGTGCAGAGTAAGATAAAAATAGAACAGAATAATGCAGACTAGTACTACAGGACATAATTAAAAGATGAATATACAAACCAGAAATTTATAGCAATTAATATTAAGAATTTAGTTCTTCCTATGGAATAATTTTTCTTATGAAATCTATTCATCCTTGTAAATGAAAAGTAAAGTTCAATGTGGTTACTACCTTGCCTACTTACAATTTTTTTTCATGCTGTACTGTGCACTAGCTGGACTTTGAAACTACTAACAAGGTTTGTATTGGCTACAAAGTATAATACAGCAGCTCATGGAGGGGCTAGGTTCCTTCTATTTGAGTATTTACTTTTTCTGTTGTAGGATAGACTGCATATCAGCTGTGAGAGAGAAGTATGGCACCTACAGACTGAAGCACATCCCTTCTTTTTTAACTCGTAGATCAATGGTGAGAAGTCTGTACCTGCAGAAGGTCCAGGTGCTGAGCCTAGAGCTTCTGAGACAGATACTGGGAAAAATTGATCCTTTTTCCCATCTGTTTGAATGCAGTTCAAAACTGTAAGCACAAATTGCATTTGCAATTATTTTGTTAAATAAGCTATCCCTCAAAAATTTTTCCTTTTAATTATCCCTTGAAAATTTGACTTCCTTCTCTCCAAGTGTCACACTACTGTGACTATTTTGTTTTTGACCACTTCCTCATCACATTCAGGGCAGATCTTAACAGAGAACCACGGTGAGAAGAGAAAAAGAATAATGAATTCTAAAACTGATTCATAACCGTGCCATCCATCAGCAGCATCTTTGCATTTCGCAGATGTTTAAAGATCAGGGAGCCTGTCAAGCCTGGCTATTGTATGGGTAATTCCCAAAAGGAAAAAGAGGAAAACTTCACCTTTCCCTGTGAAAATTCTGCAGAGGATGCTGCCACAACTGTGACTGAGTCCTACCATCGATGAAAAGGACAGGGAGGAAATGAGATATGTAACAGCAGTGCCTGGCTCCAGCAACTGTGGAAACTTGCCATGTGTTCTGTGCGTCGTTTTTATAGGTCTGATCATGACATATGATAGATGCCAGAAAATAGGCTCTTATCATCATTCCACAGACAGTCTCTCTT
>VWYI01041108.1:6162-30500 GCA_013399455.1 Anthoscopus minutus
TTGTTTTGATGTTCTTAGTGTGTGACATTTCATTCCCATCATATACACTTTTTGCTATTAATAAGTGTGCTTATGAAACAGTCTGCTAGGTGGCAAAAAATCAATTAAGTCTCTCCTGAGGTAGAACTGTTTTGCTCATATACTGTGCACAACTGATTTAGGGATAGTCTACTGCAGTAGTCCATTTGTTACTGTGAACATTACTGAACACCTTCAAAGCAACTTAATTTGTGACAGATTTTCCTTCTTACCATGAACACTTCCCAGCATAATATCACCAGACTCTGAAGAGAGAGATGCTGATTCTGCATAGAGATACTTAGTTTTCAGCAGCCCATCTTCAGTAGATATATTGATGGTTGTCCCCTGCAGCTTCTCTATATTTACACTCTAGGAGAAATAAACATAATTGAAAATTTGTCATCACAGCTTGAAAAAGCAGTGGGAACTAACACTACTAAGACACAAAACAAATGGAAAGCAGTTGTTGGTGCAGGACAAATGGAATCAGGTTCTTAGTTAAAAGCTACAGAAGACAAAACAAAAAACCTTTACATCCAAGAGATCTGACTTAAGAACTAATGATTCTTCACAAGACTCCTACGAGTTATTACATCCATCATTCAGGTGAAGAACCCAAATAGTCACAAACAGATGAAAGAAAAACTTGATTTAATTTTCAAAAAATTAAACACTTCATTTTGAAAAGCAAAAGAAAGATTAACTCTAATTATGAAGACTGAATCTTGATACAGCATAATGACAGAGCATTGGTGATCAATTTTCTGCCACCTCAAACTGAAACACTGTCTTGGTTACATACAGCTACTTATGAAGATTTTTAACTGGCTTACTTTGTAGATATATCTTTGGTGAAGGTTTGCAAAAAAGCCCCACCCAGCTGTCCTTTTTCTCAGTATAATTTTCCTATTACCTTGGTTACTCAGGCTTCTATTCTTGGACTTTAGCCTCAAGACATACAAAGCCTTGTAAAAACAGGGATAAGATCTCCATTTCTACTTCTTTTCAATAAAAACAAAGGATAGAATGTGAAAAGTTGCACTATGGATTTGGGATATCAGAGGTGACATGAGATTATCTAGGCAAGACTGATAAGCCATGTGATATAATGTTAATCTATTTGAACAAAACAGAACAATTCACATGCTTGTGCAACAATCATACGAGACTGAATTCTATTCTCAGTTAAATTTGGTTTATGATGGAAGCAGGCAATATTTCCTACTTGAATTCCAACTCAATTTGTTTTATTTTGCTTAGACTTTCAGTGAATTTCACATAATCCTCATTCATTATGTGAAACAATATATGGCTTTCTAGATCAAACTGTGCCTTACTCAAATTATTTTTGAAACTTCCTTGTCATTTTAGCATTGTCATCTTGTGCAAAAAATGTTGATATAAAAAAATAAGTCTGTCAACCTTTCCAGTCTAATACGATATAAAGAATAATTGCCTATGGATGAAGCAAGAGTTATTCTGACAAGTAGTCACTAGTGTTGCACAAACTCAGTGCAGCATTGTATCCCAAAAACTGAGCTGAAGAAGCTGGTTTAGTATGGACTATATGACAGGCAAATTATACCCATCCATTCATACTGCACTGCTAAATCACAAGATTACAGAATGGACTACTGGTTTAAGATTTTTCCCATGATGCTACAATACAGATTAGACCTCCAATAATTTAGCAAGGTACATTAAACTTTAAGAAAGCCAAAATGCTATGCATAATTTATGGTAGAATCAGAAATACATGACAGTCAATGTTTTCAATCACTCCAGGTGTTGCTGCTTAGAACTATTCTACAGACAGAAACAAAACACAAAAATATTAAGGCACAATTTGTCACTACTGAAACAGTCAGCGATTCAACTTTTCATCTTCTACTGCTTGCAACAAAACCCTAATAACCAGAGATCTTAAACATTAATTTACATTTCATGTGTCCTAGGAATGCTTCCCACAAAGCACTCCCCCACTCCCTCACCCTGCATGGCAAAGTGCAAACCTGCTGTGACACATGGCCACAGCAACAAGGAAAGGGAAAGCCACTCTCATTTTAGGCTTCATGGTCTAACCTGTTCTAAGAGTTACATGACTTGCAAAGGACATTTCCCATTTGAGCAGGGCCACCACTGATATTAGCACAATGAAAACAGAGCAAAGCACACCTTGTAAAGGGGAGGAATAAAATAAAAATATCTGCATAATTTGGATACAAATTGGCTGCCTCGTGGCATTCCTAACCAGGAAAAGAGAAGTTCAAAAAGCTACCTCTCTTACTATAGAATGCAAGTTTAAGTGCTTTATTGTAAACAATCTCACATACAAACTCATTACCAGCCTCAACTACCTTTCTTAAAATTGCACAGTAGTAAAAAGAGTTGTCTCACCTCCAGATCAAAAGAAGTTACTATAAACAATAAACTAAAAACTACCAATACAAAGAATGTTTGTTTCAGAACAACCCAAATCAGGGTAGGGCATGAAGGAGGAAGAAGTCAGACTCCTTAAGTGTGAGAATGAAAAATTATTTTAGATGGGGAAAGCATGGAAAACTAGGATTGCTTTTCAATGAAAAGAAATATGTTTTCAACTCCAAATTCTTTAACCCTTGTGGATTTTTGGCAGAACACAGATGTCTGGTTCCACTAAGCAAGTGCTACAGAAAAGTCCCCATGGCACAGATTACCTAATAACTTCCCAGCCAAATACATTTCATTACTTTTGTCCATTGAACCACCAGATCTTCTGGAAAATATTCCTTCCCTTGGGCATAGAGCCTTGGGGGTTGCAGTTACTGAACCTGACCACATGCTCAAGTTCCATTGGTTTCATCTGCATAAGTCAGACTGAGAAGGTTTTACACCTGAGCACATTTTCAAGATAAAAACTAAAATCTTGCAGTGTTTAAATAAGACATATACAGCTCCTTCTCCACATATTCCTGCTCCTGGCCTTCCTTTTTGTGCTACTGTTCAATGTTTTTACTAGAGTCTTCTCCTGCTTCCCCCCTTAAAAAATATTCTTAATTTCTCAAGTGCTTGGTGCCTTTTACCACATCCTCTCCCTCCCCAGCTCCAGGAGGGGGCTGGAAATGCTGACAGAGCCACAATGACATAATGATGACTGCAACTGATGGAAGAAACATCTCATACAAACACACAGAGGAGACATAAGGCTGACTGATTATTAACAGAAGTGGCCAGTTGAGAAAAGAAATCTGTCCTTCCGAAATATACAACAATGTTAGTGAGAAATTCAATAATATAAGCCAAAATATTTTTCTGTAGCAGTGAATTTGTGCTAAAATGATTCAACTTCACTCAAGTTACTACAGCTTAACAACTCTAAGATTGACCTCTTGTAATGTTCCACACTATATACAAATATTTATGATCACAAAGAAGCACTTCAATTTAATCTGTAGGTCATTTGTTTTACTGTTTCAGAAGGATGGTGTTTCTGAAAAGAGTTAATTTTTTAAAAAGTATTTAAAGACTCAAAGTAAAACAATTTTCTGAACGATGTTTTCCCATAGATACAATTATTACACTCATTACATAAAAGGCAGTCTAACAATCACTTATAAAGAAACATAGATTAAAAAATCCAATGGCAAGTTGCTTAGTTTACAGCAGGATATTAAGAACAGCTCACAGCTGGCCCTAGCTAAGTGAACTGACCTGGGAACCCAACCCACAAGGCATACAATAGTGCCAAACAGCACCTCACAGAGGTGACTTTGGATGCCTGGAACTTAATAGTTTGGTCTCAAATCTATCCTTGGCAAGGGTGGGTTACACCCCTCTCTGATTCTTCCCAGTGCTGTTGGTTTAAAGGGTGCCTATGACAGAGCACATGTGCAAGCTACCTCCAGACTCGGCTTGGCTCCTCATGTGCACACAGCAGTGCCCCAGATCTAATGAACCCCAATGCAACCAGCTGCATGAACATCACAATATCTAAGAACAAGATTGGGTATGAGAACTGTAGGGATTTTAGCTCTACATTATTATATATAAAGGAGGACTGCCTACTTATGCCAAGAAACAAAACCAGAGTACAGTAGTTTGTGGTTAATCTCATACTGCCATCTACTGAAAAAAAAACAAGCTAGTTCTCTACAAAACTGTTCTGTTTGTGATTCTTCCCACTGCATCTCATAGCAAGATTACATGTGATCATATTTCCTCAGCTGCAAAGAAAGTCTGCAAAACCTTCTACTCTTCCATTCTTACAACTATGTAACACTAGAAAAGCACAGCATTTACAAATATCAAGCCACTGTCCACAAGGCACTAAATTAAACTCCTGAGCCTTCTGCAGAATTTAAGTGCCTACATATGAGATAAGGAGAAGGTTTAAGAATGTTGTGAGGATCCATATAATTGAAGCTGATGGGTTTTATCAGTAGAACAAGCTCTGTACTGATGGAATGATCACAGACTTATTCCTGCTTTCTGTGGAGCCTGTTTATCCATCCAAATCAAGCATAGGATAATATAATTTAACAGACAAACCTAAGCACCAGTGTAATTACAACCAGTGAGGGTTATTTACATATTCTTTAGCACATTCCTTGAATTTAGTCCTTTTAGAACAAATTAGGAGAATAAGCCATTGAAGAGCAAGTTGCTTCCTACTTACCCCCTTTTCTGTTGCACAGATATCTGTATTTCCATAAAGTGTTCCAAGACCAATTACTTTGCCACCATTTGTCCGTATATCAATTTTATGGCTCTGAAAAAAGTTTAAAAATCATACAGTTAGACTAACTTGTTTTAGTTATGGTTATCTTGTTTCTCAAGTTGTACCACATTAACCACTTGAAGCTTTAGTCCTGCAAGCAGAATCAGATTCTACAGTGTTTCACTGCACATAAATTCCAATTAAAATTGTTTTGCATAAGGCAGATCTCAAGTTTTTAATAAATAAGCCAGGCTTCAATGAAAAACTTCTGCATAGCCCTTATACCCTTTCAGCTGTTGCTGCATACAAACAACAAGAGGAAAAAAAAAAGTACAAATACACATAAACCAATCTCGAAAAGCCAAAAAAACAACACCAGATCTTGAGAATAAAATGCAACCATTTTTAAAACAAAAAAAAAATCTTTAAACATCACATTTATATAAATAGATTGTTCTCTCCTTATACAGCAACATGATGAATTTATTAAATGTTTCAATGTGGCATCACAGTTCCTTTGAGGCAGTTACACCATGCTCGTTATCAGAATAATGGTTAAACAGCAAATCCTCCAAATATGTAAGTTGAGGAGAATATGGGAACTTGCAAGATTGGAAAAACTAGTGTATAGCAAGGGCTCACCAGTGTGGCAACTGATAGTTTAGTAAAATAAAATCACAACATACACACTAATTCCCCCAGCCCAAATTATTAGAATATCTTCCTAAAAAAAAAAAAAAGCAAACCATCAGGCTTTCAGAGGTAGGTATCTCTAGAGACACCTAACAGACAGAAAGATTTGCTGACAGAAGAAACAGTTACAATGGTCAAGACTTTTTTTTGCTAACAAGAAATATTCCACCAGCTGAAAGGAAAAAGCACTAATTTTTCATATGGCTTCTGTGAGCCAGGGAGAAAGGTTTGAATAAGGAAGAGGCAAAAGGCTGCCAAGACCTTAACATCTGTCAGAGGAAAACCAGAAAAATTTATTCAGGAGAAGAGAAGGACACTGGTGCAGGCTCAGATATGGTGAGTGTTGAGGAAGCATAGCAGGTCTTCTGCCAGTGTGAGCGAGATGCATGGAAATTCCTGTTATCACCAGCACAGTCAAGGAGTCTGGAGTAATCGACGAACATGGGAACATAATTAAAGGTTCTCCCTTGTGTCACTGTCAAGAAGCATGACAAAAAAAAAATTAAAACAAGCAGTTCTGCTTTCTCAATAAAGAATTTGTGAAGAATTCATACTCTGAAGAAGACCTAAATGCCATAATTGTATTTTGGAATGACTGTTGCTATCAGTTGACCTAGAGACTTGGAAAGGACAGGGTGAACTGGACTTCAGCCAATTAAAAAAAACAACCATCACCATAAAAAAAAAATCAAATCAATAAAACCACCCTCAACAAATCTCACTGGCTGGGTAATGTCTGCCAGACAATTAACAAGCCTCCCAGAGACTCCTCTTTTCTGTTCAATTACTAGTATGCATGATTAAGCAAAGTAGATATCAAATCTCTAAGTCTTTTGTAAAGACACTCTAGATTGCATTAAAAAACAGCATGTTTTTTTGAGTGACAATTTATACTAACAATTTCTTTCAAGTTAAGAAAATTAGCAGTTGTGAAGCTGATTGCTGGTGCTCTTGAATAATCCCTATATAACTGGATTTTTTCATTTAGTCATTTATCAATGATATTTTTTTCTCTCCTGTAAAGAAAGGGTCTCCTGCTTTGTTAGTTAATGAGGTTTGTTAATAACAATGAACCAAC
This sequence comes from Anthoscopus minutus, assembly GCA_013399455.1. Taxonomy (NCBI): domain Eukaryota; kingdom Metazoa; phylum Chordata; class Aves; order Passeriformes; family Paridae; genus Anthoscopus; species Anthoscopus minutus. The sequence goes on from VWYI01041108.1 coordinate 12,651, forward strand.
ATTAAAACTTCTTTAATCCATCCAGAGGAGGGCACTATCACTTCAGTTTGCTCCATAAAGCAAATTCATCAGCTCTTCAGAGCTTCACTATAGCATCTGGTCTGCAAGATTTTTAGTAGTTTTGGAAAAACCCTGAAGGCTAATACTTCTGTTTCTTTAAAAAAATTCTTCTGCTTCTCTGATAATATAGAACATAATTCCTGAAACTTCATTAGAAAGAATTAGTTCAGTCACCTAAGGAGAACTATAGCACTTAGAAACAAGATTAGACTGAAATCCAGCTCTTAATTTTTAAACTTCAAGATAGTTCACATCTTGGATTGGATTTGAGACAAGATTCCCAAAAGATAAGTTAGTGGTCTTTCCTCAAAACCATCATTTTCCATGACACAACAAAAAATTATTGATGTGATGGTATGCTATGATTATTGTCATTATTGCTGGCCAAAACCACCTTGTTTTCTCATATTATGCAGTTTCTCCTTCACTGTTGTTGTCATTACTACAAAACAGAATAAATTTTAATGAAAAGTTTAGATGGGCATTACATAGCACTATTAAATTTTGCTAGATTTTAGGTTCCCTTATAAGAGTAAAATAGTCAATTACACAGAACCTGGAAGGTTCAAGCTGTCTATAGTTTCCTAGATGTAGAGTAAACCTAGTCTAATGTATACTACACCCCTCCCCCTAAGCTCAGTTTTCCCTGTGTCTGTTATAAACTCTTCTCTTACCACATTAGAGAAAAATGTTGAAAATTTTTTGATATGTCAAAAAATCTTGCCCTTCTTTTGAATTTATACCAATTCCTGCAGGTGCAATGCCAAACAATCAAGTGAATTTGATTCCAAATAGCTTCTAAGTCAGATACACAGTGATGAATTTTACAACAGCTTATGTCAGCAAACTTGAAGTGCTAAGACTGAAAAAACAGGGTCATGCCTATAGTATATACAGTATATATCAGATATATTTCAGTCAGGTATTTTGGACAAGTAGTATGTAACTTCTGATAGAAAATTAACTTAAAGGGATTGTCAAAATCTCTGATATTCCAATTATTAAAAAAAACAAAACAACAAACAACAAAAAACCCAAACACACCAAAAAATCAGCAGCATGCTTAAAAGTCTTGACTGAGCAGGCATAACTACTAGACAGGAAATCCCAGGCAATCGTTTTTATTTTGAGGGGCAAAGACAAGGATCAGGTTTACAGCTGTCAGTGTTCCTGCTGGCTTAGGCTATCACAGACACATGGACTTCTGACTCCACATTATTTACTGTTATTGACTTTGTGCTGCAATTGTATGTGATAGTGAAAGGTGAGGTGCTATACACATAGCAATATGAGTGCTGCAATGAGAATAACAGAGCACTTCTCATCTCCAGAGCTGGTATTTAAGTTTTGATACTATATACCACCAAAGCAACCCCTTTTCAAACAGTGGGGGAGAGTTCTTTGTACCTTTATTGACTGCAAGACACTAGTCCCCTTCTCTGTTTCTATTTTGCAGTTATCACATTCAATTTTCTGAATCTTCACACAGCCAGTCCCTGACGTTTTGATATCCAAATCTAGAATTGAAAGAGTTTTATTAGCAACAGAACAAAAAGAGTCAGGTATCTTTAACATCGTATTTGATCATGTTATACAGTAACCATATGTAGCAAGGAAAAAGAGCAGCTTCTTTGTTACTTAAGAACCTGCTGGCTGTGTCGGGCCACGCACTTTGAACAGCAATAGTAGCCACTATCAGCTATGGACACTGAAAGTTTAATAAGCCATCCAACTCCAAGAGAGAACATTAAGAAGCAGAAGAATGACTGTAACCTGTGGCAAGGAATCAGCAGGGTGTGCACCTTTAGTGAAGTCTCATCTTTTCTTCTTTTTTTAACTCCACCTCTATCTCCTAGCCATCCATTCCATTAGAAACTCTACTTAGGCTGGCAGGTGTCTGAGGCCACATGCAATAAGTTTCAATAGAACAAATACATAGGACTTGCTGCTCCACTAGCCTGCACCAAAGCCCAAAACCAGGCATAGGTGCGTGTCATCCTCCCCAGCCTCCTGCACAGCCTGACATTCCCCTGGCAAGAAGAAGGATGTTTGCCTCCAGTCTGAGCCACCTCACCTTGCAACTATTCATAGACTTCCACAAAGAAAAATCACTAGGTCTCATAGATAAGATGCAGGGGCAGGAAAAGCATTTTTCCGCTACTTTGTTCACCTTTAGGCTTAAGGAATGGGAAGAAGTTTGAGAATGTACAGTCTGGGGATTCTGTCTATATTAATAATCACTTTTATTAATCATATGTATAAATGACCACCATAGTGGCTGGCAAAAGGTAAAGGCAGGAGAAGAAAAAAGTGATTTTGTTCTTCTAAGGATAAAAGGCAAAAGAAAAAGAAAAATTGAACAGCAACCAGAAGTGTTTGCTGCAAGATACAACTGAAGGACTAAGAGTTAGTGAGCTCCCAAAAGGAAAGGAGATTATTTGGTAAAGAAACCTTCATTTAAGCAAATGTGAAAGTCTTTCCATCACTGCCACTGCCTGCTAAGGTTATCAGAAAGATGAAAATAATAATTAGAATGTGAAAAACAAGCTTTGTCCCGAGGAGATTCCCAAGTCAAACCTGTGACCCAGCAGAGCCTGAAGTTCAATACTGTCACACAGCTGCTTCTTGGAAGCATAACAACAGTCAGCTTGCAGATCACTAAGATGCGAGACTGAGACCTTCAATTAACAATAAATGGAAGTTCTGCCACTTGACAAACTAGGAGAATCCAAGAGACAGAGCAAAAAGACCATCTTTGCAGCAAGCATGCTACCTTAGAGCTGCAGTAAGCCAAGAGGTTAAATCTAGTGAAGGATGTAGATTGTGCTCAAAGCTAACAATTCCTTAAGAAAAAAGGCTACAAGAGGTAGACTGGAAAGCAATGTTGTTGAATAAGCTGTCTTGCCCAGACTGCTTAATTCACCCACTAGACAACTCCAGGGTGCTTGGGAAGGTCTACAACCAAGATTTTTGCTATTTTGCTTTCTGAGTTGAGAGTCCCAAAAACCTGTTTGTTTTTGTAAATCTTTGAATTCAATCAGCTTAAAATCCTCCTGCTCTTATTGTTTCTGTCAAAAGGTATGAGGAAAAGGCTTGAGAGTGCTCATGATACAAACTCAGTAAGACTTTTACAAGAATGAGGGTAATAAAAAAACTTCTGATCCTGTAGAGCATATTACTGCCATCATTTGAAAGGTGGGTTAGTAGTGTAACCCTAGCTATCAAAGATGGGTGCTAAAGGAGGACCTAGAAGTCTGGAAATTCATAAACCTGTCATTAAGAAACACCAGGGGCTTCTGGAAATACACTTTGTGCCCTGATCCTCTGCAGAGTCACACCACTTTGCTAGCCTTGATTTAACAAAAATTAGTGGACAAGGAATTGAGCCTCTCTGTTTCTTTCCCTCTGAGTTCCTGAACCAATGAAAACAACTCCATACAGAAGCAGACTGAAAGCTGGATAATATTGCCAATGAAATTTTAACAAGGAAGAACAAGATACAATCTGTTTCGGCGCCAAAACTCCAAAAATAGATAGTTTGATTCCTCCCTAGCAAAGACAAGGGCTGAAGCCAACTTCAGCCACATAAACAACAAAAAATGCGTGAAGATCTTTGTGGTGTAAAAGATTAGTATCAGAAATAAAGGTATACAGGAAAAAAGAAACACTTTGGTACCAGAATGTAAGCAGGGATAACCCCAGGGTATTCAAGTACCCTTGTTATTAAGCTACAATACTTGAAATAGGCTGGATAATTATTTATTTTCAGATGACTCAGCAGCCCTAGACTACCAGAATTATCTCAAATTATGGTTATGTAAGCCTCATTTCAGTTTACTTCGGAGCACTCATGCAGTCAATGTACAGTAACTAGAAATCAAAGACCTGGTTTGAGGTTTAATTAATATATGCAAAAACAAATAAGCTTAATTAAACAGAAATTCCTTGACTGAATCTGCCATCGATGAAGATTAAATGTATCACAGAGAATTATCAGATCATGTATGATATTGAAATCCTATACAGAGCTCAAAATTAGACACTAAGACAAACAGAGGAACTTTTGGTTGCCCTACTAAGCTCCTTAGAGGTGGCCTTTGGTTTAAAATGCATACTTAAGCTCAGCATGCTCCACACATGCTCTTCATTCAGGCTTTAAGGAGTTTTAGATAACTTGCAGCTTCCTGGAGAAGCTCCAACCTAAATTGCGAAAGCTGTTATGAAATGCCTTAACTTCCCAAGTGAGGAAAACAAGAACACTGAGAAGAGATTCACACCAGCCTCTCAACTTCTTACAGCTGACTGATAGAGCTCAGGCAAAACTGTCTAAGCAGAACAGAGCTAACACCTTCCTCAAGCATCCAAGGAAAGCCAGGGAAAAGCCACAGTGTTTGCAGAGCAACAACAGTTCCTTTCTGGTTTGAGATGTGTTTTTACAAGGGATAAGATCTTTTGCTTATGGAATGATACTTAATGGATAATTCTTTTCTAAATAAATAAATGGAGCAACTCAAGCACAAACTAATACTCAGAAGATAAAAAAAACCAAACTAGAGATGAAAGGACACTTAAAAGTAGAACCTCAGTGGCAAGCAAAAATTCTACTTCACCGAGTAAAAACATAAAACACCCAAACCCCACAACCTTACATTTTTGTAAATATATCTCTAGATGCACCTGGATGACTGCACAAACAACACTGACATAATGCTAATTATGGGGTGACAAACAGCAATTTGTGGAAGGACATTATAATACACAGATTGTCCAGGGAACCTGAATTGCATTAACATACCACAAACTCAAGTAGAACAGCTTAGAAACCTACAAAAAAAAGAAAACCTGTCTCAAGAAGAAAGCCTCTAAGACTGTCTGCAGTGTTGGCTGACATTCAGAATATAGTAAGAATCTCAAAGACAGGACAACAGTGAAGTGATTGTTTTCTATCATTCAGGATTCAAGACTTTTAGGAAGGTTCCCCACATTGAAACCCTTTATAAAGGGTTTACATAATGAATTCTGCACCTCCAGAATAACCAGCTCTGGAGTGACTTGTAATAGTCACTTAGGGATCCTGGAGAAACAGAAATAGTACAGGACTATAGTATCCAGACACATCTGGTACCAGAGAATTGAAGGGTAATAAATGGGACACTGGTTTGTTTAATTCTCACTAATTATGGAATGAACTCTGTGAATGCTACTGACAAGCTAAGGTAATCTTTGTGTTTGCCAAGCAAGCGAGTGAAAAAAATAAAAAGAAGAGTTATAAGATAGCTATTGAAAATTCTCAGGTAAGAGTCAAGACTACAACACTTTTGGAGAAGACAGTCCAGCTACAGTTCAGTGACAGAGACAAGGTAACAGCTGATCTGTTTAAGAGAAGAAACTTGGGATTTTCAAATGTCTTTAACAATATCCTTAGTTCCATAATGTCTTTTCAGCTATAAGCTATGCACCACCTTCAACAGCAAAAGAAGTTAGAAATCAGCACAAATAGCAAGGTTGAAAACTTTTTATCAATGACACCAGACTAGTTATCAGTTTATCAGACTAGTTAAAAACTCACTGACAAATTGCAGGAGGACCTTGGAATACCACATACTCAAATGATAAAATAGGAGGAAATTAAAATGAGGGATTCCACCAAGAGTTTACCAGGAAGTTCTCACCCTGAAACTGTTTCCATGTGTAAAGGAACACTCAGCAGAGAGATCCACTGAGGGGTCGAACTGTATCAGGCTCTGAAAATCCTGTGATGAAAACAGTTGACAGCTAAGAGTATGCTTAGATTAAATATAATTTACATTTGTTCTGTTCTTACTCTTCCTTGAGTATCTGCTTATGACAAGAGACAGGGCATTGGGTTGCTGGAGTCATGGGAGGAATTAGTACAGCCATTGTGACAGGGAAAAGCACACTGAAAGCAGGAAGGGCAAGATTATATGCACAAATATTTTGTATTTGGTTACGGAATATTTGTGCATATATTAGTTGCTAGGAAACAAAACAGACCCTAAGTTGTGATAAACATATTTAAGAAACACCCCTTCAGTTATAAGCAGTGTTTAATAAAAAAAAAAGTAAATTATAGGGATGAGTAAGACTGGAAAATGTGAGAATGATGTTACGTCAAACCCATAGGACTTCTCCATTTTGAATTGTATGGTCCTTCTAAAAGAAAACAAGAAAAAAAAAACCACATTCCAGAATTTTCCCTAAGACATAGGATGGGGAAAAAAAGTAAAGTAAGATAAAAGGTGTAGAATATTTGCTGTATGCAACATCATATTCTACAAAACACGTATAAAGAGTAAGTAGGGTGAGATTATTCATCATTTCTCGTATCACAACTGCAGCAGGGCATTAAATGAAATAATGCAGCAGTCTTCAAGAACTTTAAGCAAAATAAGAGACCAAGTGCATTGTACATCAAAAAGTCTTTTCAGCATGGTGAAACATTCTGCACTGTATAGGAAATTGCCCAAATCCATAGGAAAAAACCAGAACCACATTAATGGCACATCTCTGAGTTTGTACTCTCTAAACTTAGGGACACTGTAAGAACTCCACCATGAGCTCAGCAGGAATGTTCATTGGTTTCACCCACTACACCTGCTCTCCCAAACTGTGTTCCATACAGGTTAAAGCTCTGTGCCCAAAAAGATAACGAAACGTTTGTACAGGACAAGGGAGCCCTTTCTGGTATTTCATCCATATCGTTACCTTCCCGGCTTTTACGATCCTGTGCATAGCCACTCGGCGTAACAAACACGAATGGAGCTGGTGGATCCCAGAGCGCTGCTGGAAGAGCCCTGGAGCGAGGCGTGCCCAGCGCATGCCGAGGATGCTGTCTCGGAGCCGCGTCCTTCTGGAGCAGCAGCTGCCAGAGCAAAAATGACAGCGCGCGCTCCAAGTGCCACCAGCTCTAATTACTAACCAGTTAGCACTACCTACTGCTGCCAAAATGGTCAGCAACAAATCGCCTACCCAAACACCCAGGAACTCCGGGAACACAGGAAACAAAACGGGATGTCCCGAATTAGCGAGGGCGCGATGCCGCTCCCCAACACGGGCTTCCAGCCGAAGCAGCGGCGCCGGCCCAGCCCCAGGTGGGATCCCCAGATCCGTGCGCTTCCCCGGCACTCACCGAACTTCACCGGCGTCCGGACGTCCACGGCGGTCTTGCTGTCCACGCCGTCGGCCACGATCGCCACCTGCCCCAGCGCCTCGTCGTGCTCCACCCGCACCGGGTGCCGCTCCCGCCCGCGGCGCTCGGGGCTGCCGCCGCTCACGGCCACCAGGACCCGGTCCGCGCCCGGGCAGCGCTGAGGGTCCAGCGGGCGGACGCTCACCTGGCACGGCAGCCGCACCCGCAGCCGCCCCCGCGGGCTCACCGNGGAACAGGACGGACGGGACGGGGCCGCTCCTGACGGGCGAGCGGCCGTGACCCCCGGCCGGTCACGTGTCGCGGCTGCACGCGGGGAGCGGCACCGGCACGGCCGGTAAACAGGCGGTGGCTCCGCCGCGGAGCCTCTTGGGAGCCGTAGTTCTGCAGAGCGCGGAAGGAACTACAGCAGTGCCCACGGGCCTATCGCAGAGCGGGGAGGGCGGGGGATTGCCGAGAGTCTGCTGCTATTGGGCGGTGGGGCTGGACGTCGAAGCCAATCAGAAGTGGGAGCGGCTGAGGCGGGCGGGAGGGGGGGGCCTGGGTCGCCATAGCGACAGCGACGCCGCTCGGCCAGGTCGGGCTCTGCGACGGCCGGGAGGGACTCGCGGGGACCGGGGCCGGGGCCGAGGCCGAGGCCGAGACCGAGAGGGCCAAAGCGGCTGCTCTGACGTCGAGGCGGGAAGTAAGTCAAGCGGCTCCGCCACAGCCCTGTTTGAGGAGTCTCTGAGGGCCCGGAGTGCGACCCCCGCGCGGGGCCCAGGGCGGTGCCGTGTCGCCTGTGAGGAGAGGAGCTACCCCCGGGCAGTCTGCCCTTCACTGCACTTAGGCCTACAGCGAGCCCGCGTGTGATGAAATGTCCTCGGTCAGCCGGTGTAGAAGCAGTTTGGCAGAGGTGTTGGAAAACCAGTTATTTGTTCTTGGCTTTTTGAAGTGGTATCACAAAGCACCAGAATTGTCCCTGTCAGTAAGTTTTGGTCAATATGTTATGTGTTGTACTGCTTTTTAGCAGTTCTGAAGCTAAGCAAATAAATATTTTCTTGAGCTCTGTACAAATATGCCATGAGACAACTGTCCTTACAGAGTTTTCAAAAAAGCAGTGAGCCACTTAATTCAGTTTAAAAGACTCCTCAGGACTTCATAGCCCACATTATCATTGTATAATTATTTTTAAAAATGGGGGCAATAGATGATGTACAGTCAAGGGCTGAATTCTTCTGATAGTTGTCATTTACTGCCAATAATGAGAGAGAAAAATACACAGAGAGCTGCATTGTCTTAGCAAGATTGCAACACAAGAGATAATGAAATCTGGGCCTGTTACTTAATTACTGTCTCCCTTTTGCTCTCCATGTGTTTCTTTTTCATAAATAGCCATGCAAGCATGATACTTAGTCATCAAATACTTTTCATCTCATTAGCCCTATTTCCGTTTCTGTCACTGTCTGGCTTTGATTATTCATGAATCTGAAATTACTTCAGTGTCCAAGTGGAAAGAAGTTTGCTCTATTTTTTGGTAATTTTCACTCAGGAAAGTTTAATAAAGATTCATATTCACCAATAAAGCCCTTCAAGTTAAATTATTTCATTGGTTTACATTACTCAGTCTCAAAAAGTCTTAAGGCTAAACAAAAAAGGGCCAGACTTCTTTATGATAGTCTAATATACAAAAAAAGTAAAAAAAGTATCAAGAAATATCTTAGGACATGATGGAGGCTGGAAGGTTTTTTTTCCAAAGTCTTCAGAAATAGTTGATTTGGGGAAAAAAACATCTTCAGAATTCTCACCCTTGAGACCAATACCAAATTTGGATGTCAGATTTTTTTGTCAGGGGGAAAGTTAGAGCTGTGTAAGTGTGTTGCAATGTGCTGTGACTCCACTAGATGACAGGCAGTTCAGCAAATAACTCTGTGATCCCGCCGTTCCGAGGGAATCCGGTCCCTGCTGAGGCTGGGCTCTGCTGCCCTGATCAGTGCTGTTGTTCCTGATCCTTGACTCCCACCTCCTCTGAAACGAGTGCTGCTTTCCCACAGCCCCCTTTTCTTCCAGGAGTTTGGTATTTGATGCTCCTCATTTAGGCAGGGGTTTACCAGTACCCACAATGCACAGTAAACTGCTCTGCATCACCTTTAATATTGTCAGGCTTTGCATAGTTGAGAACTTAGTTCAAGGAAACATTGCAAGATGCTGAATCCTCATATATATATGTATAATATATACGTATAATATATATATTTCATTGTTGCTGTTGGGTCTTCTCATTTGATACAGTCTAAGCATACTCACATGGTTAAAAATACTGAACAAAACAGATAAAAAAGTAATTGCTAGGAAGAAGTTCTTTCTTTCTGCATACTTAAAAACCTCGTGTTTAATGTTTTACTTATGTCATCTATATTTTTGCTATATTGGTTCTGTTTAACTTTCATGATTTTGCTTGGATGCGCTGGTATAGCATGTAGCAGACTCCAACAGTGAAAAAATATTTATTTTCGTGTTTTCCTCTTTCATTTTCTGGCTTGTCATTTGCAGCAAAAGAAAGTATATCAAATCTAAGTGAAGATTGAATTAGAACTCTGGTTTTGATAGCTGCATATCTTAGTGAATTACAATCCTTATTTGCCATTTTACCAGATATTTGTGTTGTATGCCAAAGAATATTCAGTATTTTATGCAAAAGATCAAAAAACCCTTGAACTCATCGAAGTTCTATAAAGTGATATAAAATAGATTTTAAGCCAAAGCATTATAAGACACACTTTCAGGCTAAGGTGAGAGATTTCAAGGAAAGAAGAATTAAATCAGAAGTGTTTACTGTAGAGGGAATGCATTTTTCTAACTTTTGTATTTGGAATTTATCATGGAATAATCACTAACTACTACAGGTACCCACAGGGTATCTTAGTCTACCTGGGCAGGATTAATTTTACCCATTTGCTATAATTGTAGTGAAGAAATAATGTGACTTCACTTCTTAGGAAAATAGGGTCACCCTTACTTGTATTTTGGTTTTTGTTTTTTTTAGTGGTGCATTTCTGAAGTGCTTATTAGTTCTCAAGGTATGTCTAGGGTTCAGTAGGGAGGCAAATTATGTTTTGTTTGTTTCCTCCTCTGTACTTTAGCACTGCAAAGCCTGCAATAGTTTGGATTTCAGGGATTTTTTTGTTTGTCATGCTACTAGAAATTTTCTGAGGAAATTAAGCTCCTCATGGAAACCATGTGAAATGGGAAGTGGCAAATCTTACCATTTAAATTATCCTTATCTTAGCCATATCTAATTAGAACTCCAGCAGATAAAGTCTGTGTGTGGCTCAGGGTGTTTATATCCCAAACAGCAGAGACCTGAAAGCAAGGGAAAACAGCAGAACTTAAAACAGAAATTATTGAGCAGTTTAGGTACATGATGTGCTCTTATTTCCAAAAGTGGTGAGATTGTACAGTCTAATCAAACAATCCATTCTGATTCAAAAAAAATAAGTAATGTCCTATTGTATATGATGTAAAAAATGTAAATGTAAAAATATTATATTTTTTAATTCAATTGTCATTTAATGTTGATGTGGTTTTGTTGTTTAAAGGCGCATCCATTCATGCTGAAGCACGGGCTCTGCCCAGTTAAAACCGGGGGTCTTTGGCTTTAACATTAGGGAATAAGTATAAAAAAATAAGATTTTAGGGGCTGGAAAGAGGATCATTGTGTGATCTAATAGATCTGTGGTGCTCCTCCTATTAATACTATCTGTAGGTCTCATCCCTTCTCTTTGAAGAGGATATGGTAGAACTGAAAAAGATTTGGAGAAGGATGATAGGGGCAGTGGAAGGCAGAGAAGGGCTTTCATGTCACTGACAACAGGTGGACTGTGTGCTTCAGCCTAGAAAAAGGCTTGTCAAATGATGATTCTACATTAGGGAAAAACATAGTGGGGGGTGATTATTCAGTGAATCATCATGACTGGGTCATGAGGAGCCAGATTCAAAAGCAACAAGAAGCAGTGGTTACTCATGTCATGCCAAGTGACATAAATCATAAAATTAAAATCTCCATTCCCCTTTATTTTACCAATACTGAAAGTTTTGTATGAGTTCAAGGAGAAACGGGATGGAAGCATCACCACACCATGACTGGTGAGTACTTCTGTCCCTCCTCAGGCATCCAATTTTAGGCTGGACATGTGCAGAGAGAGTTGATTCATCTTCATACATGGACCTGCATCTCTTTATGCTCAGAATAAAATCTTACTACATTTTCCATCGATCACTCTGAAAAGAATCAATGCATCTAAGTGTCACCTACCTGGATTCTGCGCTGATGTGCGCATGAACATTTCTATTTGCTAGAAAGAGACAGAAGTAAAGATGCTGACGTTAGTTTGAGGAGTCTGAGTTCAGACTTTTGTTGTTATTGCTGCCCTGAAGCTGTTTCACGAGACAACTCTCAGCCTGATTTGACCCAGGTTCCAAAACATCCTTGTAATTCCTGTTCTCTGCAATTCTGTGTCTTGGATCAAGGCTGTGTATTATTTGCAGTTCTACAGTTTGAAAACATCCATACTTGTTGGACTATTCTGTGAAGTTAGAAAAAAAATGTCAACTTTCATTCCTAAATCAATTAGACAGTTTAGTTACCAGATACTGCAAAGACACACATTTTCCACTTTGCTGTTTGAAGTTTATAGATCAAATTGTATATAAGCTGAATTATATATTTATTAATGTAGTAGGTAATGGAAGAATGCTAAACTTATTTTAATGTCCTATAAACCTGTGTTTTGTTTATGTCTGCCCCCTCTTAAAACCATGTGGAAACAAGGGCTTGTCACATTAGCTGAGGCTGTCTAATGGTTTTTCTCTGTCTCAGATTTCTATAGTTGTATCTCAACACAGAACTATAAACATTTCAGATTCAGAAGAGTTTTTTTGTTCTCTCCCTGCCCAGCAAACTGGAGTCTTGGTGAGGACTCTTTTGTACTACTGTACTGGGAGGAGGTATACTTTTGTCTGATGTCAGCTGTATGTTTCACATACAAGTATCAAAAAATATGCCTACACCCATGAAACTCTCACATTTTGGCATTGTTCTACTTGGGATTTCTGCCACAGTGCTTTTTCAATCTGTCTAAACTCTAAGTTGAGAGGAACAAATAAAGCAACAGTAGCCATAAATACAAAATGCATATGCTAAAATATTCAGCAGTTCTTTACAGATGAAAAATCACTCACTATTATAAATGTGTGTACATGTTTATGTACAGTAACTCAGAGTTTATTTCTTGGCCTCTATGATGTTTACAGTTATTTCACAATGTTTTGACTCCTCCAGGAGGGATCATGAAATTGCTTTTTTTTCCATAAGCAAATACAGACACTGAAATCTCTCTAAAAGTCAAAATGTTCCTGAAGGGATTCCAAACAGTACTGAACAAAGTAATAAATTTGCCAGTTTAACTTTCACTACCTTTATAGACAAGTGACTTTTCAAAAGGTAAATACAAACATCAAAACATTTGTGTATCCATTTTTCCAAAACCATTATAAAAATAAATTATATTTTTCCTAATTGACAACTTTCTGGCTCTGGAATGCCAAATTGCACTGCCTGTTTCATTGGGAAGATCTAGTATATATTATTGAAATAGTCTCAAAACTTCTTAATTTTATTACAATTTTAATTTTGGTTGTCCTTGATTAGTCCTTGATAGTAAGATGCTCTCTTTTAAAGAGAAAGGTCACCCATATATTATGTGAAAGGCTGAATGATGTCAAGACTGCCTAATTAAAAGTGGATTCTGCACCTTTGGCAGCTGATTTGGGTTTTATAATGATGTGGTTCCACAGCAGAATACAGTATCTTCTGCATAATAGCTAATGTAGTAAGACTTTCTAGTGTCAGGTGAACATTTGCAAAAGTTGACGATCTTTCTCCCAAAATTTTGCGCTAAAATGCTGTGATACTGATGTGTCCATTCCTGTTGTCTATAAACTCAGTGAACTTGTGAAGGATTTCTTGAATTCCTCCATCAACACTCCATCTCCACTTTGAGCTGTGCTTTGCTCTACAAATGATCAATCCCCCACTATCTCACTAGGTCATGGCAAGATTTCTGTGTGCCTCACAAGTCCCTCTTCCCCTCTCTTCCCTCTCTAAGACGCTTTTTGCATCTCTTGGATCATCCCATGTCTCTTATATCTTTCTCCTGAAATGTTTTTGTCACCTTTCATGCTTTTCCACGCAAAAGGTTGATATTTTAAAACTATTTGGATATACAAAGCTCTTAAGATGCTGTTATGCCAGAAGATGGGTTTTTCAAATATTAATTCACATTTGATGTAATGATGAGGACCAACCTGATGGACATTGCTGTTTTATCAGGGTACCAGGAGCATTGTATCCCCTTGTATTCCACCTCCTATTTCCCTCACCCACCTTGGCATTTTCACACACCTCAGAGAGTTCTGGTGACTGAAGCTTGGGAACATGATTCTCAAGTGCTGGACCAAGATACTAAGCACAAAGTGAAATTATAGAAACTTTATGGCATTAAGTCCCATCTTGCTGAGAACTAAGTACTGAATGTCCTTGATCTGTTTCTAACGCAAGTATCTTAGAGATTTCTATTCCTAGATGACAGATATGAACATGGTATTTTCTATAAGTACAGCAAAATAATGTTTTCCAACAACTCTGCTTGTTCCAACCTTCTTTAATTTCTCTCTCTGTGCATTTATTAAAAGACTGTTAACTAACTGGAATAAGAGCTTTCTTCAGGTTATTTAAAAAATACTCCAGAGGATGATAGAGTGATAGTGCAGCCTCTTACATGAAGTCTTTCATGAAGCTGTAACTGTAGACTTACCTGATTTGCTCACATTATGATTTCTTTGGTTTGAATGTGGGTCTGACATGTTGATGTAGTGGTTTTCACACTACACATTTATCTTTCACAACCATATATATCCCCAGATCTAATGAACTGTCCTGGTATTTTTGTTACTTTCTAGAGCTTTAAGCAATGAGTCAGGCTGATGAAGGAAGTCCTGCTGACACAGAACTGGCAGCTGAGGATGAGTCACGTACCTGTGCGCTGACTCCAGCAGCTCCTAGCCAGGAAGAGGGGCCCACTGACGTAACAGCAAGTCCTGCATTTCAGTGTTTAGACGAGGTACCATGTGCCCCAGCTTTCTCTGTCTGTAACAGTGAGAGAAGTAGTTATTCTGAGGTGTATCTTTTGCTGCTAGTAACTGAAGATTGTTACCACAGACTATCTATATCATCCCCTTTTCTTTGATTTTTTTTTCTAAGTGATAAGAAAATTTTGTAAGGCAGTGTCATAGTCTTGCTGGGAATACTGTGTTTGATAGATAATTGTGTTATTTTTCTCAGTGATCATGGCCTTAAAGGGAATGAGAATAAGAGGTCTTGGTTTTGGTCTTGTAGTATTCTATCTGTAGAGGTAATTGCATCATGATTTTTTCAATGACTTCATAGCTGCAGGACAAATTGCAGGTAAGTGGCTCCTGAGGCACTATTAATTGATGATGGTGATAGAAGAAAACTTTTGGAGCTCAGTTTTTTTTGTGATTTTTTTGTGTTAAGGAGTCTTTTGGAATACTAGAAGTATTTAAAGATTTTAAATATCAAATACACATCAAATTGAATCCTTAAGAATGTAAGGCCAGAAGAGTCATTAAGAGATACTATAATACAAAGTTGGTACTGAAGTAGATTCTCTGCAGATATTTGTCTAATTTGTTCTTTAATCTTTAATTGGTGGATATAGCTCTTTGGATATCCTTTTCCAGCATGACGTCATTGCCAGGGATTTATAAAAAGTTTTCCCTGTATCCCAGTTTAAATTTCCTTTGTAGTGAATAATGGAGCTTTCTTCTCGCCTTCCCACATTAGAAAGGAGACCAGCCAATTTCTGCCCTCGTTTTAATAAAAATGTACATCTCCCTCTTGTATCCTTATGAGGCTTTGTTCATACTTCATGTTTTTCTTGAAGTTCTTACCTAAAGTTGCTTTACCTTGGACTCTTTCCATCTTGGATCTGTCAGATCATTTTGCTACCCTGGCTCTCACTTTCTGCCTAAAATCTAAAGTCAGGAAGAAGGACAGGGCAAGAATTTGTAGTGAGGGGAAAAACAGGACTGGCCCTTTCCTATAATACTATTAGATCATACTCAACATAGCTTGAAGCTGCTGCTTTCAGTCCAGTGCCAGTGTACAGGGAGCCTGCAGCTTCCAGTATTGTTGCAGCACAAACACCCTTTATTCTCAGTGCAGGGCAGCAGCAACAGTGCCCCCACGCCCCTTCTAAACTGTATTATGCATTTCTGCTTTGCTTTCCTTATTTTTAGTCATAGTGAAAACTAATTTTTCTAGACTTATTCTAGACAATTATTAGATTATTTGCCTGATTTTTGTTCTCAAAAAAATTTTTTTCCAAAGAGGTTCTGCATATCAAATTTAAAGTTAACTTATTTAACAATGATAAAATTGTAAACCATTAATGGCAAATACAAGGTAAACTTCTTATTTAGAGTTGTTCCCAGCTCACGAAAAAGCCATGCTGTGGAAAAGCAAAGTAAGCAATTTGCATAATATTTCATAAATGAGGTCTTCTGGTCATTTTGTCTGTTTCTAGAAGAGAACTATGACTCATTTATTTTACCATCATCCTTAACAGTTTGCACTTGTGCTTTACTGGTGAGTTTGGCTTTTCATCACTTATTCACGTTTCTTCTCTTCCACTGACGTATTTGTTTTCTTTTGTTGAACTTTATACATAATTCAGGGATAAATATATGACTTTGGTCACCATAGAGGCTCTTGCATTGGCGCTGGCTTCAGCTACTTGGAATAGCTTACAGGATTTTTCCACAGAAGCAGAATTGTATCATATTATCTCAGTTTCACTGACTGGTCATTTATGCCTGCACAGCACGTACTTAGCAGAAGGGTCACCTTTTGTTATTATAAGGTTTCTTTAAAAACAGATATATGCCCTCTTCCAGTCAGGCCAGTCTTGTTTTTCTCACATAAGCAGCAGATACCCGAACATACAAAGAGCAAGAAGTCAAACATGCACACTCTCTATCCTTTATTTTTAATAAAACATGGTAACATTGTTTAGCTTTGTAGATTACATAGAAATATTAAAAACTTGACAGAGTTCAAACAAAAGCCACCCAATTAATCATGACTTCTTTTCACCAAGTGTTTTTATTTATTTCCAAGCTGACATCTCCTGTTCTAATGGTTAGGGTACTGCCAAACATTCACAAAATGAACTTTCTACTTCTTTAGCCTTTGTTATGTCCTTGAAATAAAGACCTTTGCTCTAACACTTCTAATTGAATTTCTTGAATTGTGAATCTTTCCTCATATCTCGATTTCTTCTAGTGTTAGAAAGAAATCGATCTGAATCTCTTAATAACTTCCATGGAAAATTGCATAGTCTAGTACCTGTGTGATGAAAGAAATATATTACTTGAATAAATACTACATTAAGATGCAATAAATTATGCTGGTTTTATTTTGATTTTAGTGCATTATAGGTGATGTATATGTAATCTGATTCTTAAAAGGAAGCAAAAAATGGATTGTACATTGTCTAAATTTAGAAACATTAATTTTATTAAATGGATATTTAGTAGTAGATAGCTTCAACAAAATTATCTAAAATTTTATTCACCTTCTGCCTGCAAATTTATAATTTTTTGCAACAGTTGGTAATATAATACATTTAACCTCTCCCTTTATCCTTATATCATCCTTGCTACAACAATGCTGTTACTGCTAAAGCAGCAGAGGCCAAACTGAAACAGTCATTTGAATAGAAAATGCAACCAAACATGACATGAAACTGGATTAAATACTCAAAAAGACAATATTAAGCAGAATGAAAATTTTAAAAAAGACCAGTTAACAAATTGCCTCCTGCCCCTTCTCTTCATTTTTGTCCCCATAATTTTTGCACTTCACCATATTGCACAGTAAAATTTTTTCCCCTCTGACCACTCAAATTTTGTTTTACTTTCCTCTACCTGATCCAGTTGTAATGGAAACATAAATAAATAAAGTGTCATTTGTCATAATGATGTTTTTGATGTTTGGTTTGTAATCTATTACCATTTTCAAAACCTCTTCTGTTGCTTAAGTTTTGTTTTGCTACCCAAATCACAATCCCAGACACAAAAAAAGGCTCCTACTCTATACATCCTCCCAATCTGATAGTGAATCAAACAAAAATGCTCCAAAGAGAAATCCAGTGGTGGGTATCTTCTCCCAGTTGTTTTTACTCAAGGCAATGTCTGGTGCTTTCTCTTCCTTTTTTGGTATGTTCTTAGGCTAGAAAGGTAGTTCAGTCAATCAGTGGATGTATACATCCATTTTTAAAACCATACCAGAAAAATGATACTACAACATTTATCTTGCCTGCCTTTGCAATGGACGCTCTGAGGCAGCTGTTAGTTCTGCAGAAATTGCACTTGTTAATGGGAAGTGCTTTGCTGTTTTCCAGATACAGTGAGCAGGTACCTTGTTTGGATAGTACCACAATAATCCCCTCCTGCTAACATCATTCGTTTATTTGCTAAATATAAACATGCAGAAGAATAAA
>VWYI01041110.1:0-23925 GCA_013399455.1 Anthoscopus minutus
CTGTAACTCAGAAGAGTTACTTCATGACTTACAGGGATAAAAGTGTCCCAAAAACACCATGCAAACATAAATGCTGCTTCCCAGGAAATCAGAGGGACAAGGGGGTTGTATTGAGAAAGAGGGATCTGGAGCATACTATTCAGGAAGATTGGTTATCTCTAAATAGTTATGCACAAGCTCACTATTCAAACATAAAACCAAGTAACTTCAAAATTAGGGAAAAAATGATTCTGTATCTTTTACTACTAACAAAAACTCAAGTTGGAAAAGAGCTCATGTGAGGCACTTTACAAAAAATCAAGGTAGTTTAATATTTTGTTACATAGAACCCTAACACTGTAAAGCAAAAATATGCACTATCATTTTAGTGGGGTGGGGAGAACAAAAAAGGATTTCTGTCAGTGCAGTTTACAACATTACAGACTGGACAGTTTCTACTAAATACCCTACCAAGAATCATTCACACTAGGCAAAAGAAGAGATAATTTAATATACACAAATGTTCTATTTTAAATAAACACTGAGAAGAAACTATCAGCAGTGTAAAACAACACAAAAATCCTGGTGGTTTTCAAATGGAAAGCACTGGCCATTGCAACTAAAAATGTGCTCTAAAAATTCATCTACTTTTTAAACCCGTAGTATATTAAATTTTGTAGTTTGCAGTACTTCAGGAAAAAATCTCCCTGTAGTTCACTAATTACTTCTTTAAATGTTTTTAATAGACTAAAAGCTTTCTCAGATAGGAATACTACAGAGACATATGATGCATACATGCATACTAATAAAAAGACTGTAAAAATCTCAAGAATACATATTATTACTTTTAAGGTGTAAGGTCTCACATCCCTCACAAGTATTTATAATCTGTGGAACTGTTATTAGTAGATCTGTGTAAAACACCTAACCACAAACAATCAGTTTCCATCCCATATTATAGCACACAATGAAAGAGAATGCTCCACGCACATTTGCAATACTCTCGTTACATGAAATAGTTTTACCATCAGTTGCTATCAATACAGCAGCATGTGAATCCAGAGCCTGTCTCCACTAAAAACAACACCAACAAATCCCACCTCACGTCAATCTAACTATAGCAGTATAAATTTCTCTCTCATATAAATTTACTCAGCTGTTATACAGCAGGGGTTTACATCAGCACATTGTACTGTGATAGTCTAATGGCTCAAGTTGCACCAATATAAATCTATGTTAGAGTTAGCAGCTCATTTACAATGGCTAATCCTACTATGTATCTAACTACACTGTAGTGGAGGGATGGTCATTTTCCCCTAGACAGATAAATCTTTCAAGTTTGACAGGGCAACTACCATTTAGTAGCCCAGCATTAAAGTCAAATCAAGTTTTACAGAAATGTCACAAAAAATTTTACCTCTCTTCTCCTGAGTTGTCCTTCATGTTTTTCATAAGGCACAGGGGAAGACCTAAAGATTTCTGCCACACAAAACATGACTTCCCTCACCAAAACTTAAAAAGAGAGAAAGTGGTCAGGGATGATTTACCTCTGCTGCCTGGAAAGCCTGCATCTCGTATGCAATCAGTAAGAGCTGAAACACATGCTGATCAACAGCCTACATCTGTATCTGCCCAAACTTAAACAATGACCTTGAAAATGAGAAAAATATATATACACAACCAGCTACTGCATTGTGATATTTAATTGCAATCAATGTATTAAACTTCTAAAAAATGGCAATTGCTTTAAATTTCTTACAGTGCAATGGCCTTTCTTCCCCTCTAAAACATAATAAATCAATTACATGCTACCATTCAGTGAGAACTATGAGTTTTAAGAAAGTTCTTTAAATATTTATCTTACAATACTCAAGACAAAAATTGAGAAAAAGAAGTCTCTTTAGAATTGATGTATCTTCTCAGCTTAATTAACACAAGCTTTTCCTGTTTTAATTTGCACTTAAGAAGTGGGAACTTTACTCAATTTGCTAATTACTACATTTTCAAGCTGTTTTCTTGAAATAGATGACAGCCTATCACACTAGGAATCCAAATTCCTCTAGTTACCTCGAATTACGTAGTTGTCCAAAGCCTCTTCCATTCTTTTCAGTGCTTCAGCTCTATTAGAGCCATAGGTAATCAGCTAAAAGAAAAAGTATTTATATTACCTAGAAATTAGATGTTTGTCTCTAGAATTTGAATTGCATTTAAAAATTAAAATAGGTTTGTAGAACTTCTGCAGTCATAAAACCATATCTTGACTATTAATGTATTTGTGCTACTTAGGCTCCTTGAAACATCAAGAAAAATCTAAGATCTCTTAACCCATTTAATGAAAGAAAGCAAATCACTTTTCCTTCATAAAACTTAAAGCATCTAAACCAAGATCTCAGAAAATCAGACAAGAGGTTCAATATCCAAGCTGACACCCAGTTTTCCTAATGCCCAACAATCTCCTAAGATATCACTTTTTGGGGGACTCAACTCTATTATGTCATATTTTAATTTTACCAATACATTCCTGATGAATAAAAACTAATACTAAGAGACACTATTAAACACTTCTTTCTAAGCTTCTTTTTGGAAGCCAGAATTATTGACATTTTCATCCAGGCTAGACTATATTAAAAGAGAAAAATTGGCAGTATCTAACTCAGACAATAAAGGCTAGTGTTTAAATTAGAATCTTCTTAATAATTAGAAACTGTAAAACAAATAATTAGAGTGTCAAAAGATAAAAAGAATTTTATTTAAAAGTGACACTAGATTTCCTCTACTCCACATCTTCCTTCACTTCTTTTATATTCCCCTGAGGTATGCTATGCCTGGCACCTTTAAAATAGTGATCTACCAATCCTTTAATTTGCTCTCTCTCATTTAAAAGATCTATGTATAAAATCAGTACTTATACATTTAGAATATTGAGAAATAATAATCAACTCACTTTTGAGATCATGGGATCATAATAAATGCTAATGTCACTTCCTTGTTGTATACCACTGTCAACACGTACCTTCAAAAATAAGAAGCAAAAATAATTATATATTACTGGAAAAAAAATAACAACATGAGGATCAAATCTACCCATCAGCCTTAAACCAGAACCCCCAAAAAGTTTATCAAGTACATTTTTTCCCCTGGAAAGACTAGAATAATTATTTGTTTTCAGAGAATCTGGAAGGAGAGAAGGGAAGACTTTTTCTTCACCAGCAAAACCACTTGCAAATTAGTCTCTCCTTTACGACAAACTTGACTGTAATTTTGAGTTCATGGTCAAAATTCTCTTGTTCTCTAGAATGCACTTTAAACACAGCAAATCTGATCTAAGAATTTCAGCTGTGTTACACTCAGTTCAACTCTAAACATGCTGAATTCCAATTTAATCCCTGTAATAAAATACAGTTGTAATTATTTTTCTGACTGACACCTGGCATGAGGGATGACCCTTATAATCACACCCTTTCTACATCTATATGTAATCACATCCCTCATGTTCTGGTACAGCCTCTTCCAAGGGCTTCAGTAGGAATAGAAGTAGGGAGCATTCAGCAGGAACTTTGGAGCTCTGCTTATCAGCTCCATAGGAATACTGAGCCTATGGTTTTCATGTCTCTAACACTTTCCTTCTCTATCTCACCCTCTCAACTGTTAAACATTTTTTTTTCTGTTGCTGCTCTTCCCCCAAGGCTTTAATGTTTACACAGCTTTTTCCATGGCTTTGCTTTGTAAGGACACAGCCCCAATTAAAGCTCTGATTCTGCAATATTCATGGAAAAAAATAACACGAGTTCAAAAATTGCTTTTGAAGAGGCTGATTGCTGTTAACCAGCCAACAAGTTAGTTTGTATATTGCTGATTCTTGTTTTCATCTCTCAGTTTGATTTCATCACTGTAACAATGAGGTTAGCCATGTAAAACTTTTCAAATGAGCAATTTCTGGGGAATAAATATTTATTAAATTGCTGGTTTTGAGCACTGGAATCTGAAATATTTTTTTAAAACTAATCAAAATAACTCGAGTGATAAATGCATTCTGAGGATCATAAGGATGGAGGGCTCTAATCAAAGCTGTTGAAACAGCAGGACTCTGATATATTGCATTGTAAAGGGGGTGGGAAAGAGGGTCCTGGAATCTCACTTAAATCTTCACCTGTGGGAAAGAACCTTTGTAATAAACAGCAGTTCATCTGTCTGCAGCAAGGCAGAAAAAGGTCAAAGCAACGGCTGTTAGGCCTTTAATATTTTAATTTAGGCAATTATCAAGGGACCACATGTAGAACCTCTTGTCTAGAGAATCCACATGAGGGCATGATGATGACTTTATTATCCAAATGACATAAAAAGATACCCTAGCAGGTGTATTCACTTTCTTCAGTAAGAAACACTGTCTGACTAATTCTTAGGACATTATATTTATTTTAAGAAATTCACTTATTCACATATTTGTATTCATATCTAATTTTTTATACACTTATTTACATATTTGTATCCATATCTATTTTTTTTCCTATACTTATTCACATGTAAAGGCAGTATTGCTTCTGTACCACTTTAACAGCATCTTATCTGAATGTGGTTTATGTTTGCTTAACTGGACTCCCCACTACTCAGATCAGGTACATTTAACATTAGCTACTGATGAGAACGTAGTTCAGACATGTCATGATTACAGAAAAAACATGCAGTGTATTTCTCAGCTTCCTTTCTTCCAGCTGCTAAACATCCTTTCTCACAGAATGGCTGCCCATATGTAAAATCAATGCACGTGTTCTCACATTTAAATCAGAAAGAATGAATTTACCTACTCAGTTCCAGATAAATCCTCTGCCCATTTTATGTTTTTTGTAATACTCAATAAATACATATATAAGACAAGGTATGACATACATACTCAGCACATACTTGAATTGTACTGTGACTTTTGTCTCTGAAGTAGCAACTATAAAGTGACTGCACACAAGCATTCAAGGGTGCCTTACAAATGCATAGGTAAGTACTGACACATGTATGTCATCTTTTGACAAAAACATGAAAGGTGCATAATTCAGACCCATAATAAGCAGGTTAGTCAGACCCTCAAGTTAACTAAGACTTCTGAGGCTGCCAACTATATGCTCTGCGTGGAACTATGTTTCTTTTCATATACAGCACATGTACATAACCACTGCAAAATTCACATTTTTCCCTAACTGCAGTATCTTGAAAAGGCTACAGTGAATATAAACTACTTAAATTACTGCATAACTTTCTTTAAAAAAAAAAACTGGAGTCCTCTATGGAAGTTAATTTTCATAAAATAAACTCAAGATGACTGAAAAATGACAGCAAGAAAAAAATACATTTATACTATCTTCAATTCTCCCTGTGGTGCTTACATTTTCAGAGCCTGGTAACAGTAGGTGATTTTATAAACTATATGGTGCGACAGAACTTAATGAATATCGGATGAACAAGAAACCCTAATTCAACAGATACTCACCATAATGTGCTGAACTTGATAAATAACAGCAATATTTACTAGATCTCAAGCATTTACTTCCATTTAATATATTTCCTTTGTTTTACTCAGTATTTAAGATATTTAGGAAAAGCTAGGGTTAAAGGTCCTGCTGTAGCCTAGAGCTCATTCATATCACAGCCCTAACACTTTACTGCTGTTGTACTATCCTCACTTGTTATTACATGAGGACAACAGCAAAATGAACGAAAAATGTTTGGGATGGGGAGAGAGAAGCACAAGCTGTGTGTCAGTCCTGCAATGAACTCTCAATCAATTTCCACTTAGGAACACAGTTTCTAGTATTTCTCAATTCTTTGCTGTATCTGAGTCTAAGAATTTTCTTTTCCTGGTTAGAGTCATTAAAATACCAGACTTCTGCTCATACTGACAAAAAGCAATGGTGGAACTCTCCAGATACAGCAGAACATGTTGTGTAGGAGCACCAAACATCAAAGCTCATGTAAGGGGCTGGTTTGTAGTCACCCGTCTTAAGCTACACTATCAAAGATGAAAAAAGTTTGGTACTTATGAGCACTATGTTCTAAGGAAATTACAAACTACCTGACACAAAAATAGCGATCATATTTCTTCCCCATGGCTAAGCAAAAGCTCTCACACAGCCACGCTCACCAGTTCCACCAGCATGAGCAGCTGACACACAGGCATGGTAAGCAATCAGAGCTAACTTGAGACACAGAAGAAATTAATTTCAAATACATTTGGTAATACATATAAGCTGAACTTGCTCTGACACACTACAAGTCTCTGCTAATTTTTCTCAAGCCAAATTGTCGACAATTTTAAAACCTAAAATGCAGAAAACAAACACCATGGCACAATGAACCCATAATGCTGTATCTTTTTAGCTATATTAATTTTGTTCTTAGCAGCGTGACATTCTCAGGAGAGAAATTAGTTTCATGGTAGCAGAAATATATGCATTAAGACACCAAATCATGAGTGTCTACATAAAAATAGTTCTACTATTTTTTAATATGACAGTGGAAGTAAACAGGAAGAGAAAGCCTGGAGACTCCATATGAGCTCCTCAAACCATTGCTCTGAAGCCTCCAGTGTAATTAAAATCTCTTTCTTTGGTACCACGATGGACTACATGAAGCAATCAGGCATCTCCCACCCTTCATTTTCAATTCACCTCTCCCCCTAAGCACAACTCCCAGCCCACCCCGTCTACCTGACAAGTGACAGCCCAATCTGATTAAATGCTTGCAAGGGAGGGGACTCATGGGCCTCCATGACAGGCCAAAAGTGATCACCATGGAGATACATAATTACAGCTGTCAACGCGTCTACTGTCCTGCTGGCATCAATTTGATTGCTCCCAGCAATAATGATAGACAAAGCTTAGTGTGCACTCTCCTACACCCAATCACTTTATCTATTCCGTGGTCCATTTAGCTGACATGCAACATTCACACAAGCAAATAACAGCAGTAAGCAGAACATTTAAGGCATTTTAATTGTTTTTTCTTTGTATGGATGGCTCACAAGCGCAAATGTTATTACATAAAACTCCTGCTGCAGCATTAATTGAAGAAAGATTTGGTGGGACAAAGACTGTAGGGGGTATAGTTTGTCCATTATCACTTGTACTTTCAACAGGTCTCACGTTTGGAAAATTGCAAATTGCAAAAACTTGCAAGGGCAAAATGTTTGACATCGTGTTAGCTATTACAACATGGTGAAAACTTCTAACAACCACTGGAGTATTCATTATAAATTCTTATTAAATACACTCTTTGTTTCATTAAAAAGAAGTTTAGATACATCCAGCGATACCTTTTTCCCTCATCTCCTCTTAAAGAGCACATAATGCCTTTTAGATCTTCACAGTTTTTTTCTGCTTTCATGCTTTGAACACAGCATGAAGCCTTAAAGACCAGAAAGGGTCAGGTCCCTTTGGAAAGTACATGGGCAAAAACAATTTTAAAAGCAAAATAAATCATATATCCAATAACAACTCTACATTTAAGATCCCGCCTGTAATCTCCCTGTATTTTCCGTGCAAGCAATAAGACTGAATAATTGTATTCACAGATGGTACAATCTCATCATTGCACTGACACAGTGTCATTCATGTATATGTGCACTTCCAATTTAAGACTACCTTGATTTTATAGAAAGGCAGTGTACTTGCTCTTTGCACCCAGCAGAAAATACTGTTTGTTAAAACACCTATTCTACATAGTTAGGCTGTATCCTGAAACACATAATAACCACTGTAAAAAACTCCTCTTTAAAGTCCACAAAGCTAAACAAAAAGTACTGGCAGTTTCTCCCCAGTCTCCCCAGTTCTCTATGCTTAAAGAGCTGACTCAACAGCTCACTGTCATGTCTAATGACCACAAGTACATTTACTAAATCTATGTTTGAAAAACTTACGCTGAAAGTTATAGAACAAACCATTTCAACACTTTTTCCTGTTATACCCAATCTGAACATTCTTAACTTAGTTTGGAACTGTTCGCTTTTAAGCAGTTTTCCAGGTTACACCAATCAGTACTGCCATGTCTTGTTCCCACTCTGGCAAAAAGTTGGAAAAAAGGTTTGGTTTACAAAGCTGCTGAGTATTTATAATCTTTATATAAGAGACACTCAGCACCCACGAAAACCAGAACAGAGTTACTTACACTTGGCACATGCAATGGTTCCTGATACTGAGACAGTTTACCAATGGATGGCAGGCCAAAAGATTTGTAGGGGTCCTGGAAAAAATTCAATATGAGAAAGCATAACCTTTTACAGATGTGGAGCAGATAATGTTTGAAAGCTTTAAGTATAATAGAAACTGCTACTGGGATGACTCTGTTTTCTTGCCCAGAATTACTCGTGTCAAAGAACAATTCTTCATCCATCTGCCCCCACATCTCCAAATAAAGAATGTTAGTATATAAAATCTCTTGCATCAGTTAAAAAAAAGGAAGTAAGTATTTTGCACCCAGTTACACTATTCCAAAATAAAATATACAAAGATGACATTTTCATTAGCTACACTTAGAAGAAGGATGGGAAAGTATTCAGGAGGCCAGGCTTGAAAAGAGAGTGTAAGAAAAAAATTTCAGAGATAAAAAGGCAAGTTAGAATTTCAATTATCTTAAGAAGTCAAACTGATCTTTATGCCACTGGAAACCTCCTACATAAATGTACATAATGCAACACCATTTCAAACTTAATAAGAAAACAAATAAATATATGGCCTACAGAATAACCTAATTCATAGCAAAGTAGTTGGATTCATTACTTATAGATGTGAGAACATTTAAGATGAACAAAAAAAAAAGCTCAAGCATCAATTACTCCAGGGTAAAGCCTACTAAAACTCAGCATCGCTTCCATGCCAGTCACAGTCTATACAACTTTGAATCAGTAGAGCAAATTGGAGGTTATGTGTATGTCATGAAGGAAAAAAAAAACCAAAATCAAATAACATGGTCTAGGTAACAAAACTCCCAACAGTTAAGCAAGGGAAAAAATGTCACAAGGTGCTGAATTAGTTTTGAAATGTAGTTACCCAAAATGTTCCTGAAACTAAATGAAGTAAGATAGGCATTATTTTCCAGCCTCTATCCCTGAAAATGTTCAAGGCCAGACTGGATGGGCCTCTGAGCAACCTCATCTAGCGGAAGGTGTCCCTGCCCATGGCAGGGGGGTTGGGACTAGATGATCTTCAAGGCCCCCTCCAACACAAAGCACTCTGTGATTCAATGACTTTTTTTTTTTTTTTACTTAACAAATTCTCATGTTCATGTATCAAAAGTGACAACAAAAAGAAATTACCTCAAAATGTCTTCAAGGTGCTTGAAAATGGGGCTTAAATATTCTTAAGCTTCTTTAAGATAAGATAGAGACTCATACCATAATTAGAGTTATTGTTTTAGAATGTGCTTTGAAATTTTATCCTATAAACTGTCGTTTTAAAATACGTAACTTAGTTTTTTAACAACCTTTTCAAAACTTTTATTAAAACAACAAAATTTCTGTAAGACATTGAATTTCAACTGTCTTTTTAAGTCAACAAGTTTCAACTGCAGGTTTCAGAAACCTGGAAAGAGCCGTTAACTCTGGTAAATAACTCCAGCATCATTAAATGTGAACTGAACATGCAGGCTTATTTCTAATGATATTTGCTTACCTCTCTCTTTTACCATCTTTGCTTTCAATTTTCAGGAAAAAGCTATGTTGAAACACACACCATATTTTTAATTAAAAAATAAGAACTCAACAGTTCTACAAGAGCTAATTAACCATTCACGTTACATGCTTTAAATCATGACTTTCATATGATATTCCTTGATTTCACCTTGGCATCTATCCACACCTGGGTATTATTAAGCCACAATTCAAGCACCTACCCCCTCCTCCCCATTACCACTCATTTACCTCAGCATAAACTCGACATTCAACCGCCCAGCCGTTGATGGGAATATCAGCCTGTTTGTGCCTGAGAGGGTAACCCTTAGCAACACGGATCATTTCTTGGACTAAGTCCAGGCCAGTAATGCATTCTGTGACGGGATGTTCAACCTGCAAGGTCAAGTACTGTCAGTCAGTAGGTAACAAAAAGCAACCAAAAGAAAAAGCATCTCTCTGTAAACAAACACAGATAAACAAGAAATTCGACCAGCCAAAGAACAGAGAAAAAATATGTTTTGGTTTTTTTCCCCACAAAAAAAAATCTACTTAAATTCCAGCAACTGCTGTCTTTGCATGGAAAAAACAAAAAAGTAATTAGCAGATTACAATAACTTGGAGCAATATACAAAGGGAAAACTAGAGAGGTGACCTGAGAGAATTTGGGGGTTTGTAGGGGCTTTTTGTTTGGTTGGGGTTTTTTTTCCCCACTTATTTTAAAAATTCAAATGCATCTGGCGACAATGAGTTAATTTTTCTTTGTTTGGAAGCTTTTCTCGTTCAATTCTGTTTTGAAGAGACCCACACTGTAGCCAGAACTATATTTTAACTGAAAATCTCAAAGTAAGTGATAATCAACCCATTCTGCTACACTTAACATGGCACGTACAGGAGCCACTACCAATTTTCCACAGAACCAGCGTAGCCTATATCACACCCATTCGCCTTCTTTCACTAACCTGTCCTGACAAGCAACCAGATTAGCGTAATCTTGCATCAGCGCAGTGTAGCAGAAATGAGCAGATGGATCCTTCAGGTTTTTTTTCCCCCTCCTCTCCAGACTTATCTGTTTAGTGCTTAGCATGCACAATAGCTGGGCTGGACCAGCAGAGTGGCTCTGCGCGCTCAGCAAATTGCCGCTAACGGCTTTGGAAGACGCTGCCCTGGGAATTGCCGGCGCTCACGCGGGATGTGCGCACAAGCATGCACACGTGGGCGCGCACATGCACGCACAGCTCTGCCTTCAAATGGACAGAGAAACGAGCACGTTGATTAACTCTAAAAAGCCTTCAACTAGGCATAGGGAAGTAAAAAGCAACCAAGGTGGTTCCTCTGATTGCCACTACATCGATCAAGTGTCGTGCAAGCATGCTACAAGCACGTTCTTCACATGGAAACAGTTATACCATCTTCCATACAGAAATTATGACAGAACTGCTATTTTTGTTATAAAATGTTTGTGCTCCAAGGGGCAAAATATCGCAAGAAAATGCACTTTGTTACTTTTTATCGTGAGATGTCATATTATGTACCTTTTCTGACACAGGAAAAGGTCACTGACTAAACCACTTGTCTTTCTTCCTTCAAGTATATAGCATTAAAGAAAACATTCAGTCATTATAACAACATTGTGGCTTACCAGAACAAGTAGATGCTTTGGTCTTTAAGAAAAAAAGCTTTGTAAAAATAAACAGATGGCATCCATAATTAGCCCTGTGTGTGCTGTGAGTTTGTTTAGAGTTTCAATAACATTTTAAGACGTTTTGACATAATTTTAATGACAAATCATCACTGAAACAAGCATCTATTCTTTGAAGGACAAAAGTGACATTGAAATAGGAACCTTATTATACAGTTTAAGGATGTACCTTTGGGATTCAATCTTGATTCTACCTAACACATGATACTCTCCAGCATGTCAAGCTTAATAACAGTATTTTGAGAATCTATGAAACATCTCATCTATCCTGCAGTGTTAAATTGAAGCAATTCCATTTATATTAAGACTTGAAGTTTCTATTAAAATTCCCTAAGTTTTAATAGAAAGTTGCTTATCACTCATTCATATTTCGACAACAAGTTATTTTTCTACTCTGGAATTTAAGTTTTAAAAGGTTACCTTTGAGTTGAGAATATGTTTGGAATTTTAACATTCCAGATAATTAAAATACTTTTTATTTTTTCAAAGACATTGGCATTATTTAGTTATACTGCCATTTTTCTTGGATAGCAATTGGCATTCCAGATTCAATAGCTTCATTGTTGTTTTCCAGTTTTATTGTTGATGATCAAAATAAGATGGAATGTCTCTGAAAATAAAAATATTTTTGTTTTTTGGTTCTTACGACTCACAAACATTTATTTAATCCATTCCTCAATACAGATCTTTGACTTGGTCAATATTTTCTTCTGTTTCTTCAAAATACTCCCTTTGTGTCTCCACACAAAACAGCATTCAGAAAATATGTATAGGAAAAAATGTTGAGGGGTTTTTTTGGGGGGTGGGGAGAAGTTGTTCTACTTTATTTTAGGACTCCGCTTCAACTATTACTATTTAGGCATAACATAGACAATTCCAATTATAGCATTAATTTGGGGTACCAAATACATTTTATATGTATTTTCATATTCATTAAGACCATCAGATGACCAAAATATGGTAGAAAAGAACTTCAATCTTGAAATCTCTACAACTGTAACAGTCAACTGACTAAAGTAACTGTTATAAGATCTGTTATAAAATCACTCTTAATAGCTAAACTTCAATCACTTCCCTCTTTTCCACTTTCTACTTCAGGTGCCATCTTTATTCTACCTGCCTGTTGTATTTTCTTCTATTCATTTTATGCTTCTCCATCAACAGTCTTTACTTGCCAGCATATGGAACCTAAGTCAAGTACTAAATTTTTGACGAGACAAATGCAAGTTTTCTCACAAATGGAGCTGAATCTCACTCAACTGATCAACTCCTTTAGCTTTAGGCCATACTCAGTTTTGCAGCTGACTGATCCAAGATGTTGCCAGTGAACCTGAGCCATCAAAAAGCTTGTGTTGGTATGGTTATACAATAGTGACTACATTCACACATTATTGCTGTCTTCAACACAAAGGGCAAAACCAGACATGTCTGCAGCAAGCAATCATAGCTGTATCAATGCAGCTGTACCTTATTCTCAACAGGACAGGCAGAAAAAATTGATCAGCAAGAACTCTCAATTAATTAACTGCCAAATGTAACACCTTTACAATCAGTTCCTTTACTTATACCAAGTCTGCCTATAAACAGTTGACAACAAGTCATCATTTCAATGCACTTAAGAATGACATATACCTCCTTTAACAAGTCTTGAGTCTCTGTAAAATGCCACTTATAGTCCTGTTTTGAAGTCCAGAAAGCTTATACCTGCTATGACCAGCAATAGCTATACAGAGTAAAGGGAATATGCTTCCCCTTCATACTGGATCCACTGCTCTTAAGGCACACCACAGCAACCAGATTCCCCATGAGCATTGCAAGTGGTTTTGCATCACTAACCCCTTCCCATTTATACAGCAAGAGAAACTAACGGCAAAGCCTATCAGAAAATAATAATTACATCCCAGTTTATAGATGGTAAAGCAGGTAACAGTTGGGGACCCTACGAACATCACAGGCCAGTCAACATCCATCACCAGAACAGTATGGAAAGGCTCCTAATTCTCCTCCTGGTCTGTGACTGCCAGTGGTTTTAAAGCTTTTCCATACTGGGGTTCATCCACAGCTACAAAAACAGTCATGCAGTTTTTATGGACAGATGGAGCCAAATTAGTGATGACTGCTCCCCTTATATTCGGAGGAATAATTCTGGGACACATTTTTCTCAAGACTATCAAGGTACTCCGATCTAACAGCAAACACTTCTGGACACTCACAGACTGCTCTTGTCCCTGTGTGTATAAGGCATCAAGTTACTCACACACCAGTTGGAACATTCAAGCACATCAGCCAAGAAAATCTAAATTTCAGTAGACTTAAAACTACAGTCTATGTCACCCCTACTACTGTAAGTCCCTAGTTGGTGTCATATACCCCTTTATATTCAGATAAATAATCTCAAAACTAACTTTCAACATACACCTCAGTTTCCAGGAAATGTGATTCACCTGGAGTCCCACAGGCTTTGCTGCTGCAGTCAAATCCAGTATTAGCTGACCCAAATGCACCAGCTTACAGATGCTTCTCAACCCCCTGTATTTCAGTAAGCCTGGTTTCTATTTCAGAGAACTGAACAGCAACAGAGGTGCACACATGTTCTGCTCTTCAGGCATGCAAGCTTCCTGACTCCTATGAGCAGGAGCATGCTGGGGTCACATCTTTCTGCAAAACAGTTCACATGTAACACGGGGTTTGGGAGCACTTAGCAAAAAACAGCTTTTCATAAAGGCTACTGAAAAACAGACAGTGGTTGGATTAATGTACAGAATGAATGGAAAGCAGGAATACATAACTGGATAATTATAGACATCCTATATAACAACATTTGCTGTTTGTTTTCTGACATATTAGCATACAACTGAAGAACTGAAGGGAACCAGACTACAGAAATTTCCATTCCAAGATGTTCAAGTAGACTTCTTTTATTGTTTCTCAAGTAAGATGTAGAAATAAAAACTAACGCACAGACATTTGGTACAAACTAATTTTTTAATTGTAGCATGTAACTTTGAAAAAGTATTTCATTTACTTCTTCACAGGAAATTATATACCAATAATCATTGACACAGTTCTCAATTTTCTTTTGCAAGGATTTGTTTCTACCCTGTATGGGACAGACACATCTTATGTGGCCTATGATTTCTGAATCTTTTCTGTGTTTTAGACAAAGAGCACACACTTTAGGTCAACTAGCTAATTAGCTCACAATTTCAACATAACTTTCTCAATTCACATCCTGCACTTCAAAAAAATGTCTTGAAATTCAGTAATTCTATACTATTTCCCTTC
The DNA here is from genome assembly GCA_013399455.1 of Anthoscopus minutus. Classification (NCBI taxonomy): domain Eukaryota; kingdom Metazoa; phylum Chordata; class Aves; order Passeriformes; family Paridae; genus Anthoscopus; species Anthoscopus minutus. Next base: position 14,616 of record VWYI01041110.1, read on the forward strand.
CACTACATACTCCATGCAAGAAAATACACTAGTATCCACAAAACCAGTACCTTCTTTCCTAAAGATGTAATTCCTGCTGTTACTGTATTTAGCTGCAGTATTAAAGCCTTCTCAGAACACTTTACTCAGGGTGGCTCTGGTCATGCTGCAGCTATTCTTTGGTTTGCTTCACATCAAATTCACCAAAGCAAAGAACCTAATGAACCCTTTGAAGAATGACCTTTTGTTTCTTTACTTATTAAGTAGTTTCCTCTTTCTCTACGTTTTTAATAGCATTTTATGAGAGTTACATGGGAATGTCATCTCTAAGATATCACTCCATGCCTTGGCAGCACTGTTAATGGCATCTTTCAAATTCAATGACTTACACAAACAATGTTGTTCTCTTCTGTCAACAACAATTAGCAATGCTTTGCTATAGTTCTTTTGGGAAGCCTGAAAAGCAGACAACCAGTAGATACATAATGGAAGTTGCATTAGGAGGCAAGAATGTGGCAAAAATTTGGTTAACTGTTGTCGGCTGACCCTCTTTTGTGAAGTAGTGCTGTTTGGCAGCAAAATCACCTTTCCTTTTGGTTTTAAAAATGGCCATGAACAGCTGGTATAAACTGTGTGCAGAATGGATTCTGGTGAGCTTAGTGGATTGGTAATGGGATAAGAGACCTTTCACCTTTAGGTCAGTAGTTCAAATTCAGCCCAGGTTAGCAGCAATTGAAAGTCTTTACCATCTGACAGTGTTCGTTAGACTATTTAAAATGACTGAAGCAAAGTGTTGCCACAGTAAAACAAGATTCCAGTATTAAGAGATATGAAGAGTCTCAGCAAACAACAGAAACAGTAGCTTGAGACTTTAGTTTGAAATCCCACCATTCTGACTTCATAGAAATTTATTCCTTGAACTCCTGACAGCCCCTTTCTCTGCTCCCACACTCCTGTCCACCTATCACAAGTCATCCTCCAGGCAACTACACACAATCAAGACAGCAAGATCACTGCTTGCCATCCCATGGCTCTGCTATAGATAACCAAAGTCACCACCCTTCTGTGGCTTTAGGTGACAACCCGGACTCAGCTCATCACTTTGCTGTTTGTATTTCATTGTTACTGTTACATATAGTACAGCTGCAATCTTTTCCAGCACTAATATCCTTCACTAAGCAAACACATAGCAGGTGCCAACTCCTGATAAGCAACAGAATAGAGATACCATTAAGAGCCTGTCAGAACCAGGAGTTTATAAGCAGTGGAGCTCCAAACCACCTGCAACAGGATTTCTACCTACTTTTACATATTTTCCAACCACACTATTTGTATTTTCATGAGTAGACAAACATGCAAAGGAAAGCCATGTTGCACGTAAAAAATTCTTCTCATGTTTTACACTGGTCACAACCAGTTTTGCACAAACTCAAAGCTCTGGAATATATAATTTTCCAAAGGTCAGTAAAATCAGATGAAAACTCAGAAAGTGATAAACACAAGTCTTAGCATTGGGTAATGTTTTATTGGTCTATGGAAGGTTCCTTAACTTCACTTTATGCCTTTAAAAACATTTACATAAAATACTCTTGTGAAAATTGTAAACTAAAAACATAGGTTTGCTATTTGCTCTCAGCAAATCTCTCACAAAAACATCAAATTATTCTACAAAATTATTTTTATTCCTAAAAAGTTGTGAAAAAAGTACTCAAACTGACACACACATGAAGAGAAAACCCACTGCTACTGAAATTACCATATTTCTCAACTCTAGTCTATACAAATTATCTTTTCAATTACATTAAGCAAATTCAGTCACATTTTGAGGAGGAAGGGAGCACTCACGTGTCATTTAAAACTCACAACCCATGAGGGAGGCAGAATGTTGGGAACAGGCCTGAGATACAAACATACCAATTGTATTGAGGGTAAGGGCTCAATTCACATCACTCATTGTACATTTCTCAGTGTTTCACTAGCCAAAAAGGGATGCTCTCATTTCAAGGTACTACAGACATCTAAAATATGGAATGTTTTCCCTTTGCAGTCACTAACTGATTCACATGTATGAAGCTTAGCTACACCACACACACATGTATTTACAGATATTTTTTAAGTACAGACCACAGACTTCCTTCATAAAGTCCAAGAGAAACATCATCTCTTCTTCCAGTGAAGAAAAGAAGAAATGTTTCTGTGAAAGCCAGCACTTCTGAAGTACCTTATGAGACTGTGACATAACTTGGAAGCCAGAAAGGTTATCGATCTAAGAGGTCAGAAACTTTGTATTTATTGTAAAGCTCTTGGTAAGTTGTTTCGGACCATGACTGCCCTTGATGAGGCTGATGACAACTAGTAACAGACAACACACCACACTATGAGCAGCTAAAAAGAATCATATGTTCAACATCTGGTAAGCCTCAATTTTAACAGTGGTAACTGCCTGAAAACCAGTGCAAAAGTGCCCTGATACTATACAGAAGTTCTCTGATAGCTGCTAGGGCAGACAATTCTATGGTCTCTTGTGGAAAGTAAGAACAGCTAGTTTTACTATGCAATTATCCAATCCTCAGTCTTATGTTTCATACTTACCACCTAGCCTCTGAAAGATGGCAGAAAGGCAGATATAACAAAAAGAACACAGCCATTCTAGCTGAATCACTTAGAGGCAGTAAAACATCTGTAACAAATTTGTCTAGCATACAAGAGACACAAAGAAGTTCATTCACCAATTTTCTTTTGCTTTCCAATTTTGTACAGTATTGCAGCAACACTTAAAATAACAGCTAAATAAAATATAAACTTCCTTCAAGGTGCTATTTACACTTCTTTTGAGTAACTATACAACAGAAAAGATATAGAGTCCCCCAAAAATTCAGTGAAGTAACAATACAAGTCTGATTACTGCAAAACAATTTACCAGAAAGACTGAAAGGCATCCAAAAGATACACCAGAGGGAGGGAAGGGAGAAATCAACAGGCAGCGCAAAATATTGGATACAGTTTGGTTAGCAAGTATATACTGAAGTCTGTACCTAAAATAAAAACACTACAATCATCTGATCAGAGACTGTTGAAACATTAAAACACACAAAACTGCATAATTTAGTAGAAATCTTCTGATGATGTTGACATGTAGCTGTGTCTAATGCACTCTGACAAATAAGTATAAGCCCTAAGAGGCTCATTTATGGATCAGACACCCATCATTTTGGAAAGTTCTTCCAGCTGTGGAGCATTCAGCAAGAACAAGGCAAGTGAATCTGTTAGACATTGATCACAGTTAGGAGATGCAAAAGGAAAAAAAAATGAAGCAATACAGGGACATCTGGAGGCTATCCTGGTCCTGAAGTTAAAGCTGGACAAGCTGCAGTAGAGTCTCTAGGTTTGGCTCTCAATAGCAGGGAGCAAGTTCATTAGTTGCATAATTGTCAGCTGAACAGAAGGTTAATCTTGAGACTTGGAAGAAGTGAGAGATCAATTGGGTAAGACTGGGGAAAAATCAGAGAAAATTACTACTTCAGACTCAAGCTGAAATGCTAATTAGAGACAACACAGTCAGGATAAGAGGAAGTAGAGAATATCTAAACAAGCAGTCTAGTTTAAGATTAGTAAATTTCTGTAAGTTAGAAAGAATGAGTTTGCTATTACAGGGGACTGTGAAACTGCTTAGGCTATATTTCAAAAGGACAGAAGTCCTTGAAGACAGAATTGTGAAAGCTTTCTTTCTGCCTATGTGGAGACCTTAGAAATCTGGGACTACAAACATATATCAGTGGGTATTGCAGGGGGAAGACACTGCAAAACAGCAAAGATAATGTCTTAAAATCAACCCAAAAAAAAGAGTCCAAGGACATACCATCACTAATTCCATTTAGGAACTCATGGTCAATAATAATACAGCAAGGAAATGGTTTTTAAGTTCTGGCAGGTTATGCAGAAAACCATAAATTAATTTTCTTCTATGTAAACAAGAATGTGAAGTCACTGAAGAAATGTTGACTCAAAACCTACAAGATGGGGGAAAGTGTAAAGAATATGACCCAAGTGAATCATTCACAATATTTCAATTAACTACACACTACCATTAACCACCATTCCCTCTAACTGAATCTAAGGTGGACATGATAGTGCCTAGCAAAGGCATGTGAAGTGACTCTCATGGCTAATTCCAAAACCACTGCTGTCCGGCAATGCAAGAAAAAAATTTACCATTAGTTTTTCCTGGCACAGAATATTGTAACACCCTCCCAAATTCTCTTTAACTTCTTTACCCAAAGCATAAGCTTACCTAAATCATAAATGTACCCAGTTATTATACATGGTCATGCAAAGATGTCAGATTATGAGGATCTCTTTATGCTCTATCATTCCCTACATGTACAAGCAGCAGTATGCAAGACTAATGAAATGTAGCTACAACAGAATGGGAAGCTTATCAAACTAGTGCTCGATTCCACACTTCAGTCTTTACGGTAATATTTAACAAAATGAAAAAAAGGAGGATAAAGGCGACAGAATGGACTTGCTTACAAGTTGAATACTCTTATGGTCTTCGAGAATGATATCCAGACTTCAAGTCACATACTTGTTTTCTTAGCTTATGACCAGAAATCCACAAACAATCAAAAAAGTGGTAGAAGGGATTTTCCATAAAACACCACTCATCTGTTCACCTGCAGTATATATTAGAACAGCTTCTACATCAATCGTCATAAAAATCCTACTTCGTGTCAGCATGCTTTTTACTCAGTTGCATTTGAGCCACAATTTCAATCATATGGAGATTTATAGTGTTTTATGGCTCATATACACACATAGTTTCAATCACCCTTCTAAAGAAACTCAGCAAGTCATCATCAAAGTATCAAAAATAATAAAGAAACTTCTGGGACCAGTGGGCTTCAGGAAAGCCTCAGAGCACAGTGGCTAGCCACTTACTGTGAACGCACAGTGGCACTTACCAGTGACCTTTTGCAAGGCCTTTAGGTCAAGTATAACAAAGAGCAAAAGCTCTGTACATTTACTTGAGTGCTGTGTAAGGGCTCACTGCTGCAAAGTCTTGCATAGGCAGGAAAAGTAAATCTTTTAAGTTCAGTGGGAAGTGCTCACATGCTTCAAGATACTTATGTTTAAATCTTTGCAGGAGCAGACCCGCAAATATCAGAGAAGGTTATGGTTTGTTTATTTAAAAAACACTTTTCTGAATCTGAAGAGTTGTTTTTCTTACCTGAAGTCTAGTATTCATTTCCAAAAAGTAGAAATTTTTACTGGAGTCCACAAGGAATTCTACTGTTCCAGCAGAGGAATACTTTACTGCTTTGGCAAGAGCTACTGCTTGTTCTCCCATTGCTTTTCGAGTTTCAGGGTCTAGAAAAGTGCTACAATGTAGAAACAATGACTTTTTTAGTTAAAAAATAATAGTTACTCTATCATTTTCTCTTCTGTTTAAACTATGGTCAAAAGAGGATGGCATCATTATTAAAGTTATGAAAACATGTCAAGACTGTCAAATGTATGTCTTTACATTTATATTGCCCCTAAGTAGATACACTGTGTGCTTTACAATTACTGCTATGTGCAGGAAATTCAGGATAAATAACCATGTTCTCTAAAATATAAAATAACAGAACACAACATTCTTAGAACAATGAGATCTAAAATAATGTAAATTAAATGAAAAAAGGACATCCAAACTGATGCAATCTTAGAAGACATATTTATTATCCACCTTAACTGCAATACATTCTTTTCCACAAATCTCGGACACACTCAAGGGCACCCAAAGAGCAGCACAGCTACCACCTTGGGAGCCACTGTGAACACTGCCCAAATGCCAAGGTCCCTCATTCTAGAAGAGCACTCCACAACTTCCATGGGGCTAGTTAATCAAAAGACTCTGGAAGTCTTTCTGGAAGTCACAAATTTTAATTGTTACTCTCGTCTGTACTGTAAATTCAGATTTAGAGTAACCTATGCAGATTATATATATATATATATATATACACACACACATACACATTTTTGTGGTATTCCACCAAAGCCTTGAAACCAGTTGCCCCTCAACTGATACACTGATTTTTCAATGAAAGAACATGTAGCTATATGTCTTACATAGGTTTGTAAATATGCTTATTTATATTTCTGGTTTGACTTATATTTAGGCACGTAACTCAGCAATCATTTTAAAAGTACTTTTGCAAGGGAATAGATAGTCACTTCTACCTTACCGCTAAGTTACTCTTTAAAACTAAAACAAATGCTACATTTTTCTTGAGATGGCTTCAACAGGGGGCCCTAATTCTGTAAAAGAGCTATCAGGAGCCCTTGCCTATCTAAAGTGGCCTCAAAGCCAGTGAAGCTCCATCTGGAGTCCCAGATTGCACTCAGAAGCCAGTGCTGGGTCAGAACTTCTCTTTCAATACTTATCATGAAGTTTTTCACTGAGACCTGAACTCACAGAAGAGCTAGAGACTTCTGCCACGACAAATCATATTCAACATGATACAAGAAGTGAGCAAATACCTAGGCAAAGTAAGAAACAGTGGAATCCTTTTCTTTACTGGAAAAGTGCTACTTCACATCTCTACCCTTCCAGTGTCCACACAGGCAGATTCTGAGGGACCATGAGGCAGACGTTTTTAGAATTTAGGAAAAAATGTCTTTCCTGGCAAACAATGGGACCGACAGGAAAAAGAAGTCAAGTCTCATTCAAGAAAGCTGTATGAGATCCTACATCAGATGAACAAAAAGATCAGAAGACATAAAAACTGTGTCATACCTATAAGAATAGGCATTGGTAAATGTAAAATAGTTTCATAATATTTCTTATTTTGATTCGGTAAGAGGATAATACATCAGATTAAATCAACATTCTATAGCTGAGTGTGGAGTTTCTGTATGGCTTTGATCATGAAAGGTCAATGAGTGGCTTATGAAGCACAAAACATTCTCAATATCAGCTTCATATTCTTTCTGTAGAATAACCATTATTACTTCTCATATAGATAAAAGGCAGTTACTTCCCTTCATTACAGTGGTGTCTTCCCTATACTTGTTAAATTTAAGTCTGAGATCTCACTGTTCACCTCCTGCTGTAGCCAGAGAATGGAGCACAGGTGTCACATTGCTAAACTTGATCTCTGCCACAAAGTTAAGCTTTACACTCTGAAATGACTGGATCATCATCAACAAATCCCTACCATTGGCTAGGTTAATTAAACAAAGTTTTCATATTCCCCTCTACTACTTTACCTTTCAAATACATTGTTTCTCCCTTTTTTAACCATGAACCTTTTATAAAACTAAGATAACTCTTCTCCAGTCTAATTAGGCATCACTTGAAAAGACAGCATTTTAAACCTGACTTCAAATCTTTTTCTCACACATACACCTGCTTTTCTTCACACCAAACAGCTCCTATGGCAGCACAAATGCTTCCATAAAAACTAAAAAAGGATTCACAAAATAAAAGCATCAAAAAGAAAAAATAAATCAGACCTGACACTTCATTCATAAGACCTTCATCAACTTATTGTAAAGTTAATCAAAGGGAATACAATTGGTTTGTCACTTTGTTTCTTGTTTCTACAGCCAGGGAGATGAACCAGATGGACAAGATGTTGCCTCTCCACTTCTAGTTGATCAGATAAGGTTTCCCGAAACACCCCTATCTCCTTCACGCACAGACCAAGTTGAAATTTTGAAAAACACAGTTACACCGTCAGTGGAAATTTATTACTCAATTTGAACAAAAAATAAATTATCAAAAACCTTGCCCTTCCTCTGAAGATTCCACCACAGTGGGGAGAGTGAACTGCAATTTTCTAAATGTCAAGGTCAGCTTCCCTCCTCCAAGCATATTGCTTGTTTAAAAAAATTACTTACCTACACAAAACACTATCCTTTGAGATAATCATTATGTACTACCAGACCATGGGCATAATATAGGCTAAAGGATTTGAGTACACAGCTCTGCCTCCACATCTAAATGGTGCTCACCTATGAATCACATGCACAGTCACATACAGAACAGGCTCACATTTCTCTTAACCCAAAACCCTTCAAGGCTTGATTTCCAGACAGTGAGAGGAAATGTAGAGTCTGACACACATATATGCATACCAACTCTAAAAACCTGTAGATAGAATCTAATTCAATAGTGCACCTTTCTGCTAAGTTCCTGCCTATATACATTCATTCAAATTGTCAGCACCTCTGAACAGATGACCATTCCTTCACACAAGTGGTGAGGCAAAAGTGAAGCGCTTTAAGAAGCTTCTAACAGGTTTTTACAGCTTTCTAACAGGTTCAGAAATTGTTAGAAAGAACACATGTGGTCACCAAAGTAAAGTTTTAGAGTCCTCCTCTGAGTTACTACTGCAGTTACTGAATAGGATGTCAGTTAATACTTTTCGGCATTCAATTTTGATTAATCCTAAAGGATCCATGCATTTTCTGATAAACCTACAGGCCTTGTTTCTCCACATGGAAAACTATCTCTTATTAAGCACTCCGGCGACAAGAAAATACAACCACACCTTTGCATTTCTTCTTGCTAAGTACAGTGTCTCACGGCAACTGTCTGTGAAAATAAACAGAGAAGAGTTTGGGCAGTTGAGGAACCAAAACTCAACTAAAGAATAACACTAAGACTATTAAATGCCACTCAGCTCTTTAAATGTCAGTCTCTGTAAAGTAAGAAGACAACAGCATATCCAAAAATGTGTGAAAGGAGAAGCAGATAAAACTATGGTACATCAGTGGAAGCTTTGTGCATCACTAACTTTGCTGAGCACAAACGAAAAAACTAGTGATGATTGGATGTGTCTTAATTATTGTTTCCCAAAAGGGGACAACTCACCATATAAAAAGGGTATGAGTAAAGTTTTTGGTCTCCTATTTGAATNATATAAAAAGGGTATGAGTAAAGTTGTTGGTCTCCTATTTGAATTTGAGGGATTGACAATCATGAACACCAGAGATCCCCTGAATTCATTAGTGTGTGAACTGAAGGAGTTTCTCTCGGCAAACGACAGCATTTTTTGTTTGTTGTTTGTTTGTTTTTAACAAAAGACTAAACTTCCCTTGTGCAACTGGAGACACAAACACAAAACGATAAGGGTAAGTTCAGTAGCTGCAATCTCAGCTTTAAGAAAACTGTAAGTTACTCTCCAAGCCAAAAGGCCCTCAGCCTCTTAAACTAGACNAAGGCATGAGAAGAGGACAATGTCAAAAGCCCTAAATTGTCCAAAAATTTAAAAAAAAAAAATTCCCAGACACAAATGAGCCCGTAACACTCCTATCTCCCAGGCTTCATGAAAGAAAATAA
>VWYI01041114.1:0-19934 GCA_013399455.1 Anthoscopus minutus
TGCAAAAACAACACAATCATCTTCTCAAAACCTTTAACCTATCACTAGAAATTAAAGAGCATTACAAAAAACCCAGAAGAGTCACTAATTCACTGTGATATAGAGTGAGCGATCGCCCTCTGCTCTCGTGGTAGCAGCACTTTTTAAAAAGGCTTCTCATTAGAACACCCAAAGCACCATCATTCCCCAAATCTTATATGCAGGGCACAGACTTGAGAATGTTCTCTCCCAAAGGACCAAAGCTGTTTTTAGAACTGAAGTTCACCACTAACACACTGAGAAAAGCAATGCTGCCACACTGCAAGTTTTTCTCATCCTGAAAACACTCTACGATATTAAGCCAGCATCATTATCCCTTTTTTATTGAACAAGGCACAAAAGGATAAGTAACATGGCAAAGCCTTAACAGTGAAAAAGCTGGAGACAGAATTTAGATATGACACCCTGTTCCTGATCCTCCTTGTGAGGCTACAGAGCTTCACATTTATCCTATCATTTACATGAAAATACAAAGCCTACTAGCATTAGAGTATCTTTGTGCCAAAGGAAAGTTAAAATGTATTAAAAATACCATGACAGCAGCCTGCAAAACCTTCTCTAAACCAGCTTCTAGTACACACCAGTGGGAACAACTCAAGCTGACCTGTAAAATTAATTCCTTGTTATTTCAGATTAATTTAGCAAGGACCAGAATTAGTCTTAATGCATTTTAAAACAATTGCAATGTCCTATTTTATACTTCATTTGACAACAAATACGAGCAGGACATAAATCTCAAACATTGACTAGATTCCAGCACAGGAGCATGTAACATCCAAAATCTGTTTCTAAAATATTTTTGAAGGAAAATATGTATCTTCCAAGGAAGGGGAATAGCAGCTTTTTTCCTAGCCCTTTCATTTGGCATCATCAGATTAATCCCTAGAGTAATTTCACTCATTAGAACGGGTTTGGCTGATTATGTTTGACCTAAGATCTACTGCTACCACATTACTGCTTGTTGATTTGTTAATTAGAAGTGCAAGACCATCAAGCTAGTCACAAAATGGAAAACCTCTTCAGAAATAGTCTCTACTGCTGCTAATTTTTGCATGCCTAAAGCCAGTTTAGTACACAGGAGAGCAAACTATAAAGGACATTTTTGTTCTTTATGCAAGAGCAATGAGCAATGAGTAATAAAAGGTATCAATTATTCACATTCCTTCCCAGCAGTTTAGAATCTCAAGAAGCACAAAAAAAGCTATACTGCTTTTGACTAAAGAGCAAAACTTATTTGGTGACATGTAGATATCTCTGTATAGAGAATTTGGCTAAATACATTTGGAACCAAGAAAAACAAACCCAGCTTGGTTCCTTTTCCTCAATTTCTTAATAATATGGGTCCTTTGCTGAAGTATCAACTCCTGATTTGAAAAGTAAGATGAGGGAAGCAAGTGAATAGCTTGGCATTTCCACAATAAGAAAATATTGCCTTGCAAGAGGTGATGCTTCCAGAAAGGTTCAGAAAGCACCCCTTGGCCTGTGCCTGAGTGCAGCAGCTGTGCTTAGGCACCAGGAGCTGCACATCTGGAGAAGTGCTTGCACAGCTGTGGGCTTGCTGGAAGCACGGTGTGGATTCTATTTTATGTACTGGACTAAGCCCCCTGTGGGCTTTGGGCTTTTTGCTGCTTTGGAGGTTTGGGTGAGTGTACTTTTTTTGCAAGAGGAGGTTGCTGGGATTTTTTGGTTGTGGTTGTTTTTTTACTTTGTTTCCTTTAAGGAAAGCAGAAAGAAACAGGACTGAAAGGAACATGAAAATATGAAGTGTTAAAAATGCTTCCAAATATTTCTTTACACTGAATGATTAAGCCTTTGCACGGGAATGCAGATTATGCACTTTAGAAGCAGGGCTTGTGCTAAGAGTTAATGAAATAATAAGAGAACAAAACCAGTGGTTTGTATTCCAGCAGCTGCCTTATGCATGGCCACCGTATCAGAGTTTGCAAAAGCTGAGCAGAAAAGGCACATTGCCTTTCTAAGCTTTATAAAATAACCACTCTACCCATCAGGCATTTGATGAATTTGTTCATTATAGCTCTTCTTAACAGAGAAGACTCAACACAAACCCGAGTTTCGTTTTTTTCTTTCCCCAAAGTCCTTAAATGATTACATTACAGTGGTTTAGAATATTGATATAACCATGCATTTTCTAAATAATGAATTACAAAGAATAGAAAGGGCCAGCTTTCCTTTATGGCATTTTCTTAATGAATTCAAGAGGGGAAAAAAGGATATCAAGAGTTTATGAAGTGTTTAAACATAAAACCAAGGAATTCTAGATAAAGTTCCAAACCATTAATCCATTATATGCTGTGAATTGGACAAGCCCAGTGAGATATCCTTTCCAGAAATGAATTGAGCAAAGCCATCAGCAAATAGTTAACACTCTGAACCTCTGAAAAACTCCTTGATTCAATTCAAGCTGCAAACCTCTATGTTTAGAAGCTAATTTACACTGGAATCTGGAATTTAATCATCTCTTCTCATGCATTTGAAAAAGGATGACTTTACTTCACATAGCCTAAATTAACTTTGAAATTTTGTTACACATAGTAATATGATATCTAGTCAGATATGCTGATCTTACCTTGAAATAAATTAATTGCTTGATTTGTCCTCTTAATATTATCCTGATGCTGATAAAATTTCCCTGGGCAGCATTATGAGTGGCTCTCATCTTTGTCAAAATAGGGTAGTGTATATATATACAGATATACATATAAAATTATATCAAATTCATCAGGAGTGGGGAAAGAAACAGGTTTGTAAGACAGAAGGAAAGAAGAGATGGAGGGGAAATAATTTTCTGTTCCGTCCAAAGTTCATTGATTTCCAAATAAATAAATCAAAGGCCTTTGAAATAATTTTGATGAAAAATTGTATTTGCAAAGTGAGGGCAATGTTTAATTTTGCTTTTGCTGTTGTTATTTTGAAGTCAATAAAAATTCTACCTGGGGCATTATTTACATCACACTTACTGCAAGAAGACTACCAAAGTGAAAAGCTATTTATTTCCAAAAGTGCTCTGAAAGATCCTCTGGAAGGGAAAATTCTGAGAAGTCTAGATGTTCAGGCAGTAAATAACATGGGAAGTTTATGCTTTTCTTTTCCTCAAGAAACAAATTCTGCAATCAGTAACAAGGGAGAAAAAACCCATAATCAATATTAAGAGAGCCTTCCTATGCTTCAGACTGTATGAAGGCAGATGTTCTTTGATAAGAGTCCTCTAGCTCAGGAAGAGAAATGTCAAGTATTCGCATGATCCAGGGGTTTATTCTTGTTCACCATTTGAACAAGTTCCCTGATCCTTCCAACCAAGGTCCCGACCCTCACAGAATCACAGTGCAGTCAGGCTGGCTCTTCAGAAAGTCAGCCAGTGTGATGTACCATATGTGACTTGCTTAACACACTCACGATTTAAACTGCTTTACTATCACCATGCTGGGCTCTACCAGTTCACAGGAGTTTCTACCAATAGATTCTCCAGAAAACAGGATCTGAGAACAGCCATTTTTATGGAGACTTAAGAAGTTTTCCAAAGGGAAGCTCTATAGAAAGATATCTCACAAAAAGTGCCCTTTTTTATTTACAGTCTACACTGGTTTTTATTCTTCATGATCCATTATTTACAACAGAATACAAGATGCTATCTGTATAGCACCTGTGATAGATATATTAACATACCCAACAAGCAAACCAGTATCTATCTGTAGATAGATAAAAACACCTGACCTTGTAACCTGCCCCTATTTTGGCCCTGAACACAGGCAGAGGCAGCAGAGGCTCTCAGCAGAGGCTCAGCAGTCCCAGCACACACCCAGAGTCCCAGCACAGGCACAGCCAGAGCCCATCCACAAACCAGTAACACTGGGAGCTGATGGCCAGCCCTGAAGTGTGGGGACCCAGGACATCCCTGTGCCAGCCCTGGCTGATCTGAGCCCTGGCAGGGGGCTCAGAGACCCTGGCATGCAGCCAGAGATCCCCGTGGCTTTGAGCTTGATCCATGGAACAAATTACCATCACTGTAAAAGTCACAAAAGTGTAGAGTTAGGATTCTTATTACCAAACAAACAAAAAGCCCCCCCACCAAAAAAAAAAAAAAAAAAAAAAGGAAAACACAAAACTCAGAATAGAAATCCAGACTTTGAGAGCCAGACTTCTGTTCACCCTAAAAGAAAAAGGTGTTTGTCTCAGCTCTAAGCAGATTTATTCACCCTGTGACAGCAACAGTTACACTGCCTTTAATCCAAGTGCAAGACTAAACCCATCCTCAGCCAGAGCACAGCTCTAACACTTGTAGCACACTCCAGATCTCCTAACAAGATAGAATGCTGAATGTACAGCCCTGCTAACATTCAACAGCTCTGGGCTGAGACTGAAGTAGAATCAAGTTATTTGTATTAGATAAGGTTTTCTTCTCCAGCAAAACCAGCACAGCACACACAAGTATGAGAAAGAGATGCTGCAGCACAAAGACATTAAAATAATCAACTGGAGGTATACACAAGTAAATATTCCATTTTGTTTCATTTCCAGAAGGAAGAATCAATTTAAATAGCAGGCAAAATCTGCCTCAAAGATAAGGCTCTAAGCATATGAAGAATTAGCCCCAAACTAGCTACTGTATCAAAACTATAAAATAGTCTGCAGATAGGAAGAACAAGTGACCCCTGACCTTTGGTTTGACTGCATATTACACAAGACAAATTGGACAAGCAAAACAATTTGCTTGTCAGAATTCACACAAGGAAATGCTATTTGCAGAAGGCTAAAAATGTTCTCCCTACATTGTATGGCATTTGAATTATCTATTATATCAAGAGGTAAAAAAATTAAACATCTTGAAAATCAGATCCACTTGTCATGGAAAGAAAGTTTGTGAGGAAAAATGAAAGAGGATCCAAATTGAACTTCATCAGAAAAGCCCCAATACAATTGGTCTGTTTTCAAAATTCAAATGGGAAAAGAAATGCAAGATATAAAGGTTCTCTGACTATTTCTTGTAAATTAGAAATATAACCTTTCAGGGGTTCTTTGCTGAATATTTGTGTGCAGCAAGGACCAGAAATACCAGAACATCAATCAGCATCTAACAAAGGGTCTGTAAAGGATTGCTAGAAGTCCTGCCTGTGATCTGTGGCTCCTTTTGAACAGAAACATGAACTTGTTAAAGCAATTAAGAACTGGATTAAGCAAAGTCAGTATTGAAGACTCTAGAAGCTGTTAAGCTGCAGGAAGAAAAAAAATCCTAGCAGGGATATTTTAAATACTCTAAGAGGAAACAAAAGTGGGGCAGGTACAGTCAAAGTGTGAAACAGTTCTGTTGACAAAATTTCAGAGTTAAAACTTGTTGCCATGTCTTTTGTGTGTCTCACCTCAGAAATATAAATTTTTTGCATAGGACTCAAGAAGCTGTGGGTCAGCTCCATTCCACATTTCCATCTGCCTGATATGCAAACAAAACTGATACAGAAGATGCAAATGTCACAGAATCAGAGAATGGTTTGGGTTAGAAAGGATTTGGCAGAGCTTCACTACCTCAGGGGATGTCCCCTCTGCCAGAGGAGAGCTCTTCAGGCAGCACTCATGGGGTTTCATTCAGTTACTCCTATTGAAATTCGTTTAGAAAATAGGGGGGTTCAGCCCTTAGAAGGCATAGCAGCCATTCTTGTAGGCATAGTTTTTTATCTTCTTTGAAAATTCCATGGAAAAATCTAAGTTCCTCTCCATATCAATCAGAGTATCCAAAAAGTATCATTAAAAAGCACAGAAACTCCAATGCAATAGAAGCTTGGAGGCAAAGCTGACTTTGCATGGATTTTCTGATCTATACATCCCAAGCACCACTTCAGAGTATCCTCTGAGCAAGGTAAGACTGCCTGAAATACACTTGTCCCTCTCCTCCTGAGCCCCACATGGATGTGCTCCTCCTCCCTGCTGCAGTTCAGGCTCAGCTAGGCCATGGCACTGACAGGGACAGCTCTCCTGCCTGGATTCAGCTAAACCTTCTCTGCGATGCACTTATTTACTGCAGAGCTGCTGCTCCTCTGAGGCACAGCAGCAGGCAGGATGCTTCCCAGGGACCTGAGCCCTGGGTCTGAGGTCACAGGGAGCACAGAGCAGCACTGTTTGCCAGAGGACCAAAGAGAGCAGCAAAGCCATCTCTGAGCAGCTGACATTTATGCTGAGACAGCAGGCTGCTCAGCACCCTGGGGATGTGACAGGATGGGACTGCCCCTTTCCCCAACAGGAACATAAATTTCCTGTTTTATTGGTACCTCACCACCCTAACAGAGTGCAACTCCAGGCATGGAAATCACAGCAGGGAATAATGGTCATCTTCTGTCTTTCCAGAAAGGGCCCCAGTTCTCCTTGTAACACGTGTAACACTCATAAAACACAAGCACACTAACACAGACATTAAACCTGGTGAACTGGAACATCCTTTATGAAGGCCAGTCCTGTTCTCCCTTTGTTGGGCAGTAAATCAGCCCATCCTGCATGCACTCACTCACAGCACATCTCTGGCACTCCGAGGTTTGTGCAGCCCTTCCTCAGCTCCTGACACTGGGGGTACCATTGCACATGCCCCTTTATCCTTTTTTATGTTTGCATCCAGTTGAAGAATAAATACTTCAGAACTAAGAGAGCCATCAAGCCTCTCCTCACATGAGAACTCACAGGTTTTCCAAGGTGTGATCACTGAATCCTGTCAAAATTTACACACAGAATGCAAGCTGCTTCACTTTTTGTTAATCATTTTGCTCCTTTAGCACAAGGCCAGTATTTCTTTTGATCAATATAAATCTTTTCTGTCATCTTATTTTTGCTGTCACTCTGTGAAATATTATGTTGCTGAGTCAAGATCTTCATTTATCCCTGGTACTGCAGTCCTGCTCTTCCTGACAGGTGCCCTGTGAATAGATCATTGCCAATCTCCCTGATCCTCCCAGCTCTGTACATAAATTCACCTCTCGGGAATTGACTTCCAAAAAGTCGTAAGTCCCACCCCATTAAATGCTACTTGCTGCAGCAGAGGCTTTACTTGAAAGCAGCACTACTGAGAGACACATTTGTTGTATTCTGTGGTGAAGAAAAACATTCAGCAAACAACAGGAGTAAAACCATGGATCCTGGAAGTTCCAGCTAATTTTTCACACCCACACAAAGTGCTATTTAACCTAATACTTTGTGCAGCATCACCTCCCCATCATGCTGGAACACCTCCTGATACTTTCACAGAAATACTGATTAAACAGTTAGAGAAAAACAAATAGTTCTTAATTTCATACTCTTAGCACCCAGTTACTGTAAGACAAGAATTTGGATGCACAGCAGTGAGTCCATACAAACCTTTGCATGTATACACCACAAGGCTGAATCTGTGCCACTTAAAACAACTGAAAATTGAAGCATTTTTCCTCTGCACTGTTACCCAGGATCAAAATCCAGCATTTTTCCTATCAGTTAACCAAAACCCCAGTCCTGAGTCAGGAGGAGGATAAAGCAGAGCTTTCAGAAACAGTCATTACTGGCAGTAATTACAGCTTCATTGCTGTAATAAACTGTAGTAAATGCTGGAGGAGCAGTAGCACTCTTCATAGTGCATCACATTTTTGAACAATTCAGAAAACCCTTGAAAGCTGGGGTCTTTTGGTGCTGTTTGTCTTCCATCCTGCTTGTGTACACTCCAGAACATAACACATCAACTATAGTTATCAGCCAGGGAAAACAGATAATGAGAATATTTAAATACTAGTACTAATTAAAACTTCTTTCCCTCTCATTCCTATTCACTTCTTAACACTACCTTTGCATTTTGTTGTCTGGGTAATAAGCCCACATCCACAAGACAAACTGAAATTTTTTTTTTCCTCTCAACCATCCAGAAGCTGCCAGTGTCTGTAACAGGAAACAGTGTCCTTTGCTCTTCATCATATCACCCCATGATAACAGGAAAACCAATTAGCCCTTCTATGGAAACTGCCAGCAGGGTTTGGTAATTCAATCCAATATTACCATTTCAAGTTCTTTGTGTGCACCTTCAGACCCATAAAAACTTTCGGAATTACCAATCTGACATCTTGGCTCTTGGTCTCAGCTCAGCCAAAAACACCATCGCCTCTGTTGGCATGAGAAGGTAATTTTCAGCAGCCTGTCCTACATCTATTCCTTTCACTTCCTCATTATATCTCATTTTTGCACAGACAACGTTCTTACCGTGGCAAATAACAAGGATAATCAATGCCATGCATATGCAGAGCAGGGAAGGGCACTGATGTCTCCCCCTGTCCCTTGTGTGTGCTATTTTTGCATTCAGTCCATCAGTAAAAAAAGGGGATCACGAGGATGCCCTCCCACAGCCAATGGGGGCTTGGGGAAGGTGTTTTGCAAGTTTTTTTCATGGAATTTTTTTAAGAAAGAAACATTTTCGACATGTATCTACTCAACTCACCAAGCTTCCCAGTCTCATCAAATGCCAATGTCTTTTGTCACCAAATGTGTTCTGCCAGTGTTCTGCATAAAATCCCTTTGGTTCCTTATATGCCAAGACAACACTACTTAACAAGGTAGCTGCACCTGATCAGTATTTCAGAAGGGAAAATAAATACTCTAACCAACATCTGTGGACAGCTTATTAATGGCAGGAAATCTCAACAAGCCACATTAGGATATAATTAATAACTTATGGCTAAAACCCCAGGTAAGCAGATAGCTTCATTACTAAAAACATCTGTCAGGAAATGTCCTTGTTTACAGCAGCTACTTCTTTTTTTAGGGGTTTATCATTCTTCTTCTTCTTCTTAAAACAATTCATCTTATTCTGCACACAATGCCATATGAGTTTGGGGATCTTTTTTGTGTATGTTAACAGATAATGAAAAAACACTACTTCTGTCACTTTATCCTCATTTTCTGAAAAAATCTCCTTAGTCAGAGACAGGCCTGTCCCTCCACAAAGACCATTTGTATTTATTTATCCTGCTAGAGCAGAGAAGTGTGTGATCATTCTAAACAGAGACCAATTTGGATCTCATTATCTTCAGACTTTTGTCAGTTATTGCATTTTTCCAGGACTGTATGTACTTTGGCAAGGGATTATTTTATTATAACTGGTAAAATACTTTGTCTTCTCATACAAAGCACACAACACAAATAATCTTCACTTATTGTATAACAATAATACAGGCGTGCACTGTCTGGTATACTTCATTGCTAAAAGGATTTTAAAAGGTACATTTTGGGTTTCCTCAGTCCAAAAAATTCCTCATTTCAGAACTAAACTGTATTTTCAGAACATCAGATCATTTCTTGCTTTATTGCTGACTATGCAAGTAGGCAAGGCTTTTTAATGTTAGCTCCTTGTACCATTTCTCTTCTGAAGCATTAACAGATTGAAGAAATGAATTTTCTTTTCAAAAAGAAATCAGATGCATTTATATTCTTCAACATTATGTATAATTAATAAAAACCTGCAGTAATTCAGCAGAATTATCATGGAGCATCCCAGTAAAAACCTGTCACAGAGAGAAAATAATAAATAACAGAGTGACCATCAGGCCAGGTGAGCCTTCACTGTGCAGTGAAATGGGCTCTGCAGCAGGTGTGGATCAACAGCCACTTTCTGGAGCACAAATGGATGAAAACATTTATTTATAAATCCTAATAATCATCCCAATTCTGATACTCTCCTCTGCAAAGGGAAGGGCTTGGGAGTCAGCTTGAGCATATTTCTTCTAGCAGCTCTTGTGGTGAATGAAATTTTGACAAATAATGAATATTGAATGTTTGTTGGAATTTACAATCTTTGGAGATCACCATTCAAAGGTAGATTATACTAGTATAATTATTATAATATATATATTATACTAGTATTTATTTATTATAGAATACTAGTATTTATTATTAAAGGGGCATAATCAGTGAATGCCTTAACTGTGTTGTTTAACACCTAAAATATGCAAGAATGTGAACAGCAAAGAATCATTGGTTTAAATAGGGCTCATTTTAACTATGACTAACCAAGACAGTTAGAGTGTTAATAATTCAATGCTGCTTGAAAACCATTTTTTCTGACTGATTTATACAGACTGAAGCAGGCACATGTTTTATGCTACAGGTGGATGTGAGGTCGTAGGAAACCACTTTACAGTCTTCCCAGAAGTACAGTGTCAAAAAGGTCACCTGTGCTAAAGGATCTTTTGGATTAGTCTTTCAAATAAATGCATGAATTAAAGGCAATTTACATATAAATGGGCTAATACTCTGGCTTTGAAATTAGATGAATTTTTAAGAGATTTAAGAAACGGCAGAAAAGGTCAGTTAGGCATTAAGTATACATAATGCAATTTTAAAAAACTCTTTGTCTTGGAAGTGCATGTTTCTGGTTTATTAACATTTTGTATTCATGGCCTGTTTTGCTCAGGAAGGTGCTGGCAGCTATTTGCAAGCTCCTGCAAACACAATCCGTGCCAGAGGGAGCAGATTTCAGGTGAGGATGGTTCCAGACTTAGAGTGAAATTTTGTTAATATTAAAATATTCTAAAAGAATTTTTCTTTGATAAAGAAAAATGAAGAAGCTTAAACAAAGTTAGTGAAGTTTATTATACACTGAAAAATAAACAAAATGTTAGGGATTCTTCCCCTATGAAAGGTAGGAGTGAGGTTGAGCCCTGCAAGGGGGGAAGGAGTGGGAGAGGGAGGAAGCTGGGTTTAACATTTGGTTTTATTTCTCATTACCTTGTTCTGACTTGATTGGTAATAAATTAAACGAGTTTTCCCAAGCCAGGTCTCTTTTGCTGGGGAAGGTGATTTGTGGGTGATCTCTTGCCACACAAGCCTTGCATTCCATTTGCTCTCCCCTCTCCAG
The DNA here is from genome assembly GCA_013399455.1 of Anthoscopus minutus. NCBI lineage: Eukaryota > Metazoa > Chordata > Aves > Passeriformes > Paridae > Anthoscopus > Anthoscopus minutus. The sequence continues at coordinate 10,910 of VWYI01041114.1, forward strand.
CTGAGCAGGGAGGATGATGATGGAGAGGCTTTGGGGTGCACCTGACATGCAGCCAGGGTCAACCTGCCACAATCCTACAGGATTTCATAATCCTGGTCATCAATAACAATACTGACAAACCAGCATGTGCTACAGACATCAACAATGCTGTTCTGTGAAAATAATTTACAACAAAGGTCATAATCCTTCCATGCAGCTAATTTTAAATATTACAGAATTCTAAAGAAAATATTATTATCTAATCAACCTTGATGACAGTTTCCTTAGAAAGCCTGTTTTCCCTCATACTGCACAGCGCAAAACTGAATTTTATGTGCTAATTACTAAATTGGTCCCTTCCCTTACAGGAAGGCAAAAGAAATCAACAGATGCTTGCAATGAGCTGTGCAGCAAAACAGAATCAAAATTGAGAAAATTTTAAATTTTGAGTCCATTTCAGAAGATAAACAATGAAATTGTATAGCTCCAAATAGCTTTCTGAGGCACATAAAAGGAACAACGAAGCACAGAAGATTCACAGTGACTAAAAACCTGTGGGTAGATGGTAACAGTATTATTAAAACAATTAGTGAAGTGTTCAAGTAACCCAGGAGTGTCAAATGTTTTGCCTATAGTAAAGAGCACAACAACCTAAGACAGCTTAGTTTAGGAAGAAAGTAAGGGGGAAAAAATATCTTTCTCAAATGATATCCTAGAGAGTCAAAAAAGGGAAGTATTTTCCTGGAATCTGATAAACAATTCAGATATTACAAGCACTGACCATAAAAGAATGGATCCCATAATCTAGTTCCAGTGAATGAATAGAAGAGACTCCTCACCAAAAGAGCTAACTGGTTCCTCAAATACAAGAATTTAAGAATGCTAAAAAGATGTGTAGCTACAGTTCTAACAAAGAATTTGAAGACTTTTTTAGACTCTTTTTAGCCTCTTTTCAATTCTCTCTTTTCAATGGTGAATTTATTCCTACAGAACCCAAAATAGCTTAAACCAATTACAGGTTTACCTTGATAAATTGCTGTTCTGTGCAGATTCTTTAAAGCAGGTAGATGATCTGGTACAGCAATTCAGTTGATAAAAAAGCCAGATTGCTTTTGTTCTGTATCTGACTTTTGCCAGTGCAGATTATGCCCATAAATGGGGTTACTTCTTTAGTTGTCTGTTACACAGAACCATGTTTTGAGTAAAAGCTATCCTGAAAAAATAAAACTAACATTTCATCCTATACCACTGTGGGTTAAAATGCAATGATTACTTATTTATAGCACTTAGAAAGGTTTCACGTGGGAAGATGCTGTTAGGCAGAGGAACATTATCTGTTGCACAGATACAAGACTGAAAGCACATGTGGAACAACACCTACATTTTCAATCACTGTTTTAGGGGAAGAATGCAAAAAATAAAGATATAAAGGTGTCTCTGAATCATGTAGGTGCTAGAAGATCTGTGACAATAAAAAAACTCCTCAGAGGAATAGATCTAACCCTTAAAAAGTAAATTAACATCAGATTTTGCCACGTTACACAAGAATTTTGTAAAAGAACCAAAGCTATAGAAGATAAGGCTACAGAAAATTGTGTCAAATATAAAAACAAAGGGCATGAACCTAAAGCTGAGGAAGGGTCATCTTCAAAGGGAATGTTGGAAGAAATGTTTTCCACAGCAAGTGCTTATGCTGGAAAATAAACTGCAATGCCAACCTTTGCAACAAGTGATATAAACTTTAAAGGGTGACAAGCATGGGAGAGACAGTTATTGTGCAAATATAGAAAGAGGGAGAGAGAGCTGTCTGGCCTTTTCAAAACCAGACTTTGCATCCATCCATCTCTAAATCACCAGCATTTCAGCCCTAGCTGCTGCTCAGAAGTTCACCAAGAGAGAAAATTGACACCAAGCTGAACTGAAGGATCTAACAAGATCCTGACAGCTGAAATGGGTCTTAGAGATTCCATCTACAAATGTTATTGCCTGAACTCGCTCATTTCAGTGAGGGAATAAATCTTGCCCCATCTATTTCAGAGCCTTCATTTCTCTTGTAATGAGTCTTCCACTTTTAACAGGTTTTGATTCAATTTGTGTTTTATAAATATATATACTCTTAAGTGACTACCTATTAAAAATACACTAAAGTTACATATTAAGAAACCTTGAAAATTTATCTTCTGTCGTTTGACTATCACTCTGAGTCCCACATCTTTAAATGTCAGAAAAAATCCTTTTTTAAACCATGCTATGAAATATCAAGCTGAATACTACAGTTGAGCATTACTTTTTAAGTTCAGCTTCAGAATAGACAAGGGAAACTTTCATAATGTAGACAAGCCTCTGGGGAAATCCAGGCTGTATTTGGAATTGTATTCCTAGGAAGGTTCAAAAAGAAATTTGACATCATCTTCATTACACATTCAAGGGCACACACAGTTTCAAAAGTAAAAAATAACTCATCATAAAAAATCTCACCAAAACAAATATAATCAAGTCAAAATGGCTCCAGATGCTCAGTTCTTCAGTGAAGGGATCAATTAACAGCTAAAATGACAAGATTCCTTTAAAAATTAACTCTACTATATTCTACCATATGCAAAACAGAAAAGAAGCTCCACTAACCACAGCCACCTGCTTGCTGAAGAGGGAAACTACCTCTAGAATTATTTATTATCTGTGCTAACAGATTCTGCTATGAGATTGATTTTGGCTTACCATCATTCAGTAATGTTGCTAATAAGAACAATCTTTACCATAATTACTGTATTTTATAAAGCATAGAGAAGTTGAATAGTTCTTTAATGATTTTTGGTGACTTTCAGCATAAAGAAAATGTATTGGTTTACCAGATGCCAGATCATGCAATGAATCATTAACAAGAAGGTGTTTTCTGAGTACTTCCCAAATAAATTCCAGCTGGTTTGTTCTCAGGAAGCAGACAGTCACAGGCATCTCTTATCTGAGGCACAAAACCAAAGTCAAACTCACCATGTACTAAAATCTCTGGTGTTCAAAGCAGTACACGATGTACGTGATCCTGCAAAGATCCAAAATTACACAGTCACTGTTTTCAGATTTTTAAAAATATTAGTAGTTTAGCGGCTATTTCTAAATTTATTTCACTGGAAGAAAAATATCTATTCCTCCAGGTGCAGCCTGGGGATCTGCTATGAGGAGCAGCACACTTTGTGTTTAAGAGAACTCTGAAGATCAAGATGGTTGAAGAGAATCATTTCAATGGATCACAAACTTTAGGCCACTGCATTTGAACAATCATATTCAGACCAAAACCAGCATAGCTGGCTACCTGGAATTTAGTGTATATTCTAAGCAGGGCAGTGCTGCTGCTCCCTGACTACCACTGCTCTGATCCCACAGAGAGGCTCTGCCCTTGCTCCCCTCCAGTGCCAGGACAGTGCTGGCAGCCATCAGTGCTGCAGCCCAGGGAAACCTGCACCAGCTGCGCTTGCATCAGCTCCCTGCCCTTCCCCGACACCTGCAAGGGGGCAAAAACCCCACAGCAAAACAAAGCGGAGGGAAGAAAATCCCCTGCTGTTCTCAGCACTCTGCTGCCTCTTTCTCTCCTTTGAGGAACAATAACAGACCCAGACACCTTTTTTCTGCCTCCTTCTGACTCTAATTGTAAAGCTGGGAGAGGGGAAGACATATCTATTTGTTCCTCTCTGTCACTAGAATGAAAATGTCTCCTGCTATTTGGTCAGCTCTGAGTAACCCCTGCTGGACAAGGCCCCGTGCTGCTGGAGAAAAGCAGAGCTCATGGCAGGAAAGCAAGAAAAAGGTTCATATTAAAAGTGCAAAACTTTACATTTTATTTCCCTACTGCAAGTGATATGTTTACAAAGGAAAAAAATTCTCTGACATAGAAATGGAAGTAGAAATTCCTCAAATAAAGAAGAAATTACAGAGCAAATTCTTTTCCCTAGCATCAAAAAGCAATAGTTACTTGCACAAAGAGTTAATAATGACCATCCACAGCTTTATACGAGAGAAGAGGGATGGATATCACATATGTGATAGCTGCTGGCTATCAGTGAATAATTCAAAACTAATTTTCTAGGTATATGCCAATACATCAATTGCTAGAGTTGTTCATTCCAGAGCTAAGCTACTGCATGAGTAGCAATTCCAAAACATTTTTTACAGAATGAAAAATAACAATGTAGCCAGTGCTTTTCAAGTAAGTTTTCCTTTCACACTACATATTTAATAATGGTTTTTTTCTTAAACTGACTGATAATTCTCTGTCTTCATAAAAATGAAAATGCACTTCCCTGCAGCATGTACATTTTCTGCCAGTCAGAGTCAAAGAGCAAGCAAACATGCCTGCATGTGGTCTAATTCATATTTTCACTTCTGACAGGATAAACCCAGGTCAGGTCTATATTGGCTATTTTGCTCTGCAAAGGTGATCAAAGAACCCAGGAACTGCAAGATAATCTGACACAAGTTTCTTCCTAACCTATTCATATTGAGATTATTGAGCTTCTGATCCATTTGCATGCTCAACTAGCCTTGTATTATCTAAGCTCAAAGTTTGTTCAAATTTCACTACTGTTTCAGCTGTTCTGTTTATGCCTAAGGAAAAATTAAAAAAAATTATTATAGTATTTCCCTTCTTTGCAATGATCATTTGTGTGCTCAACAACCTCAGTTCTTGGGAACTTGGAGGCTGAAAAGTACTCAAGAAATGGCAAAGCAAGTGAGACTCCTCTTCAACCAGATCACCCAAAGCTAAAAAGTTCATTTAGAGTGGGAACAGATCACACTTCCCCACCTCCAAGAGCTGAGCCCACAGCTGCTTAACTGCTGGTTAAGCCAAGGCTCTGACACTTCAGTACATTGTATGGCACCCCCAAACTCTGCCTCGTGCTCTCCTGGACCATTCCTATTGCACTCCACTGCAATTTACCACAACAAACCCACAACCCTGCCAAAGAGGGGCACCAAAACAAGGCAGTGAAGCCTAAATGCATGACCCTTCCTCACTTCCCAAATCACAAATGCCATGGTACTTCCTTACAGGGGGAGATTTATAGTAAGATTTTTCTTTTAGCTTTAAAACCAGCGAGGTTTCCTCCCTGCAAAACTAACAGTTCAGTATTGAAAGGCTATGATCCCATTACATAATTTCTCTAAAATCAGAGTTACTGGCTCACTCGCACGATCACTTGGGCTTCCATTATTGCCACATGCACTGGAATGGAAAGGCCCAAAGGCTTCAGTGTCTGGAGATATCCTGGCTTGATCAAACTTTAATTTCAGAATTCTCATAGGCACAGCAGCTGCACAATTCAGCATTAAATAACACTAGCTTAGTGGAGGATTTGAAGATGCAGAAGGCTGCAAGCAGGAAAGCAGAAGAGAGCAGGAGAACAACAGAACTTGACTTTCTGATTTCAGCAGAAAGTCAATCCCTCTCCAGGGGTTAGGGTGTACAGCTGGGCACTCTGTTTACCAAGGCCAAGCCTCTTGGCTTCATAAAATTGGCTCTTGTGATCGGATTAAAAAATTTTTGCAAGAGCTACAGAGGAAAAAGCTCAACCAGAGATCATGAAATAACCATCAGCCAGCTCTGCCTGCTGGGGCTGGACTGTCCAGCCTCACTTCTCATTCAAACAAAGAGCCTTACAGGCAGTCTGTGTCCTGAGTCCCTAAAGCTGGCTGCCATTACTGGATCTATAATAATCCTTTATTTTCTTTCCAAAACGTTCTGATGAACAAGATTGTGCTCCCAGTTCAAAGGCATGCAGATTGAGAGACTCACAGAGGTCACTGTTATATGATTTACCCCATTTGGGGTGGGGTTCTTTTTCCCCAAAGGTGTTTGCAATCACTGTTTAAATAATGACTCAATGAATATGTGTCACGTGGATTTTGGTGTTCATTTCTTTGCTCATTGCTGCACAGCCTTGCAAAGAAATCACTGATGGGTCTCATTGATGTTTCAGCAGCCAGAGCAGAAAGCTCATATGAGAAATACATACTTACACTAGGAGGTGGCAGGAGGCCTCTTCCATGTATTTCTCAATCATGTGAAAGAAAATACAACTTGGAGGACTTTAACAGAGAGGGTCACAAAATGATTCAGTGGAGAAATTCAAGCATAAGTCTGTTGTGTGGGAAGAGGTGGCTCCATGGAGGCCTTACTGAACTCCTCAGAACAGAACAGTTGAGTTTGGGGGAACTCAATTGGTATTTGACTTTTTTTGCCACAAAACCATCAAGCCAAAATTAATTCAGAAATGGATGGTCTGAAGAGAAGGAAAAGCTATTTCTCATTCTTGCACACTGCTAGAAGCCCCTTGTTAGGGCCTGTATTTGCCACTCAAATATTTTATCTCCAAGCCTGAGAAAAAAAGTCCATCCCATATAGCTGAGCAGAGAGCAGAAGCAGAGTGAGTGATTTTGCAATGTGTAAGGAAGGGATAACATGCCCCTATGCATTTCACCATCAATTACAGTGGTGTGCTATGGAATGGAGATTAACATTCCTGTCAGGCACACGATCTATGCAGCTGCCTCTTATTATTTGGTGAAGGTCACGAGTAAGGCCAAACCTATGACTGTGTTCTAGCTAAGTAATTCAGCAGTCCCTTCTCCAAATGTGATTTGATAATGAGTTATTAGGAAATATCAGCCTGGGTAGGAAATATGCCAGTGTTTAGGAGACAAGACTCTGCAACAACCCATGGCTATTGCAAATTAGTGACGTGAAGATTTCTCTCAGGGTAGGTAAAAAGCCACCATGAACAGAACCAACCTAATGTGGCATTTTGTCAGTTTACAGAGAGTTCAAAAACACTCGAAAGTGCTCTAAGTAGTAGTTCTATTAAATTAATGATATTTAATTATTCTATTAAATCCCTCTGTCCAGGTGCCCACTCTGTGCTTGCCAGTAACTTCTCTATTGTTTAGTTGCCAACCATACAATTATTGCCATCCAATAAAACCGTTTTGGTTTCACAGAAGTAGCATAAGCCTTTATAATGAGGAAATATTTTGTTCCAGAAATGTAATTCTGTAAATTGGGATCAATTATTGAATCAGAAGAATGGAGAAATTCATATTTTGTCTTCTTTTCTCCCAAAGCATTATTCTCAATGGTAAGCAAAAAGTTAACAAAAAGCACAGCATTAGGTGTTACAAGAAGTCAACACGGGAAAGAAAGGCTCGAAGAAGGGAAAATCCTGATTGGTAAGGACACGGGATTTTAAAATATCATCCTCAAGGCCTCCTTAAAGGCAAACCTGGCTGTTAGTGACCACACTAGGATGGTCACTCTAGGAACAGTGCTAAAACCTTCCACTCCTTAGCCTGCAAAAGAGCCATACCCCTATTTGTGAGCCAAGATTTGACAGCACAAAGGTAACTCTAGAGGCCAATTTGGATAAATTTATTTATACAAAGACGTGTATAAACATGAGTTTTCAAGCCAACACTTTGAAGAGACTGACAGATACAATGTTAACAAAAAGCTCAGACATCTACTAATTATGTAGCTTTATACTTGAACATATTTCAGATATGTTTTAGAACTATACCAATATTTCAGTAATTTGACCTTCCTTGACATCACACACATTCACTTCTCAGCGTCTCTTAGAATCATTATTTAAGACTAAAGCAGACAGACACATGAAAGATACTTAAAAATAACTGTCAAAGGTTAAAGGCAGGATTTCAGCTCATTATATTAAAACTCCATCAGCTCTCAGTTCCAGGAAGTTTTATCCTGTGGTTTGACTGTAAGCTCCACCATTCTCTTTCCTTGGAATAAAGCACAGAGAATCTAAATCTCAAAACTACAGGGTCAGGTTTACAGGGCAGGACCTGGGATAGCCATTTAAACAAGGAGCAGCAAGAAATTTGATTATTTTGGTGGGCTTTTCATTATAACCTAAAGCACTAAACTAGTAATTATAAATTACCACGTAGCTTCAAGGATGAAAAGAGCTCAAACACAGGAAAACCAGAGCAGAAATCACAGATTTTATCTGTCAGGGAGGTTTTGCAATGTTGCAGAGAGAAGGAGGCATTCCTTGCTCAGGGTGTATGGGGGGAGGTTTCTGAATTTGTCATCTCACCACGTTCCACACTCAGGTCTGTTTGCTCACACTGGCTGCTTCCAGGCTTCCACACACAGGCCTGAAGCTCCCTGCATCAGAGACCTTCCTCCTGTAAGGCAGCTCTCCAAGGGGCTCCTGATTTGCAGCTTGATCACCCATTACTAAAGTAATTCAATTTATAGGAATGTGGTTTGCCAAACCTATAAAATCTGAAAAATGAAAATACATTGAGAAATTCAAATTCTTGGGAAGTTCTACCCTTGTGTGGGAGTATGAGGAGCTTGAACCAATTTGAAAACACAGAACAGTCACTGGAAAACACAGAAAAGTTGTTTGAAAATTGAAATCCTTAATTTTCTAAAACCCATATGCACAAGCCTTCAAGTGGCAGTTGCTAAAAAAAAGTCATTTAAGAGCAGCTTCCCCTGGAACAGACTTTAGGATGGATACTTTTTTTAAGATCTACTTCTAGAGTCTGGTAACATTAGAACAAACTACAATACAAAATCAAGTGAGAAAATCAAAGACCTAAAGTAGCAAGTAAATTTTGTCATATCAAGAGTTTCCAGTGACCTGCTTGAGATGTTTTTGAGATAATGGGCCCTGCAATGGGAAGGAGGAACAGTATCTGAGTGCCATGCTCCAAGCCCAGCCAGAACCCAGCCACTCCTTCACTGGTGGCATGGAGAGGGAATCAGAAAAGTGTCAAAGCTCATGTGTTGAGGTAAAGCCAGTTTAATGGCTGAAGGTCTTGCCAGCACAGCAATAACTAAAATATCCCTGAGTTATCAACAGTGTTTCCAGCACAAACCCAAAGCAGCTCCTGAGCAGCTACTGTGATGAAAATTAACTGAAGCCCAGCCCAGCCCAGGCACAGCCCAGATCAGCCCAGGCACAGCCCAGATCAGCTCAGCCCAGGCACAGCCCAGTCACAGCCCAGATCAGCCCAGTCACAG
>VWYI01041114.1:20250-31254 GCA_013399455.1 Anthoscopus minutus
AGCCCAGATCAGCCCAGCCCAGCCCAGGCACAGCCCAGATCAGCCCAGGCACAGCCCAGATCAGCCCAGCCCAGCCCAGATCAGCCCAGGCACAGCCCAGATCAGCCCAGCTCAGCCCAGTCACAGCCCAGCTCAGCCCAGTCACAGCCCCCTTGCACTGGGGTTACTCACAACATCCACAGAACCTGCACCCCAAGAGGCTGAGATGCTCCCTGCCCTGCAGGGCCACAGCCAACACAGGACCTGACTGTGAACCATGAAAGTAGAAAGGGAAGATCTAAACTACCTCAGCCTCAAAAGCTGAAAATACTATTATTTTTGTGGAAAAGAAACTAAGGAAGTCTCGGATCTGACAGTGGCCTCTAAACTAGGGTGTTACTTTAAAAGTAAAATAAAAATTTTATATTACCAAAAATAAATGCTCTCAGTAGCCTTCATTACAATTTCAGCAAAGAAGAGCTGGATAAAAATATGCAGTGGTTTTTTTCAGTGCTCACTCTGGAACAACTGCCAGTGTTAAATTCAAGTAGAAAATTCAAGCTTTTAAGGATACCTCAGACAAGGAAAAATCTGACTTATCTATTGATAGCTCAGTCAGCTTCCTTAAATGGACTGCAAATAATCTGCTGAAAGCGTTGTAAAACCCCAGATATTTTTCAGTGCAGTAAAAAGACAACAATCTTGAATTTCTTTTCCATGAGATGTTTCCACATCAGTGGAACTGTGCAGTAGTAGGCAAATTGGAGGTGATACAGTACAGGTGATTGCACATAACTTCAGAAAATATACTGTGAATAAGTTTTTCTAAAAGTCATCCCAAAACCCAAGATCCTTTTACTTTCTTGGGAGTTTGGAGTTTTTTGGGATGTTTTTAGGGGTTTTTTTTGGAAGGGTCTGGGGGGCCAGGGCTGGAAAGAGGAGAGAGGAATTATTGGGCTTTTATACTGCAACAACAACAATCACTAATTGCATCCCTGGCATTTAACAGATATGGAATCAAAGATGTAAATAAGGCACAAAGGGTTACTTACATTTTAGAAAACAGACCTAAATCTTATCCTAAATAAACTCTCCCCAGCCTAATAGCAGGAAGGGACCCCACAGAGATCCAGCATGGTGAAATGCTGATGGAGAGTTCAGGTTTTATGAACCCAGTGGATTTGTAACTGAAACAAAAAATATTATTACACCCAAGAATTTGCAGCTGAAAAAAAAGGGATTTCTGATGGTTCAATCCACTGTAGGAAAGACCTAAGCCTTATACCAGGAAATTTGCTGTAAAAGAACAAATCCACAAAGAACAAGAATGATCTGAAGGTGTAGAAATACATAGATAGGTGAGACAACAAAAAGCATAAACATGTACAAAGAGTGGAAAGAAATACATTAAGTGAAACACAAATTAATCCAGTGGCCCACATTCAAAGACATACAAAATAATCATGATTATTTTGAGCTTCTATGTTGTTCTTGTCTCCACCATGTCACCAAAAATTACAGGAATTCCCAGTTAAGTACAAGTCAAATTAAAATTATAAAGAATTGATAAAGAATCGATAAAGAATTCTTTTTAAATTACCCAATGAATTTGGAGATTCTTGCCACATCACCTATTTGCCTATTCTCATGCAAAGCTTCCCATTGAAAAGTCACTTACAGAAGTATAGAGGTGTCACTTGAGGACAAAAGCAGAAAAGAAATTTGTTGCACATACTGTCATTAATGAATTTATTGCAAGTTCAAAAAGTTGGTATATTCCTGTAAGTCTGTTTGCTAATGAAGCAGATATGGATATGCCTCCATTTGATTTATGCATAGATTTATTAACAGCTTCCAAACTCTTCAAAGCCACAACCAATAATCACAATGAAGCAGCTGTCATCAGCAGGCAGCAGGAAGTCTGAGAAATCAGGCAGTAACATCTCCTTTACCACCTTTCACAATTATCTTAAATATAAATGATTGTGTCCCCAGTGACTGCTCTAGGGCAGGCTTTATTCTTTTCCTTTTTCTTTTTGCCTTTCCTCTTCTTCCAATTCCCTTATTTAATGCCAAAAAATTTCAAAGATAGAGTTTTTCCAAAAACAGAGGGAACAGAAACACCGAACACTTCCTGTTTTTCTTTAAAGCATCCCTAGAGAAGTTTGCTTTCTGAACTACCCTTTTCCCTGACATAAATTCAAATTAGATTATGGATAATCCTGAGGTTTGAAATAGTTTAAATTACTTATTAATTGTTAATAAAAAGTAGAATCTTTATTTGGTTTAAGTTACACTTCACATACAATTCCTTTCCGAATTTCATTCAGCAAGAAAATTTATATAATGTGGTGAGCAGATTGATACTTGTGATACTAGAGCTCAGTATTTTGCTCTGTCAAGAACAGTTTTTCACACATCATCTTCCTCCATGTCCAAAGTCTTTTCTCTCAGCTACCCTCTTTTATCTTAAATGTTTGCCATGAGCTGATAACGCTGATACTTTCTAGCCATTACTAGCCTTAGAAGTCTAGCTTAATAAAGAACACAGATAATTGATGTGTAAAAGCTTGGTTTTGACCAGAATCCAAATTCACATAATCTGTATATAGATAAGGTCTGTACTGGCCCAGCTACATCTGTCCTGAGAAATAAGGGGCAGTCACTAACCAAACTTCTCAGCAGAGACAATTTTATGGGGAAATTTCTCTTTTCACTAACACCACACTCAACATGGGATAGATAAACTGTAGCAGCAACAGTGCAGTCCTTGGCTGCATTTATCCTAAGGATGCTACTACAGAAATCTGCCCACGATTCAGACCCACCCATTGAACAATTCAGAGTCTCCTAAGCTGAAATACCTTAACTAGTGTTGCAGTATTCACTTGGTCCACCAATAAAAGCCATAGAACAGAGATATTTTACTGATATAAATGTTACAGGATAGTAATTCCTAAGGAAAAATAATTACTCCAACATGAGAACTTTCAGTGGTGCATCTGCATTCAGAAGAACCAAAGAAAGCTTTTTCCTAATATAAATATGCTGTCATAAGAAAAGCAGAAGTAGTAAAAGTGTGCATTTCAATCCACTGGAAGTAATGTCTCCATTTAACAAGATGCTTCAAGTTTCTCAAGGGAGTTGTTTATTTGTAATCCAAAGCACTACACTTTGTGTTTCTATTATGTCATGTGTCATTTGTCTTTCTCTAAGAAATCTGTGTTGTCAATATCTATTTTATTGTTCAGTAAATTTTCATTACACATGCCATGATGTCTACATTCTGTTATTTCCCTCGTATACTTGCCACTTTTCACATTTTTCTAACAGTGAAATGCATTTAAACACACACAAAAAAAAAAATCTTTTAAGTGGTCACTGTGCCTAGGCAGCCTTTTCACCAAAAATTAGCATTTCTCTAATTCAAGGATAAATAAATTATTTGCAAAATAAATTATATCTAAACCAGACCTACCATTTAGTTTCTTTGGGAAAGGACTCATAGGTTTGTTTGTTTTATTGTAAAGGATGATACAAGTTCGTAGCCCAGGGCCTGGCAATGGAAATCAGCCAAAACTCTTAACTTGGAATCACTTTCAGACCTTCACCCAAAGCACTGAAATCGATTTACCATCCAGCATGTTAGCATATCAGCAGCCATAGGCAGAGCCAAGAAGTTATTTCCATCCTTTATAAAAAAAATCAAACCTCCAAGCCAGCAATCTTATTTGATGCATAAAACCACCACATCAAAATTCAAAGATGCATTTCTCTTAGGCCTTTAGAACCACCGAGCTCTGAGGCTTGGAGAGCTGCTCCTGCACACATCTCACATTGTTTCAGATGGCTGGAACAGTCTGAATTCCTTTAAACACTGGTCTGCTCCTCAAATCCCCATAGGGACCTTGTTCAAGCTGATTTTGGAAGGTTGAAAACCAGCTCTGAAACCACCACCTCAGTGCCCCAGGTCTCCTCTTTGGTCCAGGGAAATCTGCCTTGGAGAGGAAGAGCAGAGTGGTCTGGATGCATCTCTTGTACCTGGAGTGACACCTGAGCCACCTGGAACACCATAAATGAGAGCTGCACAGAAACATTAACCTAAAAGGCATTTCCATATTCCTTTGGGATGGTAAAGAGAACTGTCTAAAGAAAAAAATACAAAAAGACAAGTTTCTACTTCTGCTCATTCTGCTGCTCTCTGTATGATGGAGCAGTATGGGACATCTGACACTTCTCTATCTAAAACCAAACAGCACAAAAATCATCTTTGGACTAACATATTTTTCAATCCTATTCAAAAGATATCTGTCTCACAAAAGCTGAAGACAACCATGCTAAAATGGTTTGTTAGCATAAAATTCTGAGCTAATTACTACTGTTTAGTGTATTTGAATCAGCCCTTGAGCATTCCTTCCTCCTTTTCCTTTTCAAACTCCACCACCCCAAATGATAAAATTCATCAAATCCTTATTGATAGTCCCTTGAGGGGAGTCTGTTTTTAAAATAAATAAATATTATATATATATATATAAATATATATAAATATATATCTTTAAAACACTGTAGGTCTATCACTTCTGCCAGTGACATTCCTAATTTCCATGTTATTATTATGTCAAAGTAAAGAGAATTCCATTCAGAGATGTTCTGATGAAGACACAGGCATTACAGAAGACAAGAATAAATAATTTCTACCATTTTGAAGAATGTTTCAGATGAGTACACATTTATGAGTGATCAGATGCCAGGATATCATTTACAGTCATATAAAGATGACTTTTGTCTTGCTTGATAAACACTTAGTGCCTATAACCCAGACACCTGCATTTATTTACATTCTCTCATCCTGCTTGCCAGCCTGCTTATACAGAGTACTTCAAAAAACACATGCTTTGTTCCCGTAGCATTAACCTTTCCTACATTTGTAATTCCACACAAAACAAGCCATGCACAGCCATAGAGAGGAAAGGCACTGTTCTTCCAGGAAGTGCTTTAGTGAAGTAGAAAAAGGCACAAACATCTCTGTATGCCCTGTGTGGAACATGGAAAGTCACACAAGGTAAAAACACAAGGAACTTGTTGTGTGTCCTGTCAGAAAATGGCTGCTACATAAAAGCAGAACTTCTTGCCCTAAGGGAATCCTGCATTTGCTTTGCTGTTTTTGTTTTCCATCTTCCTTTCCTGCTAGAGTTACACCTCCCAGCAAGGCAGAGTGTCAAGAAGCTTCCATGTACAGAGGAAGATCATCTGACAACAAAAAACTTGTCCAGACTGTCAGATGGAGTGTACATTGGAGAGAATTAACTGGGAGAATGTATCTGTCCACAGAGTGCAAAATTCTACTTAGAGGCAAATAAATCCTTCTATTTTAAAACATTTATTCCATTTTAACTGCTCCTTGCTCTTCAGCTGCCTACTTCAGATGAAGAAAGACACCAAGAATCACAGAAACACACTCTCACTTAAACAGAAGTCAGAAGTGTGTTTGTTTTAAATGGTTCACAAGCACTTGCTGTGCAACAGGGCTGCCTCTCCTGCCAGTTATCAGTGACAATTTATTTTAGCAGATTTTTCAAGTTAGCCAGTATAAGGAATGTATAATGAGATGACAGGAGCCATGGTGAGGCAGCTGCACTGCTACCAGGGCAGCAGCAAAGGCCATTAAAGCTTTTATCACACACTGCAGCATTAGGAAGGTCTAACACACTTTGGTGTGGTCACAAGAGACACAGCTGAGCTACCATCACTTCATCTTCTCCTGAACAGCACCAGTGCAACAGGACTGACTCCAGCTGAAAGAAAAAGAAGTCAATGAAAGGAATGTGCTTGAAACTGTTTGAGTGTAATGATCAAAGTATGATAGAAACAAGAGAATGGCAGTTTCATATAGGAAAAAAAAAATCTGTATTTGCTATAGCTGAGGCTTCCTTTTGTTTCAGCACTTTAAACAACACAGCAAAGGCTGAGATAATTCTGTTAACGTTACTGGGAAAGCTACTAAAACTGCATGAGGTGTTAAATATAGCTTATATTTAACTAATAGCCTGAACTGCTAACGTACAACCAAGATGCTTTCTTTGCACCATATCCCAATTTTCAGTGTATTTGGCCAAGCTAGATGTGAAGCAAACTAATGGAAAAGTCATTCTTCATGTGAGAGAAGAAAAAACACACCAGCAAGTCCCAATCTTGCCAAGTTTCTAACTCCAAATTCAGAATATTCCTCATTTACTATCAATGCAATTAAAGTGCAGCTATTAAGATCTCATGAACTTTTCATAAATACTGAAGGGGTTTTTATATATTATAGGGTAATCTATATTACCACAATTGTCACAAATGGAGGTAGCTGCTGAAATTATTCTTTAAGACAAAATTATTCTTCAAGTGCTCACAGAACAGTCAGCAAAACAATTATTTATTCTCATAATCAGAGAGAAAATATTACTGGTAACTAGAGGATGCAGTAGACCAAAATTCCCGAATTGTGTTATCACACATGTGCAATTAACTCTTGCAGCCTTCTGCACAGACCATCTTTTCTACTTCACTTTACTTGTGCTCCCTGTAGTGGAAATTATGGCTCCTGCTGAATTCTGGAGGTGGCCCAGGTAGGCTGAGTGCAGTTCCCCAAGGCTGGAGCCCAGCTCCAAGCAGCAGCAGCAGCAGCAGCAGCAGCAGCGGCAGCAGCAGCAGCAGCAGCAGCAGCAGCAGCAGCAGCAGCAGCAGCAGCAGCAGCAGCAGGCAGCATGCTCAGTGCAGCATTTCTGCCCCAGCAGCAGCTCCCAGAGCCCAGCCCTGCTCATCCCCTTCCCTCGGGGTCCTCAGGGCCTCCCCACACTTTGCATTCCTTGTGCTTTGTTTCCAGCACAGGGAGCAGGGCAGGACTG
This sequence comes from Anthoscopus minutus, assembly GCA_013399455.1. NCBI lineage: Eukaryota > Metazoa > Chordata > Aves > Passeriformes > Paridae > Anthoscopus > Anthoscopus minutus. The sequence continues at coordinate 27,123 of VWYI01041114.1, forward strand.
CAGCCTGTTCTATTTCCTGCTGAACATTTAATCTGACATTTTATGCTTTCTGTTGATATAATAGAGAGCCTAAGTACAAGAAATTTGTATTTCTGTTCAGTAGAATTAATCAAAATTTAGGGGGGGGATATAAAAACTAAATAGAAGAGCAGTGTTAGAAAACACAGTAAAGACACTGCACCTAAAAACCCTGACTAATAATTGGGTAAAACTGACACAACAATCAAATGGAGACACCTTCCACAAACCAAAAGACAGATATGTTAAATTTCAAAATGCTAAGATAACATAGTATCTCTATAAAATGCAAGCAGCTAAAACATCATAAAATAAAGCCCCAATGTCTTTCAATACTAAAAAAAGGAAGTCAGAGTAACAGTCAAACCCCCGTGACTTTTGAACCTTTAATCAAGAAATAAAGCACATTTTTAGCAGCTTTTCCTCTTTAGGAAATTCCTGAGGTCCTGCTCACTAGCTCAAAGTACAGTCTGGAAGGCAAGAAAATCTCCCCTAGCAGCCACATGAACGGGATACTGCAGCCACCAAAACATTTTCTCTTAACCACAAACAGATTATAATTTACAGTGTAAGAGATTAAAGACCATTTTATTACTTCTCAGAGCCATTCTGCCCTTACAGTGCTGTAATTATGACTGGTCAAGTAGATCTTTAATTTTCACACTTCAAATACTGATTATCAGTATTCTGCAGACATCTACAAATACATACATCAAAGCTGCTGGCTTCCACAGAGTGTTAACCAGGCCCATTGCTCTTGCATTCTTTTCAGAGTTGAATCCTGGTGCATTAGGTCTATAAACAGGTCCACTTAGTCATTTTCTTACAAGCTATTCATGTAGAAACTATAATGTTCTGTTCTCCCCAGAAGCTTATAATACATCACATGGATAATTGCATTTGAAAAGATTCAGCATGAAACAGAAGAAACACTGATAAAATTCAAAGTACACTGAGTCATCACAGGAGAAACACCATTATTTCTTAAAGAGCAGAGAGCATGGGGGGAGTGGAATGGGGAGAGACAGAAAAAAACCCAAAACAATACAAAAAACAATTCAAATTTCAAAGAGCAGATTCCTACAGGCACTGAGCAAGCATATTAGCCTTCCAATTACACACACTGGCTTAAGACACAGAGCATGCCACGAAGTATTAAACACAAAGTACAGTGGGTTAGCCTCATATACACCCAACAGGCCACAGATCTTCTCCAAAGCCTCCTAGAACACACAAAACACTCATACAAACCATCTACTGACAGAAGACTTTCTCCAACTTCTGCTCTTCTGAAGCTAGAAAGTCTTTCCTAAAAATCAGAATAGTCCAAGTCTGTGTCTCTAAATAGTGACAAACAGTAAATCTGTTCAATGAAATGCAGCATAACAGGAGACAGTTTTCCAAAATTGTTACAGAGTTTTGTGTATGCAATTGTTTCACGTGTATTTTGAACAAATTACCTCTTTTCCAATCATGTAAACAATTATCTGTCTTGACACTCATTTAACTGGCAAGGATTCAACCACTCACTAATTCCATTTGCTATACATTAATAGTTTGAGCAGTTATTGCTGTCTCCTATCTGGGAACCTTCAGGATAACTTCCACTGTTTTTCCCATTTACACTTCATTTAGAAAAAGTCATGACAAAACAAAATGCCACTTCTAATAACAAAAACTAATAATAAAGTATCACTTGAAATGGTTCATTGAACTTAAAAAACATGCTTTGCATCCTCCCTATTGAGCCAGTATCTATAATATAGGCAGTAAATCCAATTTAAAACAACTTTTAATCAAACTCAGGTGTTGAAGCTCTTAATATAGCAACTGACAGTGTTCACAAAATACAGAGGGGAAGGTGTACATTTGACTGTCAAGACTAGTTCAAACAATGAATGAGATTTAAAATTAATTTTGGTATAGCAATAAGCAATTTTTCCAACTGTTACAATGACTCATTTAGTGGAAAATATTGCAGGCAAACATTTCCCTAGTGCAGCTCAGTATTCACTGGAATCAGCAGAGACACTCAGACCCAACCACGGCTTCTCTGGAAGGATCCAGAAATCCAGCTTGTCTGAGTTATTAACAAGCAGCAGGAGCCAGCCCCTACAGAAGGAGAACCAGCCTGGCTGATAGTTTGGAAGCCAGTTTGGAAGGAAACAAGGAGAGAAAAAGCTCAAGCATACCAACTGCCCCACACAGAGGGGTTTGCATCCTGGCTGGCTGGAGATTTCCCCAAGCCCCTGGGCAGACCCAGCTCTAGCAGGAGTTACAAATGCCTTTCCCCAGCACACAGACACTGCTGAGTGGGGCTGTGGAACCTGGCTGGGAATTGCACCCCAGCACTGCCTGCCTTGCTCAGAGTCACACTGTGCTACGAGCTCCAGCTTCCCCAAAGCTGAGGGCCAGCACCTGGGGACAAGACAGGAGGAGAAGACTTTGCCAGCTCAGGTCATGGGGCACTTCAAGGGTCACTGCTCTGCTGCCCATTTCAGCCTCCCTGGTAAGGCTTATCTCCCAGGAAACCCCAATGCATGAGCATTCTACACTGCAACAGTAAAAGTGCAACAACCCTCTGTTTATTGCATTTGCTTCCCTGTTATTCACCACATAAAGACATTGTTCAGGAAGAATGCACAGACTAAACTAAGCAATGAGATAATGTTAAGGACTTCAGACTCTTTCAAAAAACTCAAAAAAATTCTGTTTCTTTTTGAGATAGCTTAATTCCTGTTCCAAGGGGAAAAAAAAAAAGAGAGAAAAAGAATGCCCACTCCTCAGCACACAGCACAGCTCAATTCTTTTCAGCTCTGTCAGTTATTCCTGTTTGGCTTTGTTATTCTCCAAATTATTACAAAAACATCACTTCAGGATCTAGCTATTGGCACTACAGCATTTCTGCTTCCACTCTTGCTTTGAAGCTGAGCATGTTCCATAGTTAATTCAACAGTAGTAGTCAAGAAACTAATGCAAAACTAAAGCTTCTGTTGTTCCTGTTCTCCCCAGGAGAGCATGGGGAAGCTCTCTCATGTTAAAGACATGAACCCATACTTCTGCAACATTTACAGAATTTGCACATGTCATTCTTATCCCTCTTATGGAGCTTTTAAACATTGACTGCATTAACTAATTAATTTTCCATTAACTAATTTATCTACTGACCAAAATGAGAGAAACCGACACTGGGAAATTATTAGTTTGGAGGTTAAATTTATTAAAAACAGTACAATAGTGACAGAATCTAATCATACTTCTCATGAGAGTATGGAATCAGTCACAGCTGCAGCAATTTGTGATAAATCCATGGAGAGATTCTATGATGGGAGTGGAATTAATTTGTGTTACCCCTAAGAGCATATGTGCTCACTCAACAGTACCTGTATTAAACAATATTAAAACCCACAAATTGAGCAAACCAAATGAACTTGTGGTTTGAGCTAGCATGTGATACGTGCCCTTCAATATCAAGACACTGGCATCCGTAAAATTCAGGGGGTGACAGCAGAGGTCAGAATGGCCAGAACGTTCTTGGCAGTGTGACTTTATCTGTGCAAATGCACCTGAGTAAAGAACCAGCAATGCACAAGGACAGTGAAGAGCCACTGAAAATACACCAAGCACAGCTCCCCCACTCCAACCCAATCACTACATCCCCCTGGAAACTCCCACTGACTCACAGGTGCAGCAGAAGAGACAGCTCTGGGCCTGAGTGAAGAGCGCAGCGATGAGATTGCCAGAGCCTGCAGCAAAGAAACAGAGAGAAGCATGAGAAGATGGAACCAACCCTGCTCCAGCCACAGGGACTCAGGTGAGGCAGGGTGAGCTGCTCCAAGCACAGGGACTCAGGTGAGGAAGGGTGAGCTGCTCCAAGCACAGGGACTCAGGTGAGGCAGGGTGAGCTGCTCCAAGCACAGGGACTCAGGTGAGGAAGGGTGAGCTGCTCCAGGCACAGGGACTCAGGTGAGGAAGGGTGAGCTGCTCCAGCCACAGGGACTCAGGTGAGGCAGGGTGAGCTGCTCCAGCCACAGGGACTCAGGTGAGGAAGGGTGAGCTGCTCCAGCCACAGGGACTCAGGCGAGGCAGGGGGAGATGATCCAGCCACAGGGAC
>VWYI01041114.1:42295-83763 GCA_013399455.1 Anthoscopus minutus
CAGCCCAGCCAGGCACAGCTCACTCAGCCCAGCCCAGCCCAGCCCAGCCCCAGTGCCCAGGGACCCTGCACACACCACCCCTAAGCCTTGCTCCTGCTGGGAGAACCTAAAGCACTGGAGCTCTCTGCCTGCACCCTGCGAGCCTCTAATTGAGATTTCCTAGCAGAGCTATAATTTAGATGAATGAGACCAAAGATTCACAATTTATTTTCAATGTCAAGGGAACTCAAAAGGTTTTACTAACTCACGTTCATAGTGACCCATTATTTTAAAAGGATAAAAGCGTTTCCTTTCTAAAAAAAGTAGTTATACCACTAAGTATTGAAAGTATTAGAAAAGCAGTACCTCAGCATAAATGCAATACAGAAACAATCACCATTCATAAATGCAGCCTTTTGTATCAGATTCCACAGGAGAGCAGCCTCCTTTGGTTTGCTGGATTTGCAGAAGCAAAAAGGATGCAAGTAGACTCTCCCTTGATCAAAGGGTTGCCACTGAGTATGATTGCTCTCCAAATCAATTCTCTTCAGAAGTGGTGAAAGTTAATTGGAGCTTCAAACACCAGACACAAGAAAAAAGTTTAATTCAAAGTTTCTTCCATCTCAAACTGCCATAATATTGGGTTTTAGAAACAAAACACATGACAACATCTGTATTAAGTCTTTAAAATATTAGAAGAAAACCCTTTTCCCCATGACTTCCTTCTCAAGTATCACCTGTCATACTCTATGTGGTTCTCTGTATGAAATGATACTACACAAGTGATAATGTATTTGAATTATAACAAAACCAATGGAAGGTTGTTGTTCTATATTTTACTGCTTTCAGTATTTCTTTAGCAATCATCATTGCAGTCTGTCTAAACAATTCTCTGTGCACTGACATTCACAAAAATGTGTTTTCATCAGGAAGTTAGACACTGTCATTAGGTTTCATGAAAAGCTATACTTTTCAGCTCCCAGCCAGTTTTTTACACCTCACTGCATCATTGGGATGTGAGTGCAACAGTTTTTACATCTGTCAGGCTTAGTTTTATTTACTTGAATACAAGCATTAATAACAGATTACTGGCAAACTGCAGAGAGATGATGAATTAGTCATGTTCTTATTATCCAGCACTGGAACAGGACCAAGAGAGGAGGGCTCAGCACAATCTCTGCTAAGAGAAAACTTCCTGATCAGCCACAACAGTCATTCACAAAGCTTGATAAATGCAGCTGGGGAAAGGCAATGATTCAGATCATTGTTTCAGAGCTGATATTTAGCATATTAGATCTTGCAATACCTTTTGATTTCCTAGAACTGTTTGGTAAGAAACTTCTTTGGTTGTCAACAGCTACAATAACTTAAAATACAAGTAGAAGACTTATTTAACATGCTCTGAAGTCTACTACTTTTCATACTCTTCCACTAGTTTCCAGATGTTCCAAATACAATTTTTCATGCCCTTTTATAATCTTGTAGAAGTAGTACTCTATGCTAGAACCTTACAAACAAAGGAAAGTATTGAGGAATTTTTATAGTACACCCTAAAGTGAATTAAATACACATTTGTGCACACAAAACACACCAAATGTCCCGTCCCCAGTGAGGGTCTTTGCCTCATAAGGCTCTGTCAGGAAATTGAATCACCTGAGGATACCTGAACAAAACAAATCTGGCTCCAGCACGGGTTGAAAAAAAGATATGTTTTAGCACATTGATATCAACCTAGATATTAAAAAAAGGGCACATATATATATATATTTATATACACACACAGACACATTATATTTACATTTTAAAAGACTGGCAGTCATGACTCTGATAAATAATAGCCTCTGAATTTTGGGGTTAGTTATACTCAAGCCCCAAACTGTAGCTCTCTCACACATGCTTACATATAGAAAATATATATGTGCAATGCTCTTCATTACGTAGAGCTATATAGATTTCAAAATCTATGCATAAATGCAAGGAAGCTCTCAGGTGTGAAATATGAAAAACCATGGGAAAAAGTTATGAACAAATCTTGTATTAAGACTCTTTAAATCTCAACCAATCAAGCATCAACTTCCAGAGAGTGCAAGTAGCCTTGTAAGCTTCTCCCAGACAAGACAAGACATTTATTCACGCCATTGGTAAGTGTGATTGTACCCCAGGGACAGCTGCACTCAGGAACCCCCAGGTTCACCATCAAACATCGTTGCTCTGTAGCCCAATTCCTAAAATGTTGAGAACAAAAAAGGCAGATTTTGACCCAATGAGAAAAAAGGCATGAGAAACTGGGCATCAAACCCTGAGAGCTGTGGCTTTTTCTCTGCAGTTGCACTGCTCATTGTAACAGTAGAAGCAATGGTCATTGGTTAAGCCAGACAGTGATGAGGCAGATCAGACCCAACTATGAAAATCTGACACAAAGTTTTAAAAGCCTAAGACTAAATCATGTGAAAGATTGCAATCATTACTAATTGCATTCTACACATAGACTGAATAGGATCATGAGAAAAGACAGTTTTCTTCTTTAAACTTGATCTTTTAGCTCAGCCCTGCAGTCCAACCACCCCCCACACCACTGCTGGGATCTGCAGGATCACATTTATCCCAGAGATAAATTTATGCTGCTGGGATTGCAGCACAGGTCTCTGTGTCCCTGACTACACAGAGTCACTGTGTACTACTCAGCAGCAGAGCAATCTGTGAGAAGGAAGGGCACAGGCAGCTCGGAGCCCTGCCACTGTCACCACTGTCCCTGCATCAGAGCTGAGCTCTGCTCACTTCAGCCACTCACCAGAAACCCACCCTGCTGCAGAGCTCTGCCCCTCCTGCCCAAGGAGCAAGGAATGCCAGGAAAGTTTCCTCAGAGAAATGTATCTGTGAGGCACAATGTGCCACTCATCCACTCACAGGTCCTCTGTCCGTGCTGGCCCTGGGCAGCACTGAACAGGAATGAGATCTTACCCAAATCCACTTCGGAGCGTGCAAAGGAGCCAAGCACACACCCTCAGCAATTAGCTCAGGTTCTCGTCAGCTGAGATCCTAATCCAAAGAGGGGAAGCTTATTCAAAGCCTTTAATCTGAAAGCTTCTCTTTATATAAAGATGAGACAGCTTTAAACACAGACTCGAGAAGACAGACATCGTATCTGCTTGGGAACAGGCGATGTCTGAGGCTCCCTGCAGGTCTGCTACACAGCAACAGCCCCCACAAGCAAGATCTAAGTTCAGGCCTAGGCTCTACCTCTGCTCCTGACCTTCTATCAAAGAAATCTTCACAAAAAATCAATTCTGCATAGATACAATTGTTGCTAAATCAGTTTTTCTTTTAGGGACAAGGAATTTGGGAGGAAACTCAGGACATTGATCAGATACATAAAAAGCATCTTTAAACTTACAGAGGAAGACACACACTATCAGGACAAATTTACTGGCTAAATAAATTCAGTGCCCTACACAATTAAATTCTTAGTCATGTTTACTAAACCTATTGCTATCAGTGCAACAGAAAACACCCCAGCTCTTTTCAGCACAGCAGTGATATGTGGTATCTAACAAGCTGAATTAGCCCTGCAACAATAGCTAAGAATTATTCCTCTTAGCAGTTCACTAGGGTGGCTTAAGAAATACTTTTCCAAGTGCTCACATTTCCTCGTCAGCCTTACACACAAATCACCTGATATGGAAGTGATCATAACTACAGCTCACAGACTAAATACTATTGCATCTTCTTAAACAAACAGATCAAACATAACATAGTTTTCTTGCAAGTATTTTCATATACCCACAGCCATTTAACAAGCATTCCTAGAGTCAAGCACAGAAAGGGGAAACTGCAACTTAAAGCATCTTTTAGAAGCTCAAGACAATTAGAAAAGACTTTGCACATTGTCTTCATTATTTTACTTCATGACACCCATGTTATTTTGAATGCAAAGAGAGCATATGGGTTTGCTTCCTAATCTAAAGCAAATCAGCATGGTTTGAAATCAGTGGTTCTTTTAAAGGCATTCCAAATGCAAAGATCTACAGACAGCAGTTCAGTCAGGAGTGCATAAACAGAGGCTCAACTGTGCTACACTAAATCATGTTTCTGTTATGTCACATTGTCTTCACAGATCCAGTATGCCTTATGTAAAATACCTTAGGAACAACATCAGTTTTAAAGATAGGAATAAGACTAATTCCCATTGCTATGCCCAAGCATCTTTTTCCCTGGCAGGTAGATACCTTCTAACTCCTCTGTACCTTGGAGGGAAGAGGAGGAGGGTGATGGGAAGGGGGGGAAAAAAAAGATAAATAATCTTCAGGGACATGCTGCCAAGAAGCTGAGAATCTCAAAGGCTACATTAATCAAGGAAAATCTATGCTTTCAACACTTCACAACTTTCACACTGAAAAAAACTCAAGAGAATGAAAAAACCACTCTTCCCTGGAATCTTGAAGCCTGTTAAAGCATCTTTAGTTTATCTGTGAATGTTGCTCCTTATAGTTTTTTTTTTTGTTCTCGCATTCTCCTTATGTCACATTCACTCCCGGAAGAAAACAGTTTCTGGAGAAGTGACATGGTGGTCAACTGTCAAAATGAAATGTAATTTAGAACTAATAATAGGTAAGGATTGTTAGTTTAGGAGCTTAATAAAAACCATGAAGAAATGCTCCTTGAATGAAATGCTTTTAGCATAAGTTGTACCTGATAAAATCTTAGATATTCCTCTTGGCAAAGAAAGAAGTACTATGGAATATCTTATTATAAATTATAAATGTGCAAGTAATGAAAATTACCATTTGGATTTTCTTCTGAAAATAACCATTTTCCTCTATTTTTCCATGCATCTTTGTAAAAGGTACTGGTGTTTTTACCAAAACTAGACCAATTGCCCAAATGTTCACTTCACAGACAGCAGCTGCTTTGTTTCAATTGTGAAGAAATTTAGCACACCAAGCTACTAACTGAATTCTCAAAGTAACTTGTGAAATTTGCAATCATTATTTTTAATATCCTAAATCACCTTTCTTTGCTAAATTATATAAGCACTTCAGCTTTTTAAAACATCCACGGAGCAGAAGCAGCAGAAGCTGTTTGTTTACCAAGTCACTGAATCTCTGCTAAAGGCCTCTGTTAGAAGCTACTTCTGGGAAATAAACAACCTTGAAGTGGTAGAAATGTTGAAAAGCCTGGGGCATCCCACTGATTTAACCCCCATGACTTCACCCCAGCTTGGTGAAGGTGCTAGAAGGAAAAACTTTAAAAGGCTAAGATGCAATTATGAGTTTCATCCTGAGGAAGCAGAGAACAAGAGTGTGACCTAGGAAGCCAGGGCTGGAAGGAGTGAGCAAGGTTTCCTTAGCAAAGCTATTTACACTCAGAGCTGGAGAAGGCAGCAGGAGTATTTTCCTGGAACCATGGAACACATGCCTTATGTATGCCTTCTGTCAGGATTTTCTCCTGTCAGAAGACACAGGGCAGCCCATGGCCAACCCTGAGCCAGGAGATGCAGTGATTGAGAGAGACAGACCATGCTGTATGCGAGCAAAGCCGGTTTATTTTACCAATGACCAGAGTTTATAGTTCTCTAAATGCCACACAAAATTTTCCACTCAGACCCTCTTGCCCCCATGGCCTTAGCAATACAATCTCTTCAGTTATCAAGCCCTTGTTATCACCCTCTTGTGCCAGCAGTGTCCTTGTTAACATCCTCTTGCACCAGAGCAGTCAGACTCCACTTCTGGCTCCTGCCTTGAGTTCCTCTCTCCCGCAGCTTCCACTGCACCAGGGCCAGGAGGTCTGTGGTGCTACCCACCTCAGCTTCTGGTAATGATACTCAGCTGGTAACGACCATGGAGCATTAGCAGAGAGAGAGATGTTGGTGAAAGTATAATTACACCAGGCACTTTCATTTTTTTAATATGGATTGGTTCAGAGAAACATCCCATGCTTTAGATTGGTTGGCCCAAGAATAATTAAATTTAACACAAAGGTCCATTTTTACAGATCCTAAAAGTTCAAATTCCTGGGGCTCAAGGGCTGCACAAGGGAGATATGGAACCCATTGGTCCCGAGTATCAGCATGATTCTCAAAACGAAGAACATGAGCAAAAGGGGGATGTGGCCATGCATCTGAGGGCAACCCAACAAGACAAACAGAAAAAGGGTTTTCAGGAGAGGCTGGAGCCAAGCATACAGTATCTTGTCCTGCTAAACTGGCTGAAGTTATCCACACATTTGTTTTTGGCTGATTAACAGGCCAAATAAAAGTAACAGGAGGAAGCACTATCACGCCTTGGCTCGCTAAGCCGAATACTTCCTGGAGGCAATGGTGATGGGGAACTCCCCACTGCTGCAGTGGGAGGAGCTGGAAGGAACACTGCAGAACTTATGAACCACAGCCAGCCACTGCTCACTTGACAGCTCCTGGTGCTCCAGTAAGCCATAGCGATGCCCACACACCAGCTGCTTAATCTGAACGTGGCTGCGGCTGCTCCTCAGGGGGTCACAGCGCGGGCAGGCAGCCCTTCTCCTGTGGGATGCACAGTACCAGCAGCACCCACAGCTCCAGCACTCACACTGAGTCCACGCTTGGTGCTGGCCTGTGTGACAGGCCAAGCAGGGAAACGAAACCAGCAGGCCTGCAGAAAGCTCACGCTCAAAGGAGGTGACAAACTGCCCGGGGTCTGGGTGCTGCCAGTCTAGAGCAAGAAAATGGTCATCGAAAGGGAAGGGAGCACAGTACCGGCCGCCTCGGGACGTACGGTCCACTGGCTCCCCCAGGACAGAAGATTTGTCTTTTATCACTTTCACATCTCTAGGAAACCCAAACCACCTCTTCAAGGGCATCATTCCTGTACTTTGATCAGCTGGCTGTTCGATGAAGGGCCTGATGTCCTTGGCTGGAACCCAATGAGGACCAGTATCTGTGGAAACATAAGCACAGCCCCTTCGCCATGTAACGAGGAAGGGGTTATAGAATATGTTTTCCACTTTCTGGGTCTTTTACAAGGACCCATGCTTTTTGCCCTATGTCTAATAATGTTTCTTTAGAAGTAGAAAAGTGCTTTATTATAGGGGGAGCTTCACTACCAGCATAGTAGTGTCAACAAGCAAAGCACATCTTTATTTTGCTTTAAAAAGAAAGCAGCTGGGAAGGCACCTTTTGAAACAGAGCAGCACAGGCTGGTGGGCAGGGACATGACTGAAACTGTACCCCTCCAGTCAGCACAAACAGCTGCCTATTTCAGGCCCCAGTTTTTTATTCATCATCCAGGTTAATTTTGATTGGAACCTATTTGTCTTCCAAAGACTCTGAATATATTTCCACACAACTGCAGGAGTCACTCTGTCTCAGGGAAACACAGTACTTCCTGGAATTCTTGACATGCCAAGAAATCAGAGTTACTCCTATTGCTCCTTGCTGACAGATCTTATTATCAGTTCTGCCATTAACTTGGACTGAAATCCAATTCTGGCCAGCTCCTTGACAAGAGATTTAAGACAACCAAATACTTACAAAAATTCTTCTCATACTTTTTGTATCTGGGAAGGTGAATTCTTGTTGCTGCTTTATATTTTGTTATTTTAATTTTTCTACTGGAGAGGTAAACCAAAATATTCCTCCTTGGAATCTTAATGCAGAGACTACAGTGGCCTGGACATTTTGCATAAAGAGTCCATATCCACCAAAATTGTATTACATTGCTTTTTTTAGAGCCTAGCTGAGAAATCTGCTGACACAATGAAAACTTCTACTATATTTCTGTACAAATGCATGAAGAAAAGTGCCTTTCACTTGCAGTTTTCAAGACCTTGAAGACTCTTCAACACAGCATAGTGCACTCTCATGAATGAACCTCCTACAGCCATCCATGAGCTCTGCAAGTCCCAGAATGTCCCAGTCCTACTGGGACAGTGACTGTTCATGTGCAAGAGACCAGTTCCCCTGTTTGGTGAAGATAACTTAAGCTGAGATAAAGGAACAGAGTTATCATCATCTATCTCTCAGATGGAAGCAAAGAATGAAAGGCAGAACTTTTCCAAACAATTTACATCCACATCTACATTCCTTTTACATTGCAAGTCACTAGCAATAATGAAGACAGTCTCAAAATATTGGTCAAAACCAAAATTATTTTACCTCTGTCAGGAATAAAGTCAGGAAGGAGCAAGAGTCAGGAACTGAACTCATATTTGCTGAACCTAAATCAACTGCTTTCACCCCAAGCTTTCCTTTGTTCTTCAGCAGTACTGTTATATTTGCAGCTCCAGGACTAACTTAAAGACTAGAAATAATCTTCATTTTCAAATAAGTGTCTGTCACATTCAGTTAGAGAAATGTATTCCAAAATCCAGGTTAGACTTAACCAAAGAAGAAATTTCCTCGCATTTGATTAAAAACCTTTCAGGAAAAATGTTATCAGAATTATAATGGGAGAGGGGAATGAATCACCACCCCAAAAATCTTCCATTAACAGTATTGCTCATAGGCAAGACATCCTTTATTTCTTCTAACAAACATACACATATAAAATATGTGTGTGTATATATATATATGAAATAAGAAGGCTTTCTCCTCCCTAAGTATTTGCAAATAATGAAATGAAAGGAGAATCAAATCAGAAAAGTCTGAGCTGCAATGAAAGAAAACTGAGGGACTCTGGGATAGGCAATTTTTTAATTCTGGGGGGCTTGAGGCACAGTGATGTGAAAATAAGCAGCCAGGAAAAACATAACTGAAATTTCCTCCAGGGAGGAAAGCTGCATAAATCTGTCCAAAAGAGTGAGGGGCTGCTTGACTGCAGCGAGAAAATGGTGCACAAGAGGATTCAGAGGTAAAGTGACACAAGGAATGCTGGCAGAGATATTGACTGATATCCACAATATAACTACACAGACTAACATGGGGAAAAATACAGCAGTGAGCAACAGACAAGTAGTTTCAAAATGCTTTAGCTATGAAAGACAGAATTCGGCAAGACAAAGACCAGGAGTGATCAAGTACACAGTCCCTAAAATTGCTCAGGGAAATTGTCACAATATGGCAAAGGATTGTACAGTGTGAATTTGTATAATGGAGCCAGAACAAATGCTACTTGAAAGAAACAATTAGGGACTGGCATATGTCCCAAATCAATAAATGTATGTAACTCTAAAACAGAGCATAATGGTCACATAAGAGAATCTAAAACACCAATCGATCCTGCACATGGCTGGTTTAGATGGGATACAGCTTCAGAAATTCTACACACCAAATGTCCCAGCACACATCTTAATCTATTATCACTTCTTCAATAAACTTCACAAACAAGGATGCTCTTCTGCCTTTGAGGAAAAAGCCCAACGTGCTTCATCTTGGTCTGGGCTGGGCATCAGTGCCTGCTCAGCAATTGTACTGAGCATCACTTGCTTCTCCCCAGTTTCAGTCCTCACGCTCTCCTTTTCATCATCATTATTACTATTATTATTATTGTCACTGTTCTCATCATTCCTATGATTATGTATTTTTTGTTTCCATTATTAAACCACTCGTAAGCCAAGAGCTTTAAATTTTGTCTCCAATTGATTCCCCTCCCCACTGTGGGGAAGGAAGCAGGGGAGTGAGCAAGGGGCTATGTGGTACTGAGTCACCAGCTGGGGTTAAATCATGACACATATTAAGAAACAAAAATGTTATTTTCAACCCTCATTTTAAACAGTTTAACCTAAATTGTACAATAAAAAAGTCAGCGTTTAAGTACAAGCTTGTTGAAGGCTAAGAACTCTCCAGTGAGGGGAAAAAAGCTTTATTATAAACTGATTCCCATTACATTAAAAATATACCGTTCCTCAATGGAAAGCACATCATCCATCATCTCTTAAGTGGTAAGGAAAATGACTGTAAATCAGGAAAACATTTTAAAAATCCACAGAAAAAATCTGAAACAAAAAATATTGTGAATATTGTGTAATTTATCTCTATTTTATATTTCTTCCTTTCCCAATTAGTTAATTAATTTTTGAAGCCCCTGGAGAATACCCAGCTCTTGTCATTGGGTCCTTCCCAGGGCAGCCTGTCCCAGTATCCCACTGCAGTGAGGAGCTGAGTGCTGGAACAGGCTGCTCAGAGCACTGCTGGGTGCCCTGTCCTGGGGGCTTGGATGGGGCACTGAACCATCGGCTCCCGTGCAAGGTGCCCATGCCCACGGCAGGGTGTTGGAACGAGATCATCTCTAAGGTCCTTTGCAGCACAAACCATCCTGAGATGGAACTGTGCACACCTCATCACACAAAGAAACATTCTTTAGGCAGCGAGCGTGGCCCCAGAGGAGCAGGCCATTGTCACTGTGTCCCAGGGTGAGCGAAGCCCTGCAGTGCACGGCTCCACTGGCTGAGATTTCTGACAGTGAAAAGCCCTCCAGTAACACTGAGTAACTCATTAATTCATTCCATTTATTTTCCCTCCACCAGCGCTTTTAAGTTGTCCAAGGGCTACTTGGAGGTTTCATGACTATTTTTTTAAATTTCAACCACTTGAGCACCAATGGTTGCTAAGGCAGCACTGATTTATCAATATACCACCTCAATATATTCATATGCAACTCTTTTGCCCAATTTTGTGAGATTACAGGCAGGTCCTCTTGAAGGGAGCTGGAAGCAATCAAACAACCAGAAGCAATCAAGACCCAGAGTGATAAGTACAAAATGGAGCTAAAAAGCTTGTTCCCTCAAACTGGTCACCCTGCCCAAATGAGAAGGGCTGCCAGACTTTCCACTGTGAAGCTGCCAAAGAGGGCAGATAAGGATGGTTCAGTCATCACTGTCAGCAGCAGCACATTTCTGTTGCAAATAAGGAAATAAAAAGGTTTAAGCCAAAAGGAAATATTCAAACATTTATGTGAATATTTCATTTTATAAAGCACTTTCATTCCCTGCACTTCACTGTAGCTGTACTTATTAATAAAAAAAGAAACCCCCCTGTACTTTTCATTTCATTCATACTTCTGTAAATTACTGCCTAAAACACCTATTACCACAGATTAAAAGACACTGAAACAACTGAACTTGGCCTCCATATCAAGGTTACAAGGAACACAAACTACAACCAGGAACTGAATTCTATTTTCAATGGCCCACTTTTGATTCCAGTGGTTTTTTAATCAAATTGCCTTTAAGGAGTCAATCGTATTTTACAGAATTAAGCACAAGTAGTGGTAAGGTCAGGATGACAGAACAGCTTCCAGGAACCAGCTCTGTCTTCTCATCCTGTTCTTAAGAGATGGTGAACATGAGATCACATCACATTTGTGATAATCAAAATACTGTGTACACTAAAGCAAGCCTAATCGATTTTTTTCCCCAAAAAAGAGGAGGATTTCAAATTATTTCAGATTGTATCCCTTCCCAAAATTATATTGGGCACAAAGGTTTTTTCCTTATATACTTTAGAAAATAAAGAATCCAGACAGACCATTTCTTTGTGTTGTATTTGCTGTACTTTTAGTGTAACTTTAACAGGCAATTTAAAAGGAAACTTAAGCAGAAATTTCAAGGACACAATACAGAAATTCCTACAATTCATGAACATCATTGGCAACTTGTCCTTCATAATTTCTTTAAGAAGGGTTAAAGGAAATAAATTGATTGTGTAAATATGAAGTAAAACAAAACAGCAGCTTATTCTTGATTTGACACAAGATATTTGTAACAAATGAGAAACATTTAGTACCCATGGATCATTAAACATACAAAAATAATTTACATTAACCAAATTGTACACTCCAAGGAATATTTTTAACATCTGCCACTATAATTTCTTAAACCACAAGCTATATAATCCATTTTATTTTCATTTTTTTTTCTGCTCATTAAGAATCTTACATCTGGTACCTTGGGTATGCCAGAGAGGTCAGGATCTCTGGCAAAATGAAACACATTAAAGAATATACTTAACTGCTTTTTTCTGTTTAAATAAATTAGTTAATAATAGGTCTGAGTTGGATTTATTTTGGTTTGGTTTTGGGGAAAGGAGTGAGTACTTGGGGGTGTGTGGAGTTTTTTTTCACAAAACAACTCCAGAACATCCAATACTTTCTAATAATTGCATTCAAATGGCAAGAATGATTAATTTTAGAAGGTAGGGCACATTTAATACACTAAAGTTTCAGGAAAATATAATCTTACGAGTCCTCTAAAGCCAAAACACCTATTACATTGGTAAATTGGAATACTGGATGTATAATCTATTATTAGATAAACAAATGTAACAGATAAAAGGCCTCCATATTCACAGACTTAGGTCATTTACAGTGATCTCAAATCTTTAATTACTTTCATAGTTGTTTGGGGTTTTTTTCTGATGTTGGATTAGAATGACTTCCTAAAGCTTTGTTTGAGGGGTGGTTTCTGTTGGGCTTGGTTGCTGTTGGTTTTTCAAGTGCTCCCTGTAGCTGAGTGCTAAAGGAGAAAGTCAGAGAACAGCAAACTCAGGTCAAGGTCTGTGCACAGGAAAGCTCAGCTCAGCTCAGCTCAGCTCAGCTCAGATCAGCTCAGCTCAGCCCCAAGCAGGGACTCCAAGCAGAAAGCAGCAAACGTTTGGTGAGCTCTGGTGACAGCCAGCACAGCATCTCACAAACATTCCAGAGCAGACACACAAGTCCACTAAACAACTACAAACAAAAACCTGAGAGCCACAGTCTTCTCTATATCCACATAAACACTTGAAACTTTAATCCCTGCCTCTGCTGAAGACATTCATCTCTTACTGAAGATGCACTCCAGACCATGAACAAACACAGAACAAACCCAACGCCCTCCAGGGCAATAGCAGCATCCAAAAGCTGCTGTTGAACTAATCGTTCATGCAGGACATTTGCACCAAGTTTGGCTTTTTAAGCCACTCAAATACNTTAGAAGGTAGTTTTAGAAGGTAGGGCACATTTAATACACTAAAGTTTCAGGAAAATATAATCTTACGAGTCCTCTAAAGCCAAAACACCTATTACATTGGTAAATTGGAATACTGGATGTATAATCTATTATTAGATAAACAAATGTAACAGATAAAAGGCCTCCATATTCACAGACTTAGGTCATTTACAGTGATCTCAAATCTTTAATTACTTTCATAGTTGTTTGGGGTTTTTTTCTGATGTTGGATTAGAATGACTTCCTAAAGCTTTGTTTGAGGGGTGGTTTCTGTTGGGCTTGGTTGCTGTTGGTTTTTCAAGTGCTCCCTGTAGCTGAGTGCTAAAGGAGAAAGTCAGAGAACAGCAAACTCAGGTCAAGGTCTGTGCACAGGAAAGCTCAGCTCAGCTCAGCTCAGCTCAGCTCAGATCAGCTCAGCTCAGCCCCAAGCAGGGACTCCAAGCAGAAAGCAGCAAACGTTTGGTGAGCTCTGGTGACAGCCAGCACAGCATCTCACAAACATTCCAGAGCAGACACACAAGTCCACTAAACAACTACAAACAAAAACCTGAGAGCCACAGTCTTCTCTATATCCACATAAACACTTGAAACTTTAATCCCTGCCTCTGCTGAAGACATTCATCTCTTACTGAAGATGCACTCCAGACCATGAACAAACACAGAACAAACCCAACGCCCTCCAGGGCAATAGCAGCNGCTTCTGTTGGGCTTGGTTGCTGTTGGTTTTTCAAGTGCTCCCTGTAGCTGAGTGCTAAAGGAGAAAGTCAGAGAACAGCAAACTCAGGTCAAGGTCTGTGCACAGGAAAGCTCAGCTCAGCTCAGCTCAGCTCAGCTCAGATCAGCTCAGATCAGCTCAGCTCAGATCAGCTCCAAGCAGGGACTCCAAGCAGAAAGCAGCAAACGTTTGGTGAGCTCTGGTGACAGCCAGCACAGCATCTCACAAACATTCCAGAGCAGACACACAAGTCCACTAAACAACTACAAACAAAAACCTGAGAGCCACAGTCTTCTCTATATCCACATAAACACTTGAAACTTTAATCCCTGCCTCTGCTGAAGACATTCATCTCTTACTGAAGATGCACTCCAGACCATGAACAAACACAGAACAAACCCAACGCCCTCCAGGGCAATAGCAGCATCCAAAAGCTGCTGTTGAACTAATCGTTCATGCAGGACATTTGCACCAAGTTTGGCTTTTTAAGCCACTAAAATACTTTTTGGAAACAAAGAAAATAAAACCACCAACAACAAAAACACCCCAAACCACCAGAACAAAGCTCCAACCAAATACTATAGCAGAGTAAAAATACCAACAGTTTTTTCTACTTTCATACAACTATTTCTGTAAAATCAGATCAGAAAAATAATTAGCACAAGAGTAGGAAATGAACTTTACCTTACGTGCTACATGCAAATTCCCAAGTACATTGAGAGTTCATTTTAGCAACAAAATCTGAAATGACTCTAAGAAGCATAGATTTATTTTCAGCAAATTTATCACAATATTTGAAGCACCACATAAAATATTCTACTTGCACTCAGCTGCCAATTCTGCAAGCACTTTGCTACTTGCTTTGGACACCAAGCAGTTCCCCTGGGAAAAGTCCATAAATGCTATCCTAGCAGCATCCTTGCCATCCTCATCCCTTTGCCTGCCACCACAGATCACTCTGCTCTCTCCACTGGCCTAACTGCAAGATTAACTTTGAAGTCTGCTTGAACATCTATTTGAAAATATAAAGAAGGGGAAAGAAAACATCTCCCTTATGTTGGGTACTATGTATATAGGGAAGATGGAACGAAGATATAGAAATAATATCACATTTAAAGAAAAAGAAAAAAAAAACAAATTCAGAATCAGTAATGGTATGTTGTGCTTTGAAAAGACAAATTATCCCAGGGCCAAAATAGATTTCAGTATGACTGTACACTAATGAGTTCATTTGCATATGTCTTAGAAAATTGCACGTATCACAACTTCAAGCAAAATTTGGTCCAAATAAAATTTAACCAAAAAAAATTAATTTTCTTCTCTCAAAATAAATAATTAGTATATTCTATCACCAGTAATTCATTCCTTGCACAAAGAAACAGTAAAATTTAGAATAGCATTTTGAGTCTTATGTTTTTCAATCAAGTTATGACAGATCAAAGTACTTCCTGACAATCAGAAGAAAAGCTATTAACAGCAGTTATTTGACTCAAAGTTTGGAGAATTTTCATCTTTGCTTCAGACCAAAAAGTGAAACATTTTTAACTGAAAGACATGCTTTGCTATTTACTGCTGCTCTCCAGAAGAAAAAGAAAAACCAAACCAGCAAAAACCCCACAATCCACCACATTCAGAACAAGTCCGAGCATCACATCCTCTGAGCTGCCAGAACTCCAGCTCAAGTCACAAGTTCTGACCTTCTCAGGTATGCAAAATCTCATATCATGCCTATTATGTGAAGACATTAAGTTGGAATATGCTGCAAATCTGGGCAGAAGTGACCCCACATCCCACAGCTGATGAGCAGTCTCTCTAACTAGAACAAAAATATTTTACAAAACAAGTGTTGAACGTCATAAAATCTTATGAGCCTGGTCTTAAAAATCCCATTTTCCTTTCTTTACAACAAAAATCAAGTGTGGGACATTAAAGACAGCAACCTGTGTGTCTTTAGCCATGCCCAGCTCCTTCACAGCCCCTGAAGGCAGCAGAGCCTGGCGAGCTGTGCTGGAGGTGCTCAAAGTCACTGCAGCTTTTCCCCCTCCTGAATGTGAAGGGAGCCAAGGACAGTGAGTAAACTCTCCCAGGCTAAGCACTGTGCCTAGAAAGAGGCAGAAATGTTAAAAGTCTTGATCAAAAGACATGACAGATGAGAGCACCAAAAGTGCCATACAGCAAAGAACAAGGATAAGATAAATGACTGCCTTTCACCAAGACCCTGCAAGCACACAAGCTTTCCTGCCTTTCTCCTCTGAGCCAGGGGCACTGGGAGGGAGAAGCAGCAAGGAATAGGAGATCCTTACTAAACAAACACTCTCAGACTACAGGATGTGTGGGGATACCCAGCCCTGTCAAATAAAAACAACACAGAAACAAAACCAAAACTACTTCAGCGCTAGCAAAAGCTAAGTTTATTCTACCTCCTCCCTTCAAGAAAACTTAGAAAATGTCTTTGTTTAGACAGCTTATCATAAAACTCATGCAATTTCCCCTGCCATCATGAAATTATAGATTGGTTTACAAAAATGGTGTAGAACCATAAAAAATTTACCATTTTGCATTTAATGAAATGCTCCAGCTCCAGTCTTGCAAAGATTTATACAAATACTCAACTTGATCCAGGTGAGGCATTCCAGTGGGAGGGCTGTGACGTTAAAGCAGCAACAGTGGGTATAAATCAACATTAATTTGAGGCACATAGTTGTTATAATAGTTAGAAAAGGTTTTCATTAGTGTTTAGCATCACTTTTAAGTAGGAAACACAATCTTCTTAGCACAAAGGAACTCCCACGTTAAGCTCAGTGTACTGCCAAAGCACAGGAATTTCACCTTTTCTGCTCATTTTTATTTTCAAGTTTCTGTTGCCAATACACAGCTCTTATATGCCAACTATAAACACAAATAGGAGTCAGGTGGTTCTCATCCCTGATTTTCAGTATTTAGCTCTAAATCCACACTTTTTTTGTCTTCAGCTCTCAGAGCACTCCACTGAAGTATTTGATGGAAATGTGCAATAGAAAAGTGGAAAGCAGGGCTATGGTGAAAACAAGGTTGAATAGAGACACAAAAAGCGAAACCAACCTTTTGCTACAGCTTCATTTTTTTTGTAAGTCAGCCAATAACATGCTCTCCCTCCTATATTATAGATTTCTGTACAACATTATGCTCGAAGCAAGTCTGTGAAAAAAATCTTCTAAACATTTTTGCTGTTCATAAATTACTATCTTCAACAGCCATTTGATCAGGCACACCTTCAGCACTGTGGTCTGCCCTTCAGCTGAATTAGGCCATTTTCCTTGTTATCCTTAGAAAGACAAAAGGAAGAGAGTTTCCCTCCAAAATTCACACTTGTCAAGATGTCTTTTAGATTTTTTATGCTTTTTTAATCCTTCACAAAATCATTTCGGAGTCACTAGACAGAACTACAACAAAATAGAGTATTAATAAAAGAAATCCATTTATTACATGCAAGTCTTCTGAAGGGAAGAATTCTTATGCTCTTGACATGCCACAGGCATACGTTAGAAAAAAGATTACATGAGAAAAGATAAAAACTTTCAGAGTCAGCATTAATCCAAGTCTCTTTTGATGCTCCCTCCCTTGGCAGCAGGCATTAGCTTTCCCCAGCCCAATGCTCAGAGGAGCTACATTACTGCTCTCACTAAGTCTTATTTACCAACCAAAAGGCTTTAACATGAGGGAAAATTTGGAAAGGCTCAAAAACCTGTGAAAACCCTGAGGGTTGTAGCAAATACAGGGGAAAAGGAAACTCCCACAGCCCTACCTGGAATTGTCAGTCCATAAATCCCAGCAAACTGTGACTGAAAGTATTTAACCAGCAAATACAAAGAAACATGAAGTTACCAAGATCTACCAAAAATAATAATAATAAAAACCCCTTTCATTTCCAGCTTTGATGAGACATTCAAACATATTTACACAAAGCTGAAGTAAATTCTCAACAGCATCTAACTGATCTGGGACACAATGTCACACTTTTGGGGCATAGACAACACCAACTCAATGTTCAAAATTTTTGAAGACAATATGAAAATACTGACTATAACAAACCTGACCCTGCAATCAGGCAATACACAACCAATGAATATTGTCCTACCCACAGAAGCACAGTGCTACCTGAATATCTATTCCCTCAACAGTTGCACCTATTTTTTTGAGAATATCACACAAAATTTATTTCTGTTGAGGAACACATCAACAGAAGAGACTGGAATTCCATTCACAGAAAATCTGGGTGCTGCTCTCAGCACTGGCCCTGTGCTCAGAACCATTTTCTACCTGACTGGACAATGTTTCTTTCACACTGAAGAGCGTTAGCTGGATGCAATTTTGCAAGTGCAACTGAAATTATTGAGACCCTCTGCCAAAATATCTATATGCACAAAAAGTGAGAAATTTATGCTTTCAACAATGCTGTTTAAAACCAAGACTAGAAATACTACGAAGGTAACTGCTCTGGTGAAATGTATCACTTTTATTCTGTTTAGTACTGTACAAATATAATTATACAAATCTTGACAGATGCCTTTGCCTGGCACTCTGTTTTCCTTTGCAACATGTTCTTGAAGTTTAGGAATTGTTTGGCTAGGAATTTAGTTTGTATTTATGTACAGCCACTTTCCACTGAGGTTCTTTGCCTCAAGGGTGCAATCACTTTGTGTTCAAGGAATAGTCTGACAAACACAGAGAGCTTTTCCCTGCTAGAAATTTAACACCCCTGTAACTGCACAGTTCAGCCTGCTCTCCCAGACATCTGAGTGGCAGCAAGCCTAAGGATTCCCTGGTCAATCCACTTCTGACTGAAGTCATTTTCTGCACAACAAAGAGAGGGGAACTTGAAGGAAACATGAAAAAGTAACCTATGAGATGCATTATTGAAAAATCTCAACTTTAACACCAGCCATATTACAGCTGCGCCTACTTTGAGTCCCCAAGTAATTATATGTAATGAAGGGCTAATGTGTGGAGGAACATTAATTAAATCAAACTCTTTTTCCTGGTTGGCATGCTGCATTATTTATATTATATTGCACTTACAAGCCACAGTGCCCTTATGGAATTTAGATACAAGTGAAGAGACCGATTTTTACTGTCACCACTAAGGAGACCACTACCTTCAGAACAGTCTTAGAAGTTTTCTCATTCCTTAGACAAAAACGTGAAGAAAGAAACTCAGGCAAACTTCAGTTGGTGAGAAGAAATCAAAAAGAAAAAAAAACAAAATTCAAAGAATGTGAAAGTATGGAAATGAGGAGGAAGTGGCAAAAGGCTCATTGAATATTTTATTTAAAAGAAAAATCTGAATATATAAACTTAGATGTTAAAAGTTTACTGCACTTGAAGTTGTGAAAAATTAGTTTAAATTTAGCAGACACCTATGCATTCCTACAGTACCTTAGAAGCAGCAATGCTCAAAGAAAAGATCCACAATTACATGCCCTACATAGGTAGCAATTATATGGAGACATTTCTATGGCATTTGAAAATAAGACTTTATGCCCTAAAATACTCCTTTAAAAAAAAACAACTTTTAAAATCAGGCATTTTGGTGCAAAAAGTGCTGTTAATTAGGTGATGAATTCCAGTCTTGTTCATTGAATAGAATTGCATTTAGCTGGGATTTACTAGATTAAATCTAAAGTCAAAACCAAAGTTCACTCCGTTTTTAAAAGTTTCCTACACTTATTAAAATAAAATTAATACCTTCCTGATCAAAACAGGTTTCAAATTTTCAAAGCATTTCACAAGCATTATGCCAATTTTGGAAATCCAGAAACTATATTAAAACCAGTTGAAATGATCAGAGGATACATAAAGAATCAACAGTGGGAGTGTGAAGAAGTTGCAGGTTTCTTAAGACCCAAGCATCATCACTTTTACAACCAGATTTGCATACTTGGGTAAAGGAGCAGAGAAAATGGGGCTATAAAACAAGAAAAATACATCAAGAAATATACAGCACTCTCTCCTGAATCACCTTCTTTGCTACCAAGCCAGAAAAACTACAGAGAAGGATTCACCCAGAAATAAAATTTTATATTTTAAAACCATTAAGTTTCTCCAGCTAAATATGTATGTTTTTTTAATAAAAGTGAAAACACTTAACAGGAAACTATTTTTTATATTTTAAAATAAGAAGTGGTGGTTATACAACTTAAATAATTGGAATAACAGGTCACATGACTGAGGGACTTGTAAAGTTAGTTGAAAAATGTCTTTTTCCCCTCACTTTTCAAATTATGTTATTTCTATTAAACCAGATTGAGCAAATTGTATTTTTCTATTAAAAACTCAGACCAATAAGGAACATTAGCTTTACTTGATCCTTTGACATAAACTAGCACAAATTTGCATATTAAATAGTCTTAAGGCCAAGTCTGTGTTTTATTCACCTAGTTTAAATTTCTTTTAGATTAAATCCAGCTCAAACCCAACTCCATTCAGCTGGAATGTACAAAGGTAGAGTTAAAACTGATTTGGTCACTACAACTCAATTTTCTGCATAGACAAAGCTTATTGTAACCTGATAATAAACCAAACATTATTTTTGACCACACACATTATTATGGAAGCACAGCCTAATGGCTGAAGCACGAGACAGCAAATCCATTTTTAAATAGAAACCAATTTTCATCGCAGACCACTGAGTGACTCTGGGCAAGTTAATTAACCTCCCTGCAATCTGTGAAATTGGGATAATACCTGCCTTGCAGTGAGGCTTATTTCATTAATGCTTATGAAATGCTGAGAGATCCTTAGATGGATATACTGTAGAAATAGAAACAAGCTCAGGATTTCAAACAGTACTTTGAAGCATAATTCCTATTTGAAAACACACCTCACTGTCAAGTAAAATGTCAGTTCATAAGTAGTACTCAAGTGACTCTAGGTGCACTGAAAATACATTCCACACCATATCAAAAATCACAAGAAAAATAACAAAGGCCATATATTAAGTCTCTTGTTTCAGCTACGTACAGATTTATCCCTATGGATTTATTGAACTCAGATTCTCTTCACCAGAAGCCACAAACATTGCAATCAGCTTTGAAGAGTTCCTCAGAGTCTGCCAGTGCACCAGAACCCTCAACACAGAATCTACTTCTGACTGCAAAGCTGAAAATTTCATTTCCAGTGTAGCTCCAGTGCAAATATTGAAATATCTCACTGTACTTTTTATTATTCTGCTCCCTGATTCTTATCTGCCTTCAAGAAAAGACTGCAACAGGAAGGAGTTCATTGCAAAACCTACAGGGTCAGAGATGAAACCAGGGTGAATGAGGCAGCCAGCATCTCCAAGGGCTACCCCAGTTTTTCAGCATGAAGGGAGAATTGGAGAAGATGCAGCAAGAGTTCTGAGCACCAGCTAGCACAATTGGCAAATTCTTAGCTGAGCACGCTGCTTTCTCAAAGGGAAACAGGCTTCATCTCAGAAAAAATTCTTCAAAACATAAAATGTGAAGGCAGCTGCAGATCTGTAGCTCCCTGCTCTCTGGAACCCAAACACACTCCTTTGCTCTGGAACTCGCCTGTGCCTGCCCGTGCCTGCAGTGCTTCTGTGCTTTCAGAGCCCACTGAGAACCATTCTTTTCCTCTCCCTTATGGTGTGACTACGCCCTGCTGCTGCACAACAGCTCTAGTGTTTCACTGAGCCACAATTTCTCATGTATTCAGGTCTGGAAGAAATTCTCCAAATCATAAGAGTTCCCCACTCACCTCCAGAGCAGTTGCTGATCAGATATTGCACGTGGATTATTCAGTGCATGGCTTATTTCACATCTTACAGAAGCCCATTTAATGGAGGATGCTTTCACATAAAGAAGAGTGCATTTAGAATGATTCATTATTGAAATTAAAAATGTATTATTTAAATGAAAATAATTTCCTTCAAGTTTTTCTTTTCAAAGGAGACTCCAGGGGAACTTCATAGTTTGGCCTCTGTTAAAAGTTTTAATTTTCCGATTACAATTCCATCTGTCAAAGGTCTCTACAGCAAGCAACAAAAATAACACTCAGGGCAATCCTTTGTCACTTGTATATAAACACATGCATTGGTTAAATGTTCCAATACCACCTTACAGCCACTGCGGTGTGCTTGAAATACTGCTCCTAAATGTATCCAATGCCACAGAAAACAGGTAACAAAAGTACCTCAAACCACACACACCACCTCCAAATGAAACAGGAACATCTACTTTGACAATATGTTAAAATAACATTTTAACACCACTTCAAGGCTTTAGCTAGTTTGTTTCATACAATTATTCTTTATCCTACAGCGGGCACTCTTTTTCTTAATACTTTTCAGTATAACAGAAAGCCTGAGAACAAGTAACTGAAGTCACAAAACCATTAGAAAATTCTTTTAAGAGGTCACTAATGCTCAGCTGAAGAAC
This sequence comes from Anthoscopus minutus, assembly GCA_013399455.1. Classification (NCBI taxonomy): domain Eukaryota; kingdom Metazoa; phylum Chordata; class Aves; order Passeriformes; family Paridae; genus Anthoscopus; species Anthoscopus minutus. The sequence continues at coordinate 64,301 of VWYI01041114.1, forward strand.
TTTTATCCAGAAACAGCAGATATAACATTAATTGTTTCACTGTGTGCCAAAATCTTCAAGCCCAATTATTAAGATCACCACAGAAAATTAATAAATAAAATAAAATAGCCAAAAAGGAGCTACTGCGTGACTCCAAATTTAAGGAACATATTTTCAAAAAAGACATACTAAACAGCACCTCAGTTTGATGCACAGGCCCGGTAGATCTTCCTCTACTATTTAGTACTGGAAAAGCTCATCTTGACAATTATATTTTCTATTTTAAATGCACTTTAATAGGGCTGTTATAGGAAACAGCAGGCAAAACTGCAGACAAATGGAATGGCTGCAAAAATGCTGGTACTTATATTTTAATTTCTCATTTTAGCAGTACATACTTGGATTATTATTGGAATAGAAAAACAATGTTTTTCCATAAATTTGGAAAAGTTTTAATGTAGTATCATTATATCATGAGGTACAGGTAATCATACCCTGCACTGTTCTGCAGTCCTTCAAAATGTCACAAGCACTCAAGAATGAGCTCAGCATCAAAAAGCCTGAGAGGTTACAATGTAGGCTGAAAGCAGCAGCCTGCAAAGCACAACCTATTTGTTTTGTGAAATTCTTGTACATGCTGCTCTTCCTAAAGACTATTATGCTTCAGAGCTAATATTTCTATAGCAAGTATTTACATAACACATATTAACTACGCTGATGACCACGTTTTTTCCCCAAACATGGAAGCCAACAAAGAATTCTTATGACTTATATACTCAGCAGAAATTATCTTTGCTGTTTTCACTCCATAAGTACCAATTCACAGCCTTTCAGACTTCCCACACACTGAAAACAACACAAGGCTGTGGCACAAGCAAAGTAATTACCACTCTCTAGGGCTTGATGACTCCTTTGGTGGCATACTGAAACAGTTTACAGAAAACTAATTTTCTTAGTGATTTAAGGAACATTAATAAGGAACGTATTCTTTCATAAGTTAAGAGTTACTGACTACCTAAATACAGCAGTGATTGATTATAAATGCATAATAATGATGGCTCAGCCAAAGACAATTGAACTGCAAAAATACATCATTAAGACTTGGGATTTTTCTACTTCAACTCTCTTCCACTGGAAAACTGTTTCCAGCAAATTAAATGCTCAGCCTCCTCTTTTTCTTTTCCTCAGAATTAAAAACAAACAAACATAAACTATTTGTTCAAAAGCCAAGTATTTTGGGGACTTTGACTCATAAAAAGTGAAGTTCTTCCACTCAAAGGTGTTAACATTTAGTTGAAGGCCCAGCAGGTAACACGAGTAAGAACGAGAAGCAATCAGTAACAGAGAAGCAAATCCAGGAATCCCAGGTAAGGAGGTATTGTACACAATAAACTGAAGGGAGTAAGGGATGCCTCGACAAGATGTAAAGGTAGAAAGAATTTTCTGACAACAGCACTGTTAGAGGAAGCTATAACCTTAGCTCGTTTCTTTGGGTATTTGTATTTCAGCTGCAGAAAGTTATTTCAGTCTCATGGAGTGCATGGTGCTGAACTGTGGCACTTCCACACTTCTCCCTCAGCCCTGTGTTACAGCCCCGACTGCCCCAAAGCCAGAAAAAAGGAAAAATCCAAACACATTTTCTTCATGACTTTTTATATGAGTTAAGGTTACAATTAAATAAGAATTTAGGAGCAATTACTCATTTGATAACAATTCATGGATCTCTGGTATAAGTTAGGACAATTGCATTATCCTAAAGCCAACTCAGGGGTATCATAGTAACTCTTAAGGGAACCTAAAAGTAATCTTATTTTCCTTAAAACAGTAATATGCATATTAAACACTTTAGATTCATAAATGTAATAACTTCTTTCACTGTACTCCACAATTTTCTTCTTTTCTATACACTAGAACATCATGTGAACACCTCTTAATATAAAAAGCAAAATTCAAAACTCCAAAACCTTAACACTAGTAAATGAAGGATATGTTTAGCTACAAAAAATATTCCTCTGCTAGAATTACCTTGGTGAAATAAGTGAAGACACAACAAAAAAAGGGAATTTTGACATTTCATATTTTGCCAAATGCCATTGCTGCACAGGCAATCAATGGCTCTCACACATAAATTAACATCCTACCATCTGTCAAGTGTTCAGATAATCACAGTGTTTAATGCACAATATGGTCATTAGAATGTGACCTGACAAAAAGAAAAAGAACACAACCTAATTTGGACTACAAAATCTATGATCTCACTGGCAAATGACAGTTAGGCAAGCTATTATTCTGCATTTTGGCTTCTCCAGTAAAAGCAATTTCGTGCACACGTAATTCTATTAGTCATACAGTCAACTGCCTGAAGAAGATGACTTCAAACTACAAAATCTGCTTGGTCATTCAGGATTTTGAACTTAGGTAAATATTTGTACCATGAATAGAAATGCAATTATCTGTATATTCACATACCTAAGAAGAAAACATGAGTCACTATGCAAAATAATCCTGTGATGCTATCATTAACTGTAACCACAGGTTTTCTTCAAGAAATCATGCAAGAAGTCACTGAGCCCATTAATTATCTATTTATCAACTGGCACTGGCTGCTCTAGCAGTAGAGTGTACAGGACAGATCTGTATCCAATGTTTCACATGCAAATGTGCCATCTGCTAATAAGCACCATTGTAATTATTAGCATTCACAATATTACCTACATACTCTCATTTTGGCTTATTCTACTTCCAATTGTTTTTGCCAAAAACTGACAGTTTTCTCTACTCAAGACCACTAAAAACATCCTATTGCTAACACAAAACCACCAGGCAAGCATCAGGTGCCCCTGGCTCCCATATTTTTCCATGATCCAACTGCATTGCTAATGCCCCAATAAAACATATTGACAAAGGGAATACTCTAACAATAACTTCAAAGTGTAAAATACATGTTTGGGAAAGGTGAAATTATGCCTTCAGAAAAAACAAACAAACAAACCAATCCTTTTTAAGAAAGTGACAAAAGAAAAACAAAGCACACAGAACAACAATAGAAGTTCAACACAGTTTTACTACCTGCAGAAATGAAGTTTCTATTTGATAAATTTTGCTAAGGTCTAGCTACATTACTCAAGGACCTGCCTCAATAATAAAGCATTGTGATCTTGCTTTCTTGCTGGGGGAAAGAAAAATCAGCTCTTGGTTTATGCAAGGCCTGCCAGCATTTCAGTGTACCCCTACCTCCAGCGACACAAAACAGCTCTTACCAGGCAGAGGTCTGCCACTGTGATTACCAGTTTCTTCCAAAAGGGAAGTAAGAAAAAGCAAGGAGAAATCTCAAGGAAGAACCATTTAGATTACTTTGTTCAGGTTCAGTTTAACATGTAGTAAAGTATTTTCCCTATTAAACGCCAGAAAATATCAGTTCTATAAGATAAACATCAAAAAGTACCATTTTCCAAAGTACCTAAGCCAATTATGTGAGCCTTATCCTCCTTTTGAAAGATCACACAATCTAATTATCACAGGTCACCAAACTCTCACTGTCTAATAATGCAGATAGTAGAATTTATAAGACATGCTCAACTGCCTCATTCAAACCTGTAACTGCTTTATGAAACCTGTTCCTCTGTACTGATAAGGCTCTAAAAGTGTCTTCCTGGGGAAGTGACTCAGAGAGACAAAGGGAGAATAACCATGGCACACTGTACTGAGTCTCTGGATGCCTCTAAGTGTGTGGCAAGTTGATAAAGTGCAGAGTAAAGCATCTTGTATTAGTTGTGCTCTACAAATATTTACCCAGGAAATAACTGCAGAGTAACCATCCAGCAGTAAATTCAGTATCTCTTACTGTTCATTGAATTAATGAGATTAAAAAGTGCTTACCTTATTCAAAAGCAAGTTTCTTCCCAAACTGGAACACAAACACTTCAGTCAGCTGGGTATATCTTTTTTTTACCCTTACATTTCAGCATTTTGGACATTATTCCTTCCTAACAATAACTGATAGTTCTAAGCAACTTCAGGCTTCAACTGGAAAGCAATGCACCTCAAACCCCAGATCACAGAAGTTAAAGAATTCGAGATGTACTTGCCCAGTTGAAGTTCTTGGCACTGGAGTCTTCAGGGCAGCCTTACACTGAGACCAGCACTGACACCAGGCTGCTCTGCTGCCTGTTCATGTGACTCAAAGCAGATTTGCATCACCACAGCTGCTACATCACCCCTGAAATCACATTTTTAATGCTGCACCTGACAGCTCCAGCTGAATTGTTGTCAGCCCCAAATAACCACACTGATGATAAACTGGTGGGAAGGTTTGGTTTTAAAGATTCAGTGCATCATCTTTTAATATTATTTTTCTTTTCCCAGTAGAAAAGAGTATTTTCACAAGAGTTTGATCAAGCTTTTGTGGTTTTAGGTCAGTTTGCCAGTTCTCTGGTCTATACTATTCACCAAGGCATTTATATTATACTGATTCACTCATCTCACCTGTCTTATATTCTCCTATGAGAATGAAATTGCATTAATATCAGAATAATTAAATAATATGAAACAAAATGCAAGTTTTCTTACTGAAAATTTAAAATAATTTCTCACTAGGCCAAGGTCACGAGAAGACAAAAACTGAAGTCCAATCAACCAAATTAACCAAAATGCAGGAGCAACAGCTGACTTAAAGCAGTATATTACAACTACCAAAACAAGTGGCAATGAGATATACTTATGTATACTGTGTAAGGAAAATACTACAGGTGAAGGGAAAACAAAAAACTCTTAAAAAAATACCTTCAATAATCAAAGGTGCTTCATACTTCTCTCTGTCACAGAATATTCAGTAAATTACATTCACTTCTCTATAATAATTTCATCCCTAACAAGATCAGAGAAAATGATTTCTTCTACCCCCAGTCTTTCTACATTTGTACATCATCCTAGGGGACACTGACTTTCTGAACACTGAATTGCTTTTGGCCATCTGATATTATATTATTGCAGTCTTCTGCAGAATGAGCCAGAAAAGGGAAAAAAAAAAAAGGGAGGGGGGAGAAATAATTACATTAATGCTAGGAATCAAAGTTTATTGACTTTCCCTTGAGCTATAATACCAAAAAGCTGATTACAGAAGTTGTCAACTTATTTAATGATACCACCAACTTCTCTCTGAACTCATCAAAATATCTTCTGAAAAAAATCTCAAAAGCTTCTCAAGTAGAGTAATACATTATTAACTCTACCTTTTCTTACCAAAGATAATTTTGTCTTGCCTCTGCTCCTTCCACCTCTTTGTGTCTACCAAAACACTAAAAACTTCATCATTGTAATAAAAAAACTCCAGGATGCTCTGAATTGTTGCATTCCCAAGCAAACCAACATCTCATTTTCACATCCTAAGTACATCCTAGTTATTCTAAAACACCTAGGGAAAACCTGGACTAGAATACAGCTCTAATAAAAGTGAACATCCCATCCCCACCCATGGCAGCTTGCTCTGAGAACTCAAGCTCAAAACAAGGCATCCTGCAGTATGGACACTCTAGTGGACAGAAATTCCATGGACCATGATGGGGTTTTAGGTTTTCACTCACACTGACCCCTCCCAAGAGAAAGGGCTGCCCACCCCTGTACTTGTTCCAAACGTTCTCTTTGAGACTGTTAATGCGTCTCCTTCCTTTGGAGAGCGCATTTCTCTACCAACACTTTTCCTCCTAGACCAAGAGTTTCAACAGGGACAGCTTCCTTCCCTCATTTTTACAAGATTACTTTATTGTACAATGTGAATAGGGAAATACTTAATTAGACAGCTGATAATGAGAAAAATGACCAGAACTGCCTTTTTTAGCTTTTCCATCTGCGTCAGCAGTGCAACAGAAGGTACCACTCTAGTAAAAAAAATTGTCCTTGTACCAGCTACAATACAGCTTTTTAAAAACATCTGAGAAAAGTACAACACAACTGTTGTCAAGTTTTCTGAACACTAGCAAAGCCAGGAAGTGCATAATTCATTCAATGAAGCTGTAGTTTCTCACATTCTCTTTCAATACAACTGTGAGCACACTGTGTTTACAATAAACCTCTGCTGAACAACATGCAATTAGAAGACCCACAAAACATAGTGAACAAAATATAGTTTAAAGGAAACATGGAAGTAAATGCTCCTTCAGCAAGATCTGCCTTAGTCAATCTGTTTCTTTAATTCACATGAAGGAGATAAATCAAGTTCATTGGTTTCATTACCTGGTGATTGAACAGAAGTATTTATGTTTGAACACTCCTGCCAACACAAAATCCACCTGCATGTCTGTAACAATTTAACATGGTTTAGTCACAGCAGGCAAAAGCCTTTCATGTTGCAGTGAATAGGCCCTTTGACACTCATCCACAGTCAAACACTGCATATGAGATCACTCTGCAACAGAAAACTGCTGTGAAAGTTTGGCTTGAACACAAGACTCTTCAAGAACACTGTTCAAACAGGATATCATGACATGAAGGATCAGAAGAAACAGCTTTCAGTAAAAGGCAGACAGGGCACGCTGCTTACCTTGTGCAAGGTGATTTGTTCTGTTGCAGAAGAAGGGACAACATCAGACAGAGCCAACAACCCACACAGCTGAACTTGTGTCAGTGCCTCCCATGACAAGAACAACCTCTTACATTGAGGCATCTGTCACTCCTGTGAGGGGAAGCTGAGATACACCCAGGGAAAGATCTTCAGTAAGCAGGACCAAACTCCTGTACATTTTGAATGTGCAATCTGGTTGGCTTAAATTAGCTTTTCCCAGGCAGGAAAACAAAAAAAAAATCCATTTTCTAAGTTAGAAGAGGGGAAAAAATGCATTTGAATACTCTCCAATTAAATTAGAATTCCGCATTCATCACTATATTCTTATAACGAGTCTTTAAACACACAGGAAATGAGCACGTTCTTTTTAGGACCTTTCAGCCTTGTCCAGGCTTGGAAGTCAGCAAAGATTTTCCTGGAAAAAAATCAGTTTGCAAAACTATTTAAACAGGGACAGCAGCAGTGATTAGCTTTACTATAGCATTAACTAGAGGAATGTACCGAAACAAATGTTTATGAAGTATTGATTTAAACAGCATAAAACATAATAGGTTCAGATTACCACTGTCTTATTCAACATCTCATTTTCATGATAACAAGAACAAGCAGGTTTACCTACCTGCAGGTTAACAGGTTTGCCTATTATTTTAAACTGTACTTGTGAATTATAATAAGGATTTATGCTCCTCAAGCAGAACACAGAATGCTGACACTGGGAAAAAAGAATCAATTGGCTACTGCAGCTTCTCTGTTCTAACCATTAGTACCAACACTTTAAAGGCCAACCAGACTACATCATTTCATAACAAGAACGTGGCTAAAAGTCAGCCTCACTTTGTGGCACTGAACCCAAGTTAGTTCCTGCACAGCAAAGCCACTCCTGAACACTCACTGCAAGCACTCAGCTCAGCTCACCTGAGACAGATTCTCAGGCCTGAGACAGCCACCAGACACAGGATTCCAAGAGAGCAGCTGGAATAAACAGATTTTCTACCTCCCTACGCCACGTCATTTTTTGAGAAGATTGACACAGATTCCAAGAAATTCTCTGAATAATTTGAAAATGAAGATGGAAAACAATAGAGATACAAAAATGTAGCAGGGGGTTAAAGATGCATTTCAGTAGCTCTTCTTCAAAAGTGTTTTCAGTAAAACAATAAATACATACCAGATTGGGATCTGCTTTTGCTCGCAAGACAACTGAATGGCTTCAAACTTTAGTTTCATAGTCCTGAGGCTACATGAACCAGAGGGGCTTGAATGTGTCAAGGTTTCCTGCTAAGTATTCAAAGCTCTTTGCTATATCTTGTGGGCGACTTCAGTTCTCTGCAACTGCCTTTGAGCAATTCCCTAAAACCATATTTCAGTCCTGCTGCTCTCACACAGAAGTGTGGGTTCCCTTTCTAATAGTTAAAAGTGTACAGTGAAGCCTTGGATATGTAGGTTTCACCCATGGACAATTTTTAGGCATATTAAAAAAATAAAATCTTTCCACTTTCTTCAATACCTTATCAAATGCAAACCCTTGCTGTGCAATATATATGCAGCATGCTGAACAAAGCCAATGCTGTTTGCAGTGTCAAATAACACTCACTTACCTAGACCAAGTTTTTTCATTACTGACATGCTTTTTAAAAAAGTTGGGCCAAAAGCTTTAATCAAATGATTAAAGTTGAATCTCTTACCAACTGTGATTAAGTAGAGTATAACTGTAACTGAGCATTTGTTGCCATTATTGCACTGCAGCCACAGCTTCAAGAGACACAGTATAGAGAGGATTCTGTGGCACATTATACTTTAACCAAGAGCATCAAGCAGAACATCAAGCATAATGCATTTTTCATGTTTAGCCCAGTGAACAAGCCTTTTTCCCAAGACTGAGAAGTTAGCCTTTAACAACAGCAACTCCAGGCAAAAGGATTATGAGAAGTGTATCGGCATTTCCAACGGGCTTGAAAGCAATCTAATTAGGCAGCCAGATGCTGTGTTTTGTGAGAAAACCAACAACCTAATAACTGGATTGTCATCAGAAACAAAATGAAAAGCTCGTGCTAGCAGTGAAATATTACATTTTCCTCCACCATCTGCATTCTGTAAAACCCTATCAATATCTCATTGGGCTGACAGACTGTCTGCCAAACAGCATAAGAAATACCTGCCCGATTTCAGGCTTAGAACTACAATAAAAGGCATCCTGGTCTAAGCACCACCTCACAAAAGAAAAGGATTCAGCACCTGTTATGTGCAGAATTTCAACTTTGAAAGTAAAACTTTGTATAAGATTTATGGTGAAATAAAATAAGATTCATTGATACAACACAAAATGTTAGTCATCCTCACTTAAAACTTGGGGAATATATTATTACAAAAATTGTTTGTAGATTTACTGAGTCAATTATAGGCAGTAATTTACAACATCACTAATCCACTTTCAGGAAAGTGAACTTAACACATTACCCACAATTCCACCCTATGAATGTTAATTACTTTGTTTTGTTAATTACTTACCCACTACTACTTCCTTTTCACTTCCTTTCTCAACCACTCATCTTACTGATATCCACAAAGCAAAACCACTGCAAACAGACAAATGGTCAATCCATGTAGTGATTTAACTTTCTGTACTGTGCTATAGTGGTTTTCCTTCCTTCTTCTAGCTTTCAAAGGACACTGTTTACAGGGTGAAAACCTATGTTCCCCTCAAGCACTCTATTTTAGGAATATTTTGTTCTTATCCAAGTTATTTAAAACTATGTACTTGTTACCAGTTTGGAGCAAAGCTCCCATTGATGCCCTTTCCAATACTGCTAAATGGTGTGCCAGTGTTTGAACAATTTATCCTTAAATCAAGAGCTTCAGAGAAACAGCTGCTTAATAGTAAAAAATAAGTAAAGTAAGTTAAAAAATTAAAATTATTTAAATACAGTATCATGTTCTAATTCAATACTGAAAAAGTTCCTTTACTGTCTAATTTCTGAGAAAATATGTCAGAGGCAACAGAAAGTACAGGGTTGATATCAATTTAAAATATGAAAGACAATTCTTGATTATCAGCATCACATCTAGTCCTTTCTTTATTCTCCAGGTCTTAGTAAAAGAATAAGAAGATTTTTCTCCCCTTCCCAGGAAATAGATTAGGTAGGCATGACATTTTCCCACTTCACCGTCGTATGCAGTAATAAGCTTTCCTTTTGTAGCATTTATGAATTCAAACAGTGCTGGGGTTAAGCTGGAGCAAAGCAATTTGGCATGCTTGCATCTGCTTTTATCAGGGAAAGGAAAAGCAATCCATGAGGTCTGGGCTGACCTCAAAGCACAAGTATTTATTTGGAGATTCTAAGGGCTTACCAATTGTTTGGTAAGAGGGAACTTAAATTCGATCACATTCACACCCAATGTCACCTTAATTCAGGCAATCACCTTTCAGTTCTCCTGCAGGGCCAATAACATAATTGGTATTCTAGTAATACAAATATTCTCTCTTTAAAAAGGACACATTAACTACACACTCCCATTCTACCATGCTGCTTTCCACAGGACACAGCTGCTTTCCAAAGTCAGCTACTTCCAAATTCAGATTAACTTCCTTTAAAAAATTAAATCTATGCTGCTCAATGCAATTCTATTTTCAAAGTATATCTGTATAACCCTCTGATATACAATGGTCCCAGAAAAATATTAAAGTCAATCATCTTATGAGTAAGCAACTACTAGAGAAAATAGTCTTGAAAATCCCAGGCATATGAAAGAGCTGGTTTGGAAAATAGGCCTTTGCTGCTTTTATGAAGCCGTTTCTCAATTAATCTGCTGAAATAAAAATGTATTCAGGGAACACACTTCCTCTAGGAACTCCACACTCCTGTTTTGAATCAAGGTAAGACTGCTCCAGCTCTTTCGTGAAATCTGAGCAATTTTCAGTGTTTTCAACTCTCATATCCACAATAAATTAAAAGAAATGCAATTGAAACAATTAGTGGGGAAACATTTATTGCCTCTCAGTGACAAAGATACTTGATCAAATTTAGATCCACCGTGGTGCAAGCAGTAAAACAATGTGAATACCCAGTGTGCTGCTTTGCAAATGGAACACTTCCATCTTCCCACCTAACAAATAGTACTGTTATTGCCAGGTAGTGATGTGCCCATGATTAAGGTTTTATTATTTTTTTTCACTCTATTCACTCTTTCTCCATCTGGAAAATTTGAGACTATTTTAAAACTGACAGTACATAGAATTAATTCTCAATGACATGATAAGCAAGTCCCACATTTTATACATTCTAGGTACACAAGCATCCTATATTCAAATACAGAAAGTGCAGATGTGGTGCTTAGGGACATGGTTTAGTGGCAGTGCTTGGCTAACAGTGGGACTCAATGATCTTAAAGGTCTTTCCAACCTAAATAATCCTAAATATACATTCCACATTAGAAAAATCACCAACAGGAAAGAAAACCTTTGTATTTCTTAACTGCTCTGCTGATTACTTGAACTGAGCACAGAATTACAAAATGAAAAGCCCTTTCTTTTCTCAGTTCCCTTCAGAGCTCCCGTTTTCTCTGTCTGGAGCCAGACTAATATCAGCTCAAACACAAATGTGCCCAGAGAATCAGGAATTCAAGCCACATGTTCTCACAAAAAGATAAATTGATTCAGTTCACCAAGGCTGCTCAGGGCTCAAAAGCAAAGCAATCAGGCTCTCAGTGAGACACAGAGATCACCACGTGCAATTCCATTACAGCCAAGGACAAGGTTCTACAGTCGGGATGCTCCACTGCCATTTTCTGCTCACCCAGCCTATGTGCTTAACATCCCATGAACATACAAAGGACACACCTGAACTTCCTCTTCAGTCCAAAGAAGAGCTGCACAGTTCTCTTAATATGACATCAAACCCAGATCAGTAGGTGATGCTAAGGGGCAAATCCTAGCAGCTTGAGTTTAACTCGGAGCTAAAGGGGTGGGACAGCAGCTTCAGGATGGAGCTGGCTCGAGTTCACCAGTTCACAACAAAGCTGGGGTGAGCTTCTACCTACATGGACTAGAGCATCCAAGAAATGTGCTCATACTAGGCCAGAATTGGTCACCAACTCCTGTCCAGAGAACTTTCCTCCTGCCAGGATCCCTCCAAGGCCAAGCAAGTCTGACAATGAATGCAGGTGATGGCAGCTGGCAGCAGCTGTGCAGATGTGCCACCTAAAGGACACAGGTACTGCAGGGATCAAACAGCCATTTACACCCTGGGCCCAAACACAGAGCAGGAGAAAGAACTGGGGGTGTGCATGTGGCAGGATGAAATGGAAGCCAAATCTATCTAAATTAAAGATAATTATAAAGAGGTTATTTGGTTTAAGGTCACCTATGGCATGCAACACCACAGTTACCATGATAGCTTTAGATAAAAAGATTTAAAAGATTAAGATTTGGATAAAAAGATAAAAAGATTAGACAGGTACAAACAGCTGCAAACCTAGAGTGCCACTGTAGCTTCTCTTAAATATTTTCCTTTAAAAATACTTTTTTTATTCATTAGAAATACTTGCTTGCTCCAGTCTCGTTTTTCTTATATGTTCTTTTTACCAATTAACAGATCAACTGCCTATATATATTAAATATCAATGTACCAGGTCATAAAAGGCAAACATGATCAGAACAAAAAAAGCAAACTCACAAAGGAGCTTAGCATACATTTCCTTCTTCTGGGATATACAAATCTGGTGTTTAACTGATCTTTAAACAGTTGATCACACTGATTTACTATTTATAACAACACAGATTCATCTCAATTTAAATTTCACTACCTAATGTAACTATCTTGAATTTCTACATCTTTCTTTTATGTTGCAGGCTGCTTTAATTATCCCAGATCAACGTTCTGAAGTGACAACAGAAAAAGGTGAAGATGAAGTGAAAAATGAAAAGATGAAGAAGAAGAAACAAATATAAGCTTATGGGATAACTGAATCTCAGCAAAATAGCTTATTGATGAAAATGGGTCTCTGTCAGGCTGCCTGATGTAATATCCAGTCTCCCTTTAGCAAAAACCCACCCTATTTCTGCTTTAGCTATTAATCAAAGAACAGCTAAGAACATTTATGAGCAAGTACAGCATGCTGAACTATCTTCAAAGACTAAAGTTATTGTGATATTATACACAACTATTATGCTCTGCTACCTAAATTTTAGGTATTTATCCACTTAATACACAGTGAAAAATCCACAGTTATGCAGTTTTATCTATCTTAATTTCCTGCTTTCCACAGAAATCCTTGATGCATACTACTACATAAGCAAGCCTCATGCAAATTCAGAAGAATCATTAAAAAGTCACTTTCAATTTTCTTATTTTTCTCACCTGGCATTATTAATCCAGGGAGCAGATGCAGGACCGGTGCATTTATTTTTAAATACACTGGCATTAATCTTTGCAAACATAACTACACCAGCACAACTTAACCACTGTGAACAAAGCAGAGGTCAGCACTTATTCTCTATGATTTGGAGACCCTCAGCACATCAACTTTTTTTACACAGCCCTGTCTGACAGGGAAGCCAGGTGGCTAAAGAAGCTGTCCTGTCAGCTTTATCTTTAACCCCGGCATGCAGATCTGTGACTGTCACACAAGGGGTGTAGGCAATGCCGGTCACTGCAACACAAGAGAAACGCTTAGAGAATCCTCTTCCTGCAATTCAGGACTATAAAGGAATAATAAATACATGCAATGATGTTTAGCCTACACATTAATAATCGTGTTTATTTAGTAGATCTATGACTGTATCAGAAAGGTCTGTACTAGCAGGTGTGGCTTCCCTCTGCTGCTTTAATGACACCATTGTTTGGCCACTAACTCTGAACTCATGCAGCAGTCCTGTGCATGCACAGGGGAGCCAAGGATGAAGCAATTTTGGCCATGCCAGTCTCACTGAGGTTAAAAGGGACTGCCCTGCACGTCAGCGAGACAACTCAACACAGACAAAAGATCAATTCACAAACCCAGGTTTAATGTGGAAGATGATTAACAAACAAGTAGAACTAAGTACCAAAGGAAGTGGACACTTAATCCCTCCTAGTCTCTTCAAAGGAAGACAAGCTTTCCACTTCAGCTTCCCTCCAGGGAAATGAGTGACATTTATGTTCCCCACACAGGAGTTCAAAGGAAAAACTTCAGTTATCTCTTCTAATCTCTCCAACTATGAACCTCTACCTCATAACCCTACCTACAATTTTTATCTAAGTTTAGCACAAAAAGAATTCAGAAAATTTCTGAATAAACCAAAATTGTTTGAGTCTTTCCTTCAGTTTTCCTGGAAAAATGCATGGAGAATTACTTCTTGTCTGCACCTCATTACTGCTCTCGAAAAAACTCCCACATCCACCCTCTTCTATCTTTTAATTTCAGAATTGTATCTAAATTACAATGATTCTTCAAACTTTTTAGACTAGCAAGAGCTGGCTACATAAGGAGTAAGATATCCATTCCAACAAAAACAGGTACCTGCACACATTTTAGCTAGGAACTTCAGAGTTTGGCAATGGGACCACAGATTTCAAGTGCTTTGACCATTGCTGAAAATATTTAGAGGGATTGTAAGTGTGCCTGTATACAAAATATATGCATGTTTTTATCCACATGCATTTGGGTTATTCCCTCAGAAATCCCTCCCTCTTGTCCACAGAAAGTCTGGCTCTGATTTCACAGTTTTTACTGGGAAATGGAAAACAACATATGAAATACATTTTAGCCTTTACATATTATGGTTTTGTGACAGAAGCAGCAGCTTTCTGCTGTTTAAAATGTTCCTGTTCACTTACATTTTACTTCTGAGCTTGCTTTGGATATTCTTTTTCTGTGACATTGCCATTGATTTATTCTGGTCAGAAATTGTAGGATTTATTGCTCTTGAGCAAACCACTGGGCTTTCTGAATGAATTATCATCAACCTCTTTTTTCTTTTACTATTTTTTTTAAGGAGGCCTAACAACTGTTTTTTCAACGAACTGCATTTTGAGAAGCTCATTCCACACTCATTCTGGTTCTGTGTCAAGCTCTCAGTGATTATACAGCGTGTAAGTGCTGTCTATAAGGACCAGGCGAACAAAATTCAGCTGAACATCTTTATCTCATTTTTCAAACTTAGAACAATATGTCCCATTTCATTTTCACAAGACTTATTTCAGACTGTTTCCAAGCAGGTCTCAGATACACACCTGATGTTTTTGGTTTTTCTCTCCATAGCTCTCTAAGCCACCCCCAGGACTCAGCAGACAGAATGGCATCAGTGGCTGTTGAGCTTTACAACACCAATATTGATTGGTATCCCCCAAAGGCACATTGTCATCATTTTACCACTGATGGGGTTATGGGCAGACACACACTTTGACATTCCCCTTAGATGTGATAAATGCAATCCCCATCCTCTCAGATCTTGTGCAATTCACCACAAATCCATCGATCAGCACAGACTGACCCTTTTTACTCCACTGAAGCTGTGAAACCCAAAGATACAAACAGCTTCCTAACTCATGCACACCCCACACATTCCATAGTCCTATTTTTCATTAGATTGGGGTGATTCAGCTCATCATTTCCATGATGGAAATAAAAACCGGTGTATTCCTTCTGAATAACATTGTACAGCATCACTTTGAATAAAACATTTTTAACATGTTTCTCCCCCACTATAATCTATCTCAGTTTTGAATACCAGAGGGGATTCCTGACATGTGCCACATGTGAATCATTTTGCTTGTGGACTGTCACAACCATTATTATCATAACAAACAGAAACCAGTTGGTGGTTGTTATTAGCTGAAGTTTTACTCCAGTAAAAAAACATTTTTTAAATTAGACAACAGGCTCAAAAAATTTCTTCCTAGGGTTAACATGGGAAAAACCACTAATCAATATTTACTAAGCATTATGGTTTGTGCACCTTTTGCCAATATTCTCAAAAAAGTAAAAATTGGTCCTTGCAAGAATAAAGCAGCCAAGTCAACCACATATGAACATTGAGCAACCAGCACAAACTCAGTGCCCTAACACTGCTCCTATCACAGAACTACAAAGAGTGTAGAGATTATGGCAAGATTTGGCCTAGGGTACAAAATTCTAGGTGCACTATTTTGGGAAAATATAATAAAATCTCCATAAAAGTCTGAACACTTCAAACGCTCAAATGCTAAGTGCTCATGATGAAAACAGATGCCTGTCACTGCCCTACGGAATTATAAAATTGTTCTTAGTTTTGGGTCTTAAATATACAATTAAAAGCTTTCCATCTCTCATTTCAGATAAGGAAATTGCAATCCTTCTTTGGAAATTAACTTTCCATCTAGCTCCTGGACGTGTTTTCTTTTAATTACTATTTTTGAACCACATGTCATTTAATTATTAACTGACTGTATTTGGAAAGAGGTTTTTGTTTTTCTCTCTTCTTGCACCGTTCGGGTGCAGTCCATGAGCAGGGCTGTGAGCAGGGTGCTGCCTATGCTGATGGGCAGGGAGCAGGGAGAAGCCCTCGCTCCACATTTCATTCAGATAACAGCGAGCTGCAAGCTGCTCCGTGTGACAGATGAGCTCTGCCAGCTGAAGCAGCTTGTTCTGCCTGTCAGGCTGCAAGAGCCCACAGCAGCAAGATGCAATTGTGATGACACCACCATGGCCAAAGTGGGTCAAACACACGGCCACTCTAAAACAGAGAGCACCCGTTCCTCCGCGTGAGGAATTTGATTCAGTGACACTAAAAGCTGTGAGCTCCCATTAGCTTTATATTCAGGTTCAAAATGAAACTCTTTCTCTGACAGTGTTTGAAGGATCCTCGTTGCCATTAAAGTTTGTAGGAATCACAAACTGTCAAATAATGTCACCATTGCCCAGAGCCAGCAGGTGCTTTATGAGCACAGCTCTCCATGCTGTACCAGGGGAGTAATAGCACCATTATGGCCTTTGAGTGTTTGTGGGTTAAGTGCACGAAAATCATCACAGAATTTCAAAGAAATTTATATAAAGTGTTTGCTTTAATTGCAGAAGTAAAGTAAAAGATACCTGCACTCATGCCTACACCTATTATTTTGTTCAGATCATTATCTCATATACATTTTTAAATTTATTTTAGCTAAATAAAAGAATTATTACATGAATGACAGTAAAAATGTAAACTAAAGGAAAAGAATTTAATAAATTGTTCCAGTTATTTCCCTCTGTCCTGGAAGATTTAACTCACACCATACTGTGGTGCTGAAATACCCCATGCTATATTACAAGCATGTACTGTTCAAAGATTAAATAACTGGTATACAGGTCACACCACATGCTGGTTCTAGATAAGATTTGGAAAAGCAGATAATGAGAAAAAGATAGTTCTGGTCAAATTCTGATATTTGATGATCAAAATCTTGCATCTATTAAATGATGTGTAAACCTATCTTTTTGAAAAGAACTACACCATGTATATGTTTCAGCATGGATGATCTTAGTCCAAAAATACTAGAAATGCAGAAGAAAACAGTAAATGTCTGAGACATCCAAAAGCAATTTCCTTCTCAATATTTACCAATTTGTGTTGACAGTCTGAGTCAAGCCCAAATCATGGACTCAGGCCAAGTAAAAATTCCCAGCCTGTTAGATTCCACAGTTTAATTTAGGTATTTCAGTACAGTGTAATGAAGACATTTTATATATTTCAGGGTTTGATGTATCTATTTTTGTAGTTCATGTTACATTCTTGCCTTTCTAGTTCAACACAAAAATTTTCAGGAAAAATATTTTGAAGAAAAACTTCTCATGGAACCATTCTGTTAAGATGACTCATATTTTTGTGCAGTTAAAAACTTATATAATTCTTAAAAATAATTGTTGTTTACTTGCTTTGATTTCTAAATGTCTTTGATCTCATTCATTAATATTCATTAGACTTGTGATGTTGGACTAATGAGAATCTTACACATTTATGAGAAACTACTTAAACAATGCTATCTCATTTTTATCTGACTTATGTTTTCCATCAACACTGACAATACTTAATTCTTTGTATTGTCCAGTTTTTTCTTCAAACTTCCTCAAGACATGGTACCCATTCTCCAAAACAAAAGGGAACTCAACAAATGCATAACTAATAACACATAATATATGTGGACAGGATGAATAATGCTCCAAGAATCCAGCCCCACCTTTCCAGCCTCAGGAGTTTACAGGCACAAATGCAGCAGTGCTGAGCAGAAGCCAAGAGCAGCCCCTGCTATTTCCCATGCCAGGTGCATGCACAAGTGCAGGGACAGCGAGGGCCTCGTGTGCCTCTCTCACTTCAGAAAACATCAGCTGTGCTCAGACTGAGTTTGCATTGCTGGCAGCCCAAATCCACAGGAAGCTGAAAGGAAGAGAGTCCCAGGGTGCTGCCCAAATCACCTGCACTGCACACACAGCGTGGGGGAGAGGCACCCAAGGGAACCAGTGCAATCCACCACACCATGGCAACAAACATTCAATACAATACACCAAAATACATATAGATTGTTTTTTCAGATAAAGCTACACCAGTTTGAAACAATCCATTAGAGAATTCTATCTAGGATTTAACTCCTGCACTGCAAGAGAAATAGCCATTATAAGCTTCCTAATGACAATAACATAAATGTGTAAATGCAGCCAAGTACATGGTTCTGCAGTGCCCACAACAGCACAGTCACTCCAGACACAGAAAACCACTGCTCTGGTCTCAGTACCAAATAATAACAAAAAAGTTCAAGGACAAAGTATTCCTAACTCTAGGATTCCAAACTGATCTCACAGGATTCTTACCACCTAATACCTCGGAATCTACTACCAATCCCAAACTTTTCAAAAGAGTTTCTTTTGTATATCAAAGTTTAAAGTATCTCCACTGGTACAAATGATTTATTATGTGATAGTATATGAATATGATTCTTTATTACAACACAGATCTATATTACAACACAGAAAGAAAATAATAAAGAAATTTTAGAAATCTTAAGTAGCACTCAAAATATTTATATAAGCCAAAATCCTGATTATGTGCAACACCAGGTCTTACATATCGTTACCAAAACTAAGTGTTTTTAACTTTCCCCTGAAGAACAATATTTCTACTATTTCTTCCTTTCTGTTCTTCTTTATTCCTCCCCATTCAGATCCTGATAATGGGACTGGAACTCTTATTCTCAAGCTCTCCTCTCAGAGATGTGCCATCACAGCACCCATCATACTGGGATTTTATCCCACCTAAGTGAGTCTCAAAACAAGACACTCATCAGAATTAACATGGCACCAAAAGTGTTAATATCACAATACTAGAAGGCAATTTTTTTTCCTCACACCTGGGAAAATGAAAAAGAGGATACCATATTATTTAACAGAAATTTTTCCAAATAAGTCAAGTATACACAGTGCTTGGGGTGTTGAGATTTTTTGTTACAAAATGTATTCTAAGTTCTAATTCAAATATCCTAAGGTTTCTCAATTTAAATTTTTTCTTAATTCTTCTTAAATTGCACTGTCAAGGCCTAACAGCTACAGCTTCAGTTGCAGCACTGGGAAGGCTCTATCTCACAACAGGTATAAAACACTAGAGTTAATTAATGGACTAGGATTCAAACAGCAAAACTGATGAAAAGCTGAGAAATCTTTCTCATTAGAAACACTTAGGTAAAGAGAAATGACAGTGCCTGCTACCAAAAATAATGAATCAGTGGAGGGAAGCTTACAAATGATACTAATTAATAAGAAGCAGGCAAGAAAAATAAGAGCCTCAAAGCAGGAGCAGCATCTTGGCAAAACTCTCACAAGCCAAGGCAGGCAGTGGAGGCCCCACCTCTGTGTGTCCAAAGGAGGCTCCCAGCAGCCCCAGGTTTGTGCAAGCAGAGCCACCAGCCTGACCTCCTGCAGCAAGGATTTACCCTGCAAAGGA
>VWYI01041117.1:1139-13837 GCA_013399455.1 Anthoscopus minutus
CCCTGCCAGCAGAGCCCGACCCCCCCGGCTGCCCCTCCTGCCAGGGGCTACAGAAGGATTGTTCCTTTCTTAGGCCCTCTCTTCCTCCTCCTCCTCCTCCTCCTACTTCCCAAAACCAAATAGGAATCACTGAAGGGTGACCAATCCCACACAAGTCATTTGGGACTGGATGTTCACCCATTTCTTCTGCCCACAGGGACAGCCAAGTGTCCCCTCCTCCCTTGCCCAGCATCCAAGAACAGAGTCCCTAGGCCAGCGCTGCTCTCTGTGGGAGCAGCAGGAGGGAACTTGGAGCACTCTGCAGCCCTGAGAGAGGGGAAGGCAGGAATTCTCCTTTCTTTCTTTTCCACACCAAAGGAGACTCCTGCAAAGGGAAGAGGAATTGTTCTGGGTGGAGCTGCCCTGCAGGGCTCCAGACCAGAGGCCTGGGGGACATCAGGTGTGGCCCCAGCTGTGGGTTGGGCTCTCTCAGTCAGGGGCTGCTGGGTCAGGGCAGTGAAGTAAAAAGAAACCATCCAGTCAAAGGAGTAGTTTGGCAACAGCTGTGAAGTAGAGACCAGAGGCAGCATGTTCAAGGTGTTCAAACAAGCCTATTTCTTCTCAAAATGCAGTGATTTTTGTGGTATTGCTCTAAGTGTGTGACCTACACTGCTTCCCTAAATCCTACAAATGTTTACTTTTGATGGATGCCTTTTGCTTGGAATGGACAACTGACTTTTCAGTGTGCAAGACGCACAAACACACACACACACACACACAAAATTTAAGAAGGAGTAGATAATGCAATACAATCATTATAAAAGGATTGGCCAGTAGCAGAGCTTAAAATCACACCACAGAATCTCTGCTGGTTTTTGCTTTTCCAGCTTGGCTGTTGCCCATCACAGAAACAGAGGCATCTTCTGGTTACTTCATTCTCTTTGCCACATCCAAATATGCATATTCAATCTCCTGGTCAGCAGGGCACGTGTTTGTAAATTCATCTCTTGCATATGCATTTTTCAAGTATCTCGAAATCCCTGTCATTTCAGGTGGGAAATGAAAATTTCGGTATTTTTTTGCAACGACCTTTCATTAAAAGAAAAAAAGGAGAAAAACATCATTACACATATAATCTGCAAAAAAAAAAACCAAACATCCCAAGCCTACTCTTTATGCCCATTTTTCATTTCCAGTGTGTGAGTCTGGTGGTGTTGGTGACCAAGGGGAAAGAAGAGGGAAAGACATAAAAAGAAGATATGGGATGAAGAAAGCTGCGGAACTCCCTGGAAAGGATTTATTTTGTGTCTATCTCTATCTCTATCTCTATCTATATCTGTGTCTTGTTAAAGATACGCAAAGCCACGTGGACCAGCAGAACAAACTGGAAAAGACACAGATTAACCCAGCAAACTTAAGCCAGAATTAACAGAGTAATCGTACAGGAATAAATTGGCCCACACTTGGAAACTTTCACTGAAACAGGAAAAATTTGAATTAAGACTCTTAATTTCAAATTATCAGGGAAGACAACCCTTGGCTGAGCCCTAAGCCCTGCCTGCAGGCAGCAAGGGTGATGTGACAGCGTGACAATCCTCCTCTGTCCTTCTCCAGACATTCACCTGAGCCCAGGGGATTCTCCCAAGGGTTGCTGTGCCTGAGTGCAGGACAGGGCTCATCCCTGGCTGCTGTCTGCAATAGGATCAGCCAGGAGATGGCTGGGCAAAGTTTTCACTTCTGCAGGTGTTGGAAAGCAAAAGGATCTCCTCTTCCTCTGACAGAGCAGGAGTCTAACAGGAAACTTCCTGAAGTGACCTTGTTTGTTTGAGAATCAGTGTAATTCCAGTGTGGGCATTTCTCTTCCAGAGCCTTGCAGAGTAGAATCACAGAATCACAGAATCCCAGACTGGTTTGTGCTGGAGGGACCTTAAATCCCACCCATCCCACTCGAACCATGGCAGGGACCCCTGCCAGTGTCCCAGGTGCTCCCAGCCCCAATGTCCAAGCTGGCCTTGGGCACTGCCAGGGATGCAGGGGCAGCCCCAGCTGCTCTGGCAATTCCATGGCAGCCCCTGCCCACCCTGCCAGGGAACAATTCCTGCCCAATACCCTATTAAACCCTTCTCTCCTTCAGCTCAAGGCCATTCCTCCTTGTCCTGTCATTCCATGCCCTTGTGAAAAATCCCTCTGCAGCTTTCTGGGCTGTGACAGCACCAGTCCCAGGTCACTGGAGCTGTTCAGGTCTGTGTGGATGCTCCTGCAAAAGGAGGCTTGGAGCCTTGCCTGGGAGGCAGTGGGTGAAGGCCACCCTGTCAGAATTGGAAATTAAACATGGGAGAGACAGAAATTGGGATGGACAATACAACACAACCTTCCTTGGCTGCAGTCAGGTGCACTTTGCATGTGAAATGCAGATGAGAACACTTCTCTGCAGCCCTGAATCCAGCCCTCATTTCATCCCTGTGCCTGTGAGAAGCTCAGCCACTGCAGTCACAGCTCAGATATGAAACAGCTCTTGCAGACCTGCAGCCATCAAAGTGAGGATCACCCTGGCTGTGCTGCAAGGAAATGGCCTAAGTGTCCCTGGGTGGGCCCTCAGAATAGAGAAAGGATCCCTCTGCCATCTAGAAAAGGATTTCAGCTGCTGTGCTTCCATTCTCTCCAGGAGGCTAAAAAAGCAAATGCAAACCTTGATTATGTGGAGCTTTGGTAGGAGGTTGCAATCTGCTAAAGTGAGCTCATCTCCATCCAGGAATTTCCGGCTGGAAGCTGTGATCTCCTCCGTGCTGTAAGCATCAATTTCATCAGGCAAGGGGCTGTTTAAATAGTTGTCCAGCTTCTTCAGGGCTTTAAGCAAAGATTTTTCCAAATCTGGGTTAAGACAATGAAAAGATCATTCAAGCCTGTACCGAGGTCCCTGTGACACCAAGCGACTCCTGCATCCTGTCTCCTGGCAGCAGCCCAGACATCTGCCTGTGCCAACTCCTGCAATTCCTTGATCCTAGGCTTAAACCTTAATGCTGGGATAAGGGCTCTAAGGAGCTAAAAGGAGTTCTGGGAAAAGCCATCCTGAGGCTTGGTGACCAGGAATGGCTCCTCAAACCCCTCTGTGGGGCGGGGTTTGGCAGCGTGGCCTGGCCCTGCCTTCACCCTGGCTCATGCCCGGGGAGCCACGGGGCCAGTGCTTGCCCAGGGCAGGGCAGCACAGCTGGAGTGACAACTGCAGCTCCCTGGGATGCCACTTTGGGGTGTTCAAAGCCAGCCCAGGGAACAGGCCAGAGACAGAATCCTGGAATGGGTTGGGAAGGACCTCAAAGCCCATCCAGAGCCTCCCCTGCCATGGCAGGGACACCTCCCACTGTCCCAGGCTGCTCCCAGCCCCATGCAGCCTGGCCTTGGGCACTGCCAGGGATTGGGAGACCACAACCAACCTGTGCCAGGGCCTCATCACCCTCACAGGAGAGGATTTCTCCCTCATGTTTCATCTCACCCTGCCTTCTTCCAGCCTGAGGCCATTCATGGTGTGGTCATGAGGGTTCTGCTTTAGGGATGTGCCAAGGGGCTGGAGTCCTCATTATTTATGGAGACAGGGAATCTCTCACTCCCGGAGGGCTGTGCTTTTGGCAAAGCTGTGGGGAAGGTGCAGCCTCACAGACCCCAGAGCTGAAGGAGTGAGGAGAGGCTGGAATTGGTGCTCCAATTCCAATACAGCAGTATTTGCTTTCACCAGCTCTTGGAATCCTTGATTTAAGAAGGGAATAGGCACAGATTTCCAAAGCCTACACACTCTGGAATATCCCTGTTTAACCTGATATGGAAATGGGGCATCTCCTAGAACTGCACAGGTCTGGTTTCTCCCTCCCAGGGATGACAACACCTACTTTCATTTGCATCTTTTCTTGGGTTCTTTATAAAGGCAGAGAATTTTGCAAAGACATCGTTTCCTGCAGAGTTTGACTCAGGGTGCTTCGGTGCAAGTTTGGGATACCTGAGAAGATCAGAGAAACAAAAAGAAGTGACCCAATTATCCTTTATGTTTATCTCCACTAATTAATACAAATTATTACAAAACAGCCACACAGGACTTAAAGGGAACCATCCTGAACTAAAAATCACTTCTTTTAAACCCTCCCTAAGGAATCTTTTCCTCGGGGCACTGCCCAAACATCCCAGGGTGTCTTCCAGCCTTTCTCCTCCAGAGGGGAGGCTGCCTGGCACATGGCTCCATGAGGAGGAGTGGAAGGAAAATCCCCACTTCCAGGAGCTGCTGCTCCCCTCAAGCTCCTGGCCCAGCCCACTCAGGGCATCAGCAAGCTCACAGCAGCCACTCCAGGAGCTGCAGCTCCCAGGGATGGATGAAAATGGAAAAAAGTGGAGGCAAGCAGCTGCTTCCCTGGTTTAAGTGAGGTTTGGCTGCTTGAGAAGGGAGCACAGGGAGGGGTTTGATATGCAAGAGTGGGTAAGGGACACAGTGCTGGGGACAGAGGAGTTTGGGGTGAGCTGGGAAGAGCTGCTGGGATGGGGGAGGTCAAATTCAAAACTCAGACCCTCATGTGCAAGCCTGATGGACCCACGTGGGCACTCTGAAAGAGCCCCAGTGTGTCCACTGTGCACTGCTCAGCCTCACAGAATCCCAGGGGCTGGAAAACACCCAGGGGGTTGGAATCCCCCGTCAGGGTTGGAAAACACCTGCAGCACCATCCAGTCCCACCATGCCCACCCCAAACCATGTCCCCAAGGGCCACATCCAGAGATGGTGATCCACCCTGGGCAACTCATTCCAATGCCTGACCACTCTTGAAGGGAAAACATTTTTCCAGTCTCCAATCTGAACCTCCCTTGGCATAACTTGAGGCCATTTCCTCTCATGCCTTCACTTGGGACATGGCAGAAGAGCCCGACCCCACCTCACTGCAGTGTCCTTTGGGTGGTTTTAGAGAGCAGTGAGGTTTCCTTGAGCTCCCACCTCCCTTTGCCCAGGAAGCACGATTATTTGTGTGGGGTGAAGAGGGAAACCTCAAACAATCCCAAGTCAGAGCAGGGAACAGGTTTCAGCAGCAGCCCCCAGGTTTCTACGGGATGGATTCCATAGGAATGACCCAGCTCGGGATGAAGGACAGCACTGGGAGCAGCACAGCCATGACTTGGGGACACCCTGGGGACACCCCAGTGACACCCCCAGCTCCAGATCTGTTCAAAGTCACCCCTGGGCTGGAGCAGCCCCTGGGGACCCCCCAGCCCCCCGAGGGGACCGGGAATGTGGTACCGGGGCGGTGCCAGCTTTTCCTCCAAGAATTCCTCGATCTTGTTGACATCAGTTTTCACTTCCCCATCAAAGGTCATGAACGGGGGGTTGGTGCCTGGGGCCAGGTTCTGCAGGTCTGCAGGTTTCCTGCAAAAGAAAAAGCCATAAAAATGAGTCCTTTTAGTGAGACCCTTTAGGCACTGGAAGTGGCTCTAAGGTCTCCTCAGAACCGCTGCTTCTCCAGGCTGCACACACCCAGCTCTCCCAGCCTGGCTTTTCAAATCCCTGTTTTGGAAAAGTTGTGCTACAAAGGTAAAATGTCAGAATTAAAAGGCACAGTCTCACCTTTTCAGATCCACGGTTGTGACATTAAATATGACACCTTTGAGCCACAGGATCATAAAGAGGCGCTGAGAGAACGGGCAGTTCCCAATACTTTCCCCATCACTGCCAGCCTACAATGGGAAAAATGACAAATCAGAAACACATCTGGTATAAATCACAGCAGTCCCTCTGAAGGAAACAGCCTCCACCTCATTTGTCTTTGTGGACATAAATCTGCACGAGTCACTGCAAGATTAAAATGAGTTAAATCAGTTTATGACCACAGGAAAGGAACAGAGAGAAGATTTACCAACCTGAACAGAGATATGATGTCTAAAGCACTGAAGGGAACAAGCAGAATAAATCAATCAATTAAGACTTTCAACCTAAAGGGCTGTGGGAGCCCTGGAGAAGGTGGGCACAGAAGTGTTGCACTCAGGTGATTTATACAGCAATTTGTTAAGAGGCTTTGTTAGAATGAGGCAAAGTCTTGCAGAGGTGCTACTGAGTGAGACTTCGACTAACACTGCAAGAGATCAAAGGATTTTAAGCCCTTCACATGATTCTCCTAAAGCACAGCTTTAAAAATTGGATTGAATCAGGGGCAGAAGTACTAAAACCCAAGTGTCTCACAGTTAATAGGTTAATTCTTTAAGGTTTGCAGCCCTTAGAACCCAACAAGACACACGAATCAAACTGGTTCCGTTTGTCCTTTTTCCCTTGCTCAGTGCTATCAAACACATCTCAAATCCAGCAAAAACTCCTCCATAAGCAAACACACACTGCACAGTGCTCACCTTCACAAAGAGCTCGATGGCTGGAAAAATGGGCCTGGCCTGGAGCAGGCAGGAGCTCGAGGGGTGCATGGCAAAGACTGGATAAATTGCCTGGTTCTCCCTATGAACCTGAGGAATCTCCCTGGATAAATCCCTGTGCTCTCTGCCCCACAACCACTGGCAAAAGCAGGAGTGCCTGCAGCACTGCCAGGGGATGAGAACTCTCAAAAATGCTGGAAGAGCTGGACTGCTGGGTTAGAAAAGCCTTGTTTCTGTCAGGAAAGCCTTGTTTCGTAGGTGGCAAAGCTGAGAGCTGCTCAAAAGCTGCCATTGTGGTTTTCCTCCTACTCAGAGCAGGGCTCTGCAGTGCTGAGCAGCTGCCAGGACACACAGAACTGCTGTGGATCTTGCAAAAAAACGAGCCTGAAACAGCTTAGAATGGAGCCAAATGCACAACAGCTCCATTTGCTTTCATCCTGCCTCTGCTACCAGGTGGGAGCCACCCCGAAGGGAACAGGAGGGGAAGTCTCACAGTGACCCCTCAGTGCTGGGAATGGGCACCCTCACCCTCTGCCAGGCTGTGCCAGGGGAGAAGCAGCAGCCTGGGGACACTGCTGGGGATGGGCTCTGCCTGGAGGAGCAGGCAGGTGCATCTGGAGATCAGCTGGATCCCAGCAGCTCCTGCCCAGCTGCATCTCTGGAAGTGCAGGAGTTGCCACAAGCCTGCTGCCCTTGCCCAGCTGTGCTGCCAGCTGTGTACCCAACATGATCCCACACTGGCTTGGATTGGGAGGGATCTTAAAGCCCACCCAGAGCCACCCCTGCCATGGCAGGGACACCTCCCACTGTCCCAGGGTGCTCCAAACTCCATCCAAAGTGGCCTTGGGCACTGCCAAGGATGGGGAGACCACAACATCTCCGGGCACCCTGTGCTGGGTACGCTGCTCCCTGAGGGGGTCTCAGCTGCAGAGCGAAGAAATCAGAAGAACTGAGGCACTCTGGGCAGCTGAGGCAGCCCTGGCAGAGCTGAGGTGCCTGAGGGTCGTGCTGAGGGTGCAGGCAGATGTTTGGCCCTGGCAGCAGCTGTGGATCTGCAGGATCTGCTGGCCTGGGAGTGCCTCTGGCACCGGCTCTACCCGGGGAGAGCTCAGAGACAGAGGGGACAGGGAGAGGCCCCAGAGCTCAGTGACACCCACAGGGATGGGGGCTCTGACAGGGACAAGCTGAGGGGGTTTTGCTGATCCCAGCACAGGAGCTCACAGCGAGCACTGAATCCCTGAGTTTCTGAGGTGGGAAAAACCTTTGAGACCACCCAGTGCCACCCCAGCCCCAGCAGCATCACCCAAACCCTGTCCCCAAGGGCCACACCCAGACTCCTCTGGGACAATTCCAGCCACTCCAAACCTCCCTGGGCAGCTCATCCCAAGGCCTGGCTGCTCTGCCAGGGAAATTTTCTTTCCCAATCTCTAACCTGAGCCTCCCCTGGTGCCATTTCAGGCCATTTCCTCTCCTTTTTTCCCTGCCCCTCCTGCCAGGAGCTGTGCAGAGCAGTGAGGTTCCCCCCGATCCCCTTTCCCAGCTCCCTCAGCTGCTCCTGGTGTTTTCTAAACCCTAAATGTCTGTTTTCTAGACAAAACTATGTTCTGGCAGTGTGCTGTGACAGATACCCTCTTTTAACTAAAAAAAAAAAAAAAGTATATTAAATTCAAGGTTTAAATTTAATTTGAAATTTTCTCCATCCCTGGAAGTGTCCAAGGCCAGGTTGGAGCTGGGACAGTGGGAGCTGTCCCTGCCTGTGGCAGGGGGTGGCACTGGATGATCCTTAGGGTTCATCCCAACATAACCCACTCTGTGATTCCATGAAAAAAAATATCCCATCTGCTCCTGGAGAACACATCTTCTGTTTGTACAGTGTTTCTGCAGATTTCTACACTATTAAAACAGTGAAAAACCCCACCAAATTTACTTCTGTTTCAGCAATATTAAAATATATATATTAAATAGATTAAAATAATATAGTGGCTTTATAAAACCTTTCAAAAATCCAAAATTACTTCTGTCTGCTGTTTAAAAAATACCATCAAAATTAAAATTAATTTTTGTTCACTCAATGCAACTCTAATGCACTTATTAACATTTTCTGTTATGTTATATTTGGGTCAGATCACACCCAACCCAAAGCTTTATGTCAGGAAGGGATCGCCTGGAATTTTCTTTGTTTTCATTTGGTGGCCTCAGGCTGGAGAACAAACACCCAAACACTGAATTTTACAGAATCCTTTTGATGCCACCTACTGGGCTTGAAATGTTGCTCTAGAGAGCACTTGAGATGCTGAAATTGTAATTTCAGGCTGAATTTCAAGATACAGCAGCTGCAATTAAAAATACATTTTCAGGGAGAAAGTACCGATTTTGCCACTTACATTCCAATGCTTTTCAACAGCCCCAGAGCTCTGCCTACCCACCAAAACCCAAAGCTAAAATCAGATATTTCAGCTGCTGTTGATTTTCTCAGCAAAACAGCAGGAAATGTTTAGAATATGGCTGGTGATTTCTGCAGATAAATTGCAGTTTTGCTACTTCCAGGGATGACTCTTGCTGTGTGTGACATCCCCAAGGGAAAGTTTAACAAGAGAGGTGTGAAAACAGCAGCTGGACACTCCTTCAGCTAAAAAAAAGATTTTCCCTTCTTTTTTTTTTTCACTTAAGAGCAAAATAAGCACTTTCCACTATCCCGGGTCACTCCAAGTTTTATTTAAGTTGGCCTTGGGCACTTCCAGGGATCCAGGGGCAGCCACAGCTTCTGTGGGAATTCCATTCCAGGACCTCACCACCCTCAGAGGGAAGAGGGAAAGCCAAGTTTTCCTTTCTCCTCAGGGACACAGGGAAAGGAACCTTTAGAGCAGCTTCCAGGCACTAGGAACGCAGCACTGCACAAAACATGGGGTGAGGAGTATTTAAACAATATTTTTTAAGTCAGGACTCTGCTCCTCACTTAAAAATCAAACAGAAAAATCTGTTCACAGATTAGCAGGGGTGTGGGAATGCCAGAGGATTTTTGGAAGTGTTTTTCTAAAATCCTCTGGAGATTAAAGGCTTCTGGCCAAAGCTGGGTCTGGAAGAGACACCAAGGGAAATGGGGATGAAAGGAATCCAGAGCAGGTGAAGGTGATAAAAGGAATTAACTTTACACTGAAGGCGATGGAAGGAATTAACTTTACACCTGCACAGCTTTAGTGAGCACAGGACTCCTCTGAGCTGGGTGTTGGTGATCAGGGATCAGGAGAATTTGAGAATTCCCTCAAACAGGGCATCAGCTGACACAGGGCAGGGCTGCTCTGCCCTAGAACGGGGCTTTGGGCTGAGATCCCACCTGCAGGAATGAGGAAACTCTTGCTCCCTCACATTTTAAATCTTGGCCAGGTTTATCCTGGCCGTTGATTAACTCCTAACAGCCAACAATTCCATTTTCAAGTCCTCCCATTCCGTTTTGGTTTCTGGAATTTGATATTCTTGCTTTCATGCAGTGCTGGAGTCAATTTACTGCCGTTATTTTCTTTTAGCTTTTGTGACTTGTATGTTCAATAAAGCTCTCAGCTGGGAATTGTTCTTTGAATGCTCCTGGTCCTCAGGCCAGAAGCACAATTTAAAAACTTGGATATTTATGGGATGTGTCCCTCAGCCCTGGTTTTATGTCCTGAGCAGTGCTCACAGCTCAAGGGGGTGACACCATCTGGAAATTCTAAATCCCTCCAGACAGCAGAGAGGAAGATGAAGCTGAAGCTGTCATTTCATAGAATTATGGAGTCATGGAATTGGGTTGGAAAGGACCCTAAATCTCATCCCAGCCCTGCCATGGCAGGGACCCCTCCCTCTGCCCCAAGCCCCAATGTCCAACCTGGCCTTGGGCACTGCCAGGGATCCAAGGGCAGCCCCAACTTTTTGGGAATTTTATTCCAGGGCCTCCCACCCTCGAGGGAAGGATTTTCCCTCTGGATCCAGCTCCCTCTCTCCCCAGTGTGCCAAGAGCCACCTCAGGGCAGACAAAGCCTCTTTTCTTCTCTCCCTGCTTTATTCACTGCCCATGGGCTGCTGGGCAAGTAATCATTGCAGAAATTAACTTAATCACCCTGTAAGCCATTAAATGCTTCTGAGGCAGAGGGAGAAACTCTCCTTCATTAAAAAGCAACTTTGTGGCACTCAGCTTTTTGCCTCTGACCAGTTGCTGTATAAATAATGAGAAACAAAAGGCCCAAACTCAGTCGTGCTGCTTAGATCAAATACCCACTTCAATTTGATTTTGATATTAAAACCTGCCCAGTATTTCTGCACCCTTCCAGTTCTGCTAAATGTTATAAATAAATGAATTGTTAAATGATAAATCTGTAAAGTGAGCAAAAAACAAGGGAGTGCAGGTGAAAATTAAGATGTGAGGTGTCTTGTATTGCATTTTTAGAGGCTGTGGTTTACTAACATTCACCTTATTTACAATTAAAGAGATTAAAGAGTCAATTTTTGTGTGAAGGCACTCTTTACAAAAGAGGAAAATAAATTCTGTGATGTTACAACTCTGCTGTTGTCTTGGGCCAGGCCCCTCATGGTGTCTCAAGAATTTCCAGCCACAGCCATAGCTCTCTACAGGTCTTTTTTTAAAAAAAAAAAATCCCTAAAACCCAATTAAATTGCAAAGGCAAAATGCAAATTTTATGTTTCTTTTCTCAAATGTGTCTCCCTACACCAAACCTGCATTTAAAGCCACTGCAGAAACTACAGGATTTGGCAGTGCAGGGAAAATTAAAAGGAAAAATAAATGGGAAAAAGCAATTGTGGGCTGAAGGGCTGAAAAACTTGAGCTGCACTTCAGCAGAGTTTAAATGAATCTTGCCCAGTTTGGGAGCATCTCTCTCCTGCAGGAGTAATTGGAATTTTGCAATTCTGATTTGCATTTTGAGTTTGCAAATTTGTAAATTACAGGCATTTTGCAATTCTGATTTGCATTTTGAGTTTGCACATTTGCAAATACAGGCAGTTTGCAATTCTGATTTGCATTTTGAGTTATCCTTGGTTTGTGCCTTGCTGATTGGAGTCACCACCATTTGTCTGCTTTTCCAGCAGATGATGATCATGAATTATTATCTTCTTTTAGGGGAAAATTCCTCCCTGGGAGGGTGGGGATGTCCCTGAGAATGTCCAAGTCCATCTCAGCCCCCTGACCACTCTTTTTTTTTTCCCTTAAGAGCAAAATAAACACTTTCACTATCCCAGGTCGCTCCAAGTTTTATTTAAGTTGGCACTTCCAGGGATCTAGGGGCAGATCCAGTCTTTAATTTGAATTCTCAAGATTATTTTCAAGCCCTTGGGCAGGAGTGGAAGCAAACCCTGAGCCCTTTAACCAAACCCAGGAGGAATTGGAGCTGCCCAGTTGCAGGTTTGGAACTCCCAGCAGCAATTCCCAAATTTCCTGACACCTGGAATTCCGCAGGGCTGCTGTCCCTGGGCACATTCCCAGGTCACAAGCAGCAGCCCAAATGCTCTTACCCATTTATCCTGTCCCAGGAATTATGCTTCAATCCCTCCCTGCTATTCCTAATCCCCATTTAACAACGTGGCCAGGTGCCAGCTCAACCTGGAGACAAAAAACCCCCTCACATCCTTCGGAAATTCTTGCAGGGAATTAATTCAACAAAAGGGTTTTCTGTTCCTGAGTGCGTTATAGGGCTGGGGAAAAGCAATTAAAGGCATTTCTGGGCTGCATCCTGGTTTACACTGCACTTACACTGACCCTGCCACAAGGGTTGGTGCAAGCCAAACACCAAAAATGTCTCAAAAATGAGATGTAGGAACTGTTTTCCATATAGAGAAAAGCTATCAATTATATTTATAGATAGGTGTGTCAATTTTATATGTGTAACAAGTAAAAATGATAGGTTATATTGATAAATCGATATGCTTATTGAATTTATATGTGTGTAAAAATTATAAATTGTATTTATAAATTGATATGGATATCAAGTTTATAGATGTGTAAAATTATTAATTGTTAATTATATTTATAAACTGATATGTGTGTCAAGTTTATAGATGTGTAAAATTATTAATTGTTAATTATATTTATAAATCGATATGTGTGTCAAGTTTATAAATGTGTAAATTAATTGTAAATTATATTTATAAATCGATATGTGTGTCAAGTTTATAAATGTGTAAATTAATTGTAAATTATATTTATAAATCAATATGTGTGTCAAGTTTATATATGTGT
Source organism: Anthoscopus minutus (assembly GCA_013399455.1). Classification (NCBI taxonomy): domain Eukaryota; kingdom Metazoa; phylum Chordata; class Aves; order Passeriformes; family Paridae; genus Anthoscopus; species Anthoscopus minutus. Next base: position 13,726 of record VWYI01041117.1, read on the forward strand.
AAAAATGATAAATTGTAAGTTATATTTATAAATCAGTATGCATATCAGTTTTATATATGTGTAAAGTTATAAGTTATATTTATAAACTGATATGTATATCAAGTTTATATAT
>VWYI01041119.1:4758-29087 GCA_013399455.1 Anthoscopus minutus
TTTTTCCAAACTTCAGGCTCAAAGTAAAACAACGTGGAAGGAGGAGGGCGGGCAAGTGGGACTCCTGTGTGCAAATGGACCCAAACATATAAAATGTGAGATCTGGGGACTGGCCCCGCTCCTTTTGTCTCCATCTTGGAGCCATCCAGGCAAAGTTCCCATTTGTAGCACTGGGGCTGCCTGGGCGTGGCCTTTGAAGGCCTCGATAAATATAATTTGTTCTCTTTAACTCTGTCTAGCCTCTGTTCCAGCTCTTCCAAGCATCAAAGGAAAGGATCAGTTCTAGCTCTGCATATGTACCTCTTCAAATCTCCATAAAATTTCTCTTTGTTTTAGGCATTGCCTGCTGAGCCTACAAAAAAATTCTCCTGGAGTCTGCTCTGTAAAGCTGTGATGTCTGGCTGGGTAGCAGCTAATGGAGCTTTTGTTCTATTCTGGGAACTGTAGAGCTCTCTCTGAAGGAGTAATTTTGCTTCCCTATTGCATTCCCATTGGATGCCATATTAGGTTCCTACCACTCATTCATAGGTCCAACAATTCACTGGCTCTTGGGCAACAGATTCATTTGCAACAGATATTTGATAGCTCTGGCAGACAGGTATGAGGTAAGTGTTTGTATCAGTGGGGAAGCAACGCTACACAAAAGAGATCAGATAAAGGTTCATATTTTATTATCTACAGTCAAAATAACCCCTAAAGAATTAAGCAAGTCAGAAGCTATTTTGAATGAAGGGGTTGGAAATCACAATTAGTTCCTTTTTAGGTGTCATATGCTGTACAAAGACAGATGAATTTAGTCCCAGACTATACTCATATTAAAGCTAAAGCTCTCCTCAGCAGGTTTAAATGAACAGTTTCAGTTATTGTATCTGACAATTAATGGGTAACTGCCTTGATTGTGTTGCTGAAAGACACTGAAAGGCAAAAGCACAGGTCAGAAGTAAACAAACACCCTCTTTCAATTAGAGAGAGTTTTACTAACCCCTATGTAGAAAAAACTACCCCTAAGTAACACCACATTGAACACCCACATATGTGGCAGAAAAGTTCCAACACATTCATTTCAGTTTGCATATTTAAAGTATGTGTAGTAAAGTATAACTAGTAATAATGCATAATTATGGAATAATGAAGGAATTAAGTGTCACTAAGTCTCACACACACCCACACCAGGTTATGACTCTGCCTGTGTACCATAAAAATTGAATAGACTAGCAATGATTTCACACTGGGGTTTGATTTCCAAATAACACCTTATTTTAAAGTGATATGGGTCTTCAATTCTCTTAAATGAAAATGGCCATTTTGATGCAAAACTGAAATTGAGTCCCTGTTTGCAGTTGATAATTACTGCCCAGGTGACAATATCTGCCTGAACTCCCGTGTATCCTGCTGTGGCCTTCCTCAGCTCTGAATTGCCATGGTGCATTCACAGCCAAAGAATGAGGAAGACAGGTTCCTTCCACATCCTTAGGCTTTCTAACAAATCCACAAGGGAACAGAGTTTCACAAACTCCTTTTCTACACCCACATGAGACATAGCCTTCAACATACATCATCCTACTTCTAACTACTGCCCAAGGGGTCCGTTCAGTTTAGGACTCCCAAAAATGATCTTCCCACCTTAACAGAGGCACTACAAACTGCCGACAGGGAAAGTGCACAAATGTTTCAGATGTGACCCATTAGGATGCTGAGCATTCAATTCTTGAGGTCCATAGGAAAGAGGGATATAAAGCTGCCCATGAAATAGCATGAAATGTATCTTGAAACAGCTTTAATCTATAGGAAAAGCACAGTGCTGCTGGCTCAGTACACTTGGCAGTTCCCAGGTTCACTATTTCTCTGCTCTATTGAATATGAGAGATCAGTCATTCCATTTATTTTAAATAAATATGTGAAGACGTTAAGATAATTCTAAGGAAAAACAAAGAAACAAAAATCCAAAATTAAATGATGGTTCTCTTTGTTTTACTGAATAAATTAGCTGTGATTTTTCTTCCATATGTACTTCTTAATTGTAACTGAGCAGTAAATGCTTCTCAGCAAGCGGGTGAAAGACTGAGAATAAAGGGAAAGCATTCTCCCAGGCATATTCCACGTACATAGCAAATAACTAGATTTCTGCTCAGTATCTGAATTGTATGTGAATCTCTCCACAGAAGATATTTGCAGATTAAGGACAAGTTATTTTGACTTGGAGATACTAATTCTAGTAAACATACATACTTGGATTAATTTTTAAATTCCTGGATAAGATATTTATCAATTTTTTTAATAATTTTTGTTTCTATTTTTAGCAACAATCTCCATAGCAGTAAATCTTACTGCCAATTATTTAATTAGTTAAATTATTGTTAAATTATTGAATTCATGTTGTATCTTGATTTAAGCAACTACTTTTACAGGTTCTCTAAGATCTTAAGACCCAAAAAACAGCTGGTTTAGGTCAGACCAAAGGTCTGTCATCACATATGTACTTCCAAGGCACATATATGCTCAAATACCATTTCCCTAGGAATATATAAATAAGGCAAGAAGGACATGATCAAAGTTTCTTATAATTTCCACCAGCAAGACATTAAGGGACTTCTCAAGATTGTACAAGTGCATACATTTTTAACAGATTTTCTTCTGTGAACTTCAATAGTCACTTTTAATTTATACATCCTGCTGCAAGAAGTGCCACAACTTATTTATATGCCATATCAAAAGTAACCTCCTTTTGTTTGTCTTGATCTATTTTTGTCTTCATTTAATTAAATGACACTTCAAATGAAAAACCTACCTGCACACTTTATTACGTATTTAATCAACAACCTTCTCTTCTAAAGGTCCCAGAATATAACTTTATTGACTCAAACCAAAGTGTGGTGCTGAAAACACTTTTTCTTAAGATTGCCCTGCCTTTCAGGATCCTGCTGATTAAGTGGGGAGGAGCTCAGACCTTCTCTTCCTCACAAAGCCAAGACTGGTTATAATGGTGCTGCTTATTTTATGAAATTGAATCTTATCACACAGAATTGAACTAAAATCACTCCTTCAAATGGCCTTTAACACCTGATCTGTCAAGAGAGCAGCATGGAACATGCTGTTGACAAATATCTTTCCAAAATATTATAAGATTGTTACAAACATTTGCAGTTACTGAGCAGTTGATGTAAATGTGCAGATATATAAAGAGGGAAAGGTACTGCTGGTGACAAGACAGTGCTTTTAAAGATGGATTTCTAGAGTCCAGTCAAAACTGCACTATGGAAATGGGAGAAGAAAAACAGCAAACTAACTCTTGCTATATCTTGATCTAAAAAAGCACCAAAAAACTAATACTTTAGTTTTAGATTAGATTAATCTTAAAGAATCTGCATAAAATAAATGGAAATAATTAACTCACAGATGACATGAGTTTATGGAGTTACAGAGGAAAAAGGGGTATGTTTTGGTAATAATTTCAGTTCTAAGATAACCTTGGGGTAACCTCTAGCAGCTAACCATTCATGGGGCAGAAACAAATATGCTCCCCAACCTAAGCTATTACTATCCCTAGCATCTGTGCAACTAACTTATTTACTCAATTTACTTAAATCATGAATATCATTCTGCCATTAGTAAAAAACACACTGTTCTACTGCAATTTTGTCTCTTTATTGCAACTAGTAGTTGATTAGGGAAAAAAATATAATGACCACAACGTTTCTAAGAGACTCAAGGACACTTTTAATTTTATGAATAATAACTTACGTAAATTGGTTAAATAAGAGCTGCTGAAGGTTTTTCCACTTCTCTGTTTACATGGCAGATGGTTCAGATTTACTATTAGCATATTAGTGGGAAGCTAGAAAGAAAGAAAATTTAAATAGCTGTTAATCCCCAGAAGCAAGCGAGAGGGTGATTTTTGAGAACTTATAAACTGAATTAAAATTTATAAAGCAAAGATTGATGGTATTTTCATCTACATTGAGGATGATTTTTAGCCAATTCCAAACACATCTGAGGGATCTTGAAAGTACCAGGTAAAGTAGCATTTCTGTAGGTGAAACCAGACTTATCTTTCTGCTTAATTAAAGCTACCTATTTTTAGTCTAACACAAGTTTGGGTTTTTTAGTTCACTGATTAAATTGAAGAAAACCAAGAAAAATAATTACTGAAAATAATTTATTTGAAAATACTTTAAAATATTTTAAAATCAACACTGATATGTACCTGAGCTCCATATCTATTTATTCCGTGAGCTATTGATTCTTAACTGTTCTCCTAGAAGACGTCTTCATCTGTGACTAATTTTACAAACACTGAAGTGCTTTCAGCATTTTAAAGCATATAATGCTTTTCTAGACAGTAACTAGAATTAGCTAATAGTTGCCTCAGTTCTAACCAAAAATAAACAATTTATGCTTTTTATTAAAGAATATGCAAACTGAAGGAAACGGGCTAAGATTCAAAATGTGTGGCATAACTACTTTGTATGCTAAAAATCAACAAGATCCCCCCCCAACACTGATTTTTTCCATCTGTGGAATTCAGAACTTTGTGGAGAAGGCATTATTCTACCATGGTTAGGCTACTCTAAGAGATTTTGGGTAGAAAAGTAATATTGCATTATATTGATCCATATTATGACTGCCAGAAATCGTATTTACTGTTCACATAATTAATCTCTTAAATATAATACCCAATTCCCTATGAGAAATATGTTGAGACAGTGAAAATTATAATACAAAGTTTATGGAATTATGTTCACCAGTAAATAGGACATGAACAGCACCAGATTTGTAGAGATACCAGAAAATGTTCTCTGAGGCTGCCAGGTACCAAGAGACTTTTAGAATATAAACAAAAGATTTTATTCTTACAGTTCATGCAAGAAGATGCTAATCTAGCAAGACTGAGTAGTACAGTATGCAAAAATAACAATGTAATACTGTCAGTCACTAATAAAAAGCCAATGTAAGATCCAATAGTAATACTATTTTCCTTTCAGCCTTTGAAACATTTCAGGAAATCTGCTATAGTTTCTGAACCTTGTGTTTTGGCACTTCTGCCACTGTTGATGAGAATAATAGAGGCCATAAGACTAAAATTCAGACCTAACTAATCACTTGGCATTAGTCATTCATGTTGATACCTGAAGTTACTGTAAAAATACTACTAAAAATATTTCAATAAAATTTTGCAGTCCAAAAAAACAAGCAACTTTAGGAAGTCTAATAGTCCAACTGAAAAAAATACTTTAATGAAAAAATCTTGTAATTGAAAATACGCATTTATGTAACACCTTCATTTTCAATGCCATAACTTGTCTTTAAGCAGGTTTCCATCAGATCTCTAACATGATCTTAAAATGCCATAGGTGTTTTCTTGGTGCTTACATTATTTTCCAGAAATATTAAATGACACAAACTAATGATGTTAGAACTGGAAATTATAACCTGATTTTTTGTAACTTAAGACAAAAAAATATGGTGAGGAGTATTTTGAGATAGGGAGAATTAAAATCTCTCATAACTTATAATTTTTGCATACATCACTGAAGGCATAATAATAAAAAGCCCCATTCTGTAAAGAAAAACAAACCGGCAATTTTTTTTAAGAACATGTTTCCATGAATATACTGTTAGTGGATTTATTATTGAGACAAAAAATCTTCTGTAGGCAATTACTATAGAAAAATTAAATTGCTAATTAAGATTACCCATTGTCCTTTTTTGCCCATTTCCTGCTAATTTCATTTTCATATGTATTTATTATAAATAGCTATTTAGCATTCTCAAATATATTTTAAAAATATTTTTTAAAAATCAGTAGATATATTGCTACTCTTTAAAAAAAAAAAGAAATCTGGAAGTCTGGTAAATATGCCTGTTCATTAGAAATATATATCATTGCTAAATGACGACTGATTACTTTCAAAAAGCAAAGTCAAAGTCTTCCATGCAGGCTTGCAGCACTAAAAGATACAAGCAGTGAGGTAACACAGAATACCCCCACACCATTATGGATCCCAACAATGGAGAGATTAATACTTGCATGAATCATTCTTAGAGAAGTGCTATTCATGTTTAGGAAATTTAATTGATGTTATCCCTGTCTTGCATGTGACTAGATAAGAGCTTTTGATAGTCTCTGCAGGATTCCATATTTTTGTAAGAGATATTCTTAAACTAGCAAATGTCCACAGTAAAAGGAATTTCATCTTGGCTTTGAGCATTAATAGCTCTTGCTAATGTCCAAATGTCCAAAGTAATTTTTCCTATGGACTTTCTGGGCTAAAAAGAAGGGAGGGAGTTCTCTGAGTAAGGAGTTCTCCATTAGTAAAAGACATCCTTTATATGCCTAAAAAGAGCATCAACAACTGAAATATTTCCCTGAGCATTTGGGATTCATAGGAATTCTGTCTCAAGTGTTGCCTAGTTTATTAGAACTAGCAAATAAATTCTCCTTTATGCTTCAGTTTTCCTTGGGAAGAAAATGAAACTTGCATAAAATAAGAGAAAATATAAAGATCTTTGTAAAATCTTGCTGTATTCTTTATGTCACTACTATACATATCCAGTTAGTACAAGCAGAGATTATGGTGAAAGTTAATAATACATCCTCAGCTTTCGTTTATTTAATTTAGTTTGTAATATTTTTGCTCTTTGTGGGCCTTCTAGATGATTAATCAGCCAGTTTATGTGCAAAGCAATGTGCTTAAACCTCTTGAAGGCTCAAGTTTTTTCAAGTCCTTCAGCCCCTCTTGGTCCTCCCCAGCCTTCTCCAATTATCAAAGTTTTGATCATATTAATTAAAAATTGCATGTATTCCCCGTGCTTCAAATGGGCAATGAGTTACCTGAGATCACTAAAGAACTTCTCTAGTAGGTGGGCAGCATCTCAGAGGTGATTGCTGGGGCAGGGATGTCTAGACCTACCAACGTACAAATAGATCAACAGGAGGAGCCTCTGTGAAAGCTGGGAAACGTCTACTGAGAGAAATCTTTAAAGTGGGCATCACTGAAAGTGTTGGATAAAAACAATGAGCTGAAGCTTAAGTTTAGGTATGAGACTTAGGAGAGACAGAAAGGTTAGAGTTGCAGTTGAAGTGGGGCTAGAAAGGGGATGCCAAAGGGCTGTGAGCCCTAACATCTTTTCTCAGGACAGTGCTTAGTTTTAGGGTTAAGGTCCAAAAAGACACAAGACCTAGGGCTGCACTGGACAAAGGCTTCCAAATTAAGCTGTGGGCTGGATAGAGTTTTCTTCCCTGACAACCTTGTCACCCGGACCAAAGCTGCAATTATTCATTAATTCTTGCCATGGCCCTAGGTTTAGGATAGGGATAAAGTTAGAATGGAGCCAAAGCCTAGAGCTGAAGCAGAAAATAGAATTGGATAGAAGTAGCCAAGGGAAGAAGCGAGCTACAAAATATTGTCTATCTTGAGAACTTTTTCATGTGATAAGCAACTCTCAGATATAGTTCTGCTGAAAGGTCAGAATTTAGGTGAGGGACAGGGCTGAGAGAAGCAAAGCCTGGAATTTAAATTCTTTCAGCAGAGTTTGAAAGGCACTGCCAAAAGGAAGAGCTATTTGGCAAAAAGATTTTTCCCCTAAGAATTTCCTGCTTGTTGGTGGGCCACATATAGTACTCACTTGACATTCATGGTTAGCTTCAGTGTTAAGAGCTTAGAGACAGACAAAGCCTGGAGAGCAAATGAAAACCAAAAAAATGAAGTGATGGAGTGGTGGACTGGAAGTTTTACTAGGTTTTTTTGCTACTAATACTAAACATTTAAAGGAAAAATAATTTAAACTACTCTTTATCATTGTGCTTCTTCTCTGTGCTTGTTCTAGGAAATGAGCTTGTTTTGAGGAATGCTTCCAGATCAATTGAGCTGAAACATATTTGCATGCAAAACTTCATTCTGCTAGTTATGCTCATCTGGCTTAGCACACAATATACCAAAAGCAAGACAGCATGCATTTGGAACACACACAAAAAAAGCATAAGTAACAAAGACATATTGAACTAGGCATCATTTGTAGGAGTTATGGGCAAATCGTTTCACAAAGCTTAGAAAAATTGCCAGCTTAGAAAAATTGACAAATGGGAAAATAGAAAAAAGACACCTCACCAAATGCATGACACAATGAATTATTCTCACAGTCATTTCAGAGGCTGGTGCAAGTGGGAAATAAACAAAAGCACTGCTCACAAAACAACACAGAACTAAAGCAAGAGCTAACCACAAATGCTATTTGGTGGCACCTGAACAGCTACAAGGACTTAGGCACATTCAACAACTTTGCAATGCAAACCGCTGCTGAAGGAATTAATGTATTTATAGTGAGCTGTATTTTGGTTAAAACTAACTCCTTGCTTTCAGAGGGAGAAAACACTCTCTGAATGGGTGGACTGTTATAGGCAAGTTAGGCATTACAACCATTAGAGCAAGTTGAAGGCAGCTTGCATGATATGACCCAGCTGCTACCCAGTTTGCCAGGTTCTGGCTCCTTATATAGAGTGCTTGGAAAGATGCAGTCGTGAATGCCTATGGTAGGCACTTGGCAGTGGACACATTGCAAATGTATGGACTGGCAGTTCTCTACATGTGCAAATGATCATGCTCAGGAAGGTGGGAAATGTTTGCTCTGACCTGCCTTCAATAGTTTTGCTAGGTAGTATTTTATGATTTTCAGAACAGTGTTCATCCTACACTCAGTATTCATGTCTGGGGATTTGGTCAAGACCTGAAGAACATCAGCATATCAATAGAGGCAACCCAAGAGTCATTCTGTGACACAAAGATTGTGCTCCTCTGCAGCAAGGAATAATCTTCCTAATACGAACCTAGTGACTTTTTGAACAACAAAGCAGGTAAACTCTACTGAAAAAAACCCCAATATATATTCCATTTCTGCTTTTCCTTCACTCTTAGCTTTGTTAGTTTTATTCCATAACTCAAGATATCTGTTTATATTAATTTCTCACTAGTAAAAGCTACAACAGACCTACCATCTTACTCCTACTGAATATACATCTACTGAATTTTCAGTAACAGTTGTTTCTGAAAAACGCCATTTGGTTTGTGACAAGATTCTGGCATTTTTGCCTTTAAAAATTTGCAACAAATAACATGTCCTCCCCTAAAAAGAAGAGCTTAAATCAGACGAGATCTAATGCAATACAAACAGTCATCCAAAAACCTAGAAACAAAAAAAGCTACAAGTCTGTGTCAGGAAGTTTGAGATAGCTGTTTCTGCTTTGTGAGCAGCAAACAGTTCTGAGTCTTGCTACAGATCAAGTGTATGAATAATTTAAGATTAAAACACAACAGGCTCCCTGAACTACACCCAGACTTCAACAGTTACTCTGAGCCATGCTGACAACACCCACAGCTTGATGCTCTATTTAGTCAGCATGACTACTAGGTCACCTATGTAGGTGGTGGCTGAGTGATTCAGACAAGGCATCATCTAGGACTGCCAAAAACTAACTGTTCATTGTTGATACCCAGACGTGAACTCAGAACCAAGAGATTTCAAGGACAGCTTCAAAGAAAACAGGTTTTATAGCAGCAGAACAAAAGGTACCTCATATAAAACTGTAAATGTGTGACATAAAAAATGAAGAATAATGTATTACAAATAAAGCATAAAAATGTATATATAAAACAAATACATCTTTTGTTTGTACCTGAAGATAAGTGATCACAAGATAATTCTACTTTAGAATTATTTGGACAGTTCTCTAGAGAGGAAGTCCAAATTTGGTTACCTTTTCCAGAAGAAAATAGATTCAAGATTTCAAAACATCTGAAGATTGGAACCTCCAAATGTAGACCAGTTCAGAAAAAGAAAAGGACCCCACCTCACAGTATGACTACTTATTTAGTACTTCTTTGTTGTTATAAGCCTATAATTCGGAATGGAAAAACAGATAGACATTGACCTGCAGTCAAACTCACTTTCCCAGACATTCCTTTTGGAGGTCTCAGTTATGTTTCCCTTTTAGTGCTTCTCACTTTTGCATCACCTTGTTTCTCTGTTTATAAGTTGTTACTTTCTGTTTCCTTAGCCTAAATGAATTGAAGATAAAACCCGGGGAGTTATGGTTTTCTTATATTCTTAGAAGTCTATATCACATTCTACTGAGTTTTAGTATCTATTTAGTATTCTATTGAGTTTACAGTATCTTCAACATGGATGTCAAAGCCAAGGTTACAAACCAATCCCTGCTGCACAGCCAGTGAAGGAGTGCCTACTGCTGCTGTGGGTATTTATCATCAGCACCTTAGGCAGACTCTCTTTTAGACAGTGAACACTATTTTAATGCACAGTGAAGGAGATTTGGGCTTTACTCCTGTAATAAATCACAACTAATTATGCTAATACATAGGGCATGAAATTAGCTGCTCATCTCATGCCTGTAACATCTATTAATCTGTATGTTAGCTTTTTATTTGCATTCTGATGTTTACAAAGAAGAGACAGATTTTCACAACAGTAGCACTGAACATCTGTTCCTTAATCCCCAAAGTCAAATCCTCCAAACTACTTTACCAAAAGAGATTTTGGTGCCCCTCTGCAACTCCTGTGGGATGTGTCAGCAGATATCCCAGCCCAGCCAAGCGGCTTAGTGGATCAATGCTTAAACAGATCAAATTCAGACAGGTTAGGTACTGTATGGACTAAGTAACTCTGCCTCAAGACTTAGTGAACAACTCACTATCATCTTAGAGCAAGCAACTCACTATCGCTCTCCAACAAACCTACATTTCTAAATGTTGCACTTTCTGTGAGTATATACTACACTTGTAGGATTCACTTTCATAAGAGACAAAAATTCCACGGTATGCACTATCATCAAAAATACTTTCACAATGGCACCACCTCTCCCAGGTATCTTATTCACCACTTTTACCAGATTATATTCCCACAATTCATACTATGAAAAAATTAGACCAAACTAATAAGCAATTTTAGAGTTGGTAGCATGCCAGTTATTACTGTATCTAAATTCTGCAGTAGTTATTGATGCTTTGAATGTCAAAAATTCCCATTTATATAATGTCCTGGAAAATATTCAAGCTCCCTGAAAGGACTGTAACAATGATGGCTGTAAATCAGCCATTCCTACACCTCCTGCAGCTGTGCCTCTGATTTTTCACTGCTTCATGACAGCTGAAGTCTGAGACAAGACAAGGGGCACGGGCAGAGGTGTCTTTACCAGTCAGACATTCCACAGGATGAAAACATGGGGAGAAATAGGAAAAAAGCCGCCTGGTACGAGCCACTGTTAAAAAGCAATGAAAACCTTATTGACATGCTATGTGTAATCTACAGCATAAGAAACGTCAAATGTGTTTTGAGACGGGGATATCATGATTAATCTCACATACTTTGAATCATCAAATGTATCAAGAATTTACTTCTGCAAAGCATTTTAGATTTTCTGTAGACTAAAAGCCACAGATCCTGGCTTCTCTGCTTGTACCTGTAATGTCTGAGGTGTATTTCAGGACAGCAGCAGCAGAATATGGGCAGCAGGTGTGGCTGAGGAGAGGCCAGGGGCTGGCCTGTGCTGCACACAGCTGGTTCCAGACAGTTCCAGCTGGCTCCAAAGGGCCCACTGCAGTGCACAGCTCAGCCACTCAGCCAAGCTGGTGGCACCTCTGGGAGGGGGTCCATGGCACAGTGGATAATCTCTGCAGCACATGGAAACCCCACATTGTAGCAGAGGAAAAGCATGAGGAAAGAGTGGCAGAGAGGAATCTTTGTGCTCTTGGCAATGCTGACAGCCCTTACCGTGTCCTCACTGCCTCACTGAAAGGAGTGTGACCTGTAGCGACAGCAGCGGGCAAGGAGAGTGGCTGGAGTGAAGGAATGGGGTTTCACATGAGTTCTCTTGCTCCTGATCTTTCTCCACATCCTGCCCCACTCCCCAAAGAGGAGGGGAGTGAGCCTGGTGGCCAGCTCAGGCCACCTCAGCGCCTCTGCTCACAGCTGACACCACTGCTTCCAAAGCAGCCTCATCTGACCTAAGGGCAAGCTGACATCAGATTTACTGCTGCACTGTGCATTCCTGCCCCTTTCCTTGGGCTGTGCCTACATATCACTGGGGGCAGAGAGGCTCCAGCTGACATTAACCCTAGAGAAGATCAGATGAGAGGGGCAGGAAGGAAGTTTGGCAAGTTTATGCAAATGAAGGGTTGTGTTGAAGGGTCCCATCCACTCCCCTTCCGTCCTGATTCATCTCATTTTTATTAAGCAAAATTTCAATTTACTTATTAAATATGTAATCACTATTTAAACCTAAAAATTAACCAAATTTTATAAATCTAATCAAGGATTTTCTCTACTTTTAAAAGCTTCAAACACATGGAAAATGTGTTTTCTAGTATATGTAGTACCATACAAAGGCTTAATTAAGTACAGTCGAAATTCTAACATTTTCAGAGACTAAATGACATTAAAAATCTAAGGAGATATTGTGTCACAGAAATCTTTTTCCTAAAATTCCTGTGAATAACAAAAACACATGTAAAATGAAAATTCAAATAAACAGCTGAGAAAAACATTAGTAATAAATATGTAATACATATAATCTACAGTTGTCCTCCCACTACTTCAAATAAACATTACAGCTCTCATTCTGGTTTCCCCTATTATTCCCTGATCAAAGTAATAGAAATTCTGCTCATTTTGTAATTTCTTTGATGATTTTCTGTAGCCTTAAGCTGTTCACCAGAGGAGATCACAACATGCAGGCCCAACTCACTAGAGAATTGTAGAACATGTCTAATTTTATGAATTATCATATCACAACAGAGGAAGCTGAACACATGTTTAAAATTTCAAAAGCACTTTGCTTTTTAGTCTCACCCAAAATATATTCAGAGAGGGTCAGTAAAATTAATGTCGTTTGCTCATTATCTGCAAATTTCAGAGGCTTCCTATTTCTTGAGTAATTAAAAATAAAATTACAGTGTTTATTAACAACTGGTGCTCTTCAATACATCTGTGCCACTTGTTAGCAGGAAAAAAAAAGCAGTGACTACAGTTCTATATCTTGTCATATGGTTCTCTATTCCCTTTGATATTAGCCACCAGAACATAGTCTAACATATTGCAGAAAAATCAATTTAACTATGTAAAATAAATTTTGCCATTGATTCTGTGCGCATTTTATATTTTCCTTAGCCTTTCAGTTCCAGTGAAGCATGAATGTTATTCTGCCTGTGTAATTGAGAACTCTTATTCTAAAACAAAGTTCACTGAATCGGTGCCCAAGTGTAATGTAATTAGTAACAAAACTATTAAAACAGCAAGAACATCTGTGCATAGTGAAAAATGTCTGTTGATGACATTTATTGCATATTTTCATGTAATATATACATAACTGAAGATAAAGCATTTGGGAAGGCTTTTCCATGTGCTATTTTTAGCACTTAAAATTATGTAAAATCAAGATATTTCATTGTTCTATCCAAACACTAATTGTAATACACAGAATATACACAAAATTATGTCTGCAAGGCCATCTCCAAGTATTCTATTTTTTAAAAAATTTGATAATTTAGCAAGGAGGATGTTCTAATTTTAATTGTATTGTTTAAAATAAAGTAGGAGGTTCTGATGAGTTTTTCATCTGTGAAGGTTTCCTCAGAAGGTACTCTTTGCCACATTCAGGCAAGACCCAGAAAAATATGGCTGAGAATTTATTTCACGTCTGTTTACCATGCAGGGCAGCAAACCATTAGAAGATTTCTGCTGAAAAATACCCACAATTGCCTCTTGTATGTAAGTCATTCAGATTAAAAGAGTAAAACGTCCTTATAGGAGGCTAATAGCACAAGTTTTAATATTATACAATTCTTCATTTCCTAATGATTAGTAATTGAATGTTTCATTATAAACACTGAGATTTCCTTATTTACTTCATTATAAAATAAGAAAAGACATACCCCCTCTCAAATTTTCCAAGGATAATTAAGTGTGGAAAAGTTCTGAAATCACTGTAAATCTTCATAATACTTCATAACATGCTATATAATTTCAGAATAGGTTACAGCCCGTAACTATTATGAAATTATACAGTTAGTATTGTGTATTCATTCAATTTCTCAATAAACTAAACCACAAAGAAACTACCTGATTTGCTCATGGTCAAAAACCACTGAGTCAGTGGTCATAACCTTCAATTTTCTGTTTTCAGTTCATGTTTAAAAGTTGCTCACTAATTTAAATCTGGTACAAAAATACCTCCAAAATAGGAAAAGGGGCAGAATTATTTCAGCAATGCCGAGCATTTGGCCATTTTGCATAAGAAACCCACCCCCAGTTCAATCTTTTACCTTCAAATACAGAATCTGGAAGTCATTTTACTGATACTCTGAGGAGAACAAACAGCAAGAAACATCTTTCCTGTCTTATAGTCTGACACAGAAGAGGTCATGCTCATCTTGTATATGAGTTCAGAAGACATTTGATGTTCTTCATGAGAGATCACCAAAAATATAAAATATTGGAAATTCCCACACTGGTTCTCAAATAAAATTTATCCAAGTCCTGACACAGAGAGTATTTTCTATAAATGCTAAAGACACCCACCTGGCTGCACTAGATACAGCATTCTTTTCCAAATACCAATGAAGTCAGTTATTGTAAGATGCATGGAAAATATGACACACATTTTCCTCTGTCATTTATAAGTAATCCATATCTAGGAAATAATTGGGCAGTCATGACATAGTGTATGATTTTTATCATTAAAAACTCATCCCTTTACTTAAAAGTATATTTTCACCTGAAGATATCACTTCAATTTGGCTATAGATTTTTAGACATTCATAAAAATTGCTGAAAATTTTTATGACATTCAGAACTCAATGGTTTTTGGTTTTGTTTTTGTTTTGTCTGAAATGAGTTGTTCTGTTGAGCAATTCTAGATAATATTTATCTGGCAAAAATAAGCCTTTTGTATTTTCTAGGACATAATACCTGATTATTGTTATTAGAAGGTTTAATGCCTGAGGCTGATGAATTTTACATTTCATTTACCTATATGAATCTGATAATATCTACACCACACAAATTCTGGCTAAACTCACAATCTTTTACTGAAATCAAAATGAATAGGCAAAAGACACGATATCCTCCTTTTACAGAGATCACAAACTGTTTAATTCCTTCTCCTTGTGGACTTGCACACAGATTTAATAGAAAGATATCTAGAGAAGATGTTCAGATTCTATGTAAAGGAATGAATCCCATCCTATCTGGAACAAAGTCCTATTTTACAGTAACTTTTGCAGAATATTGAAAAACAGAGCTTGTTTACAGAATGTGAGAAAGAACATTCTGTGATTAGGGCGAGGCGGACATCTATTCAGCTGCTCTAATTTAGATGATTCATACATAAGGGAACAATCTCAATATGAAATAAGCAACATTTTAGACACGAGAAAAACCAAACTGAACCTAAAAATGCTAGTCAACATGACTGGAATCTAATTTATTTTCTCCATGGTATAAGCTAAAACACCAGTTATAACTTATCCGTAATTACATTCTTTACAAAGATGTTCTTTCTCGCTTACTGCTTAAGAATTATTGAGTTTAATGCTTCTAATAGTTCTTAGTTCTTCTGAATTTTAATTCCTGAGAACTAACAAAAGAAAAAAAACTACATATTAACTCAAAATAAATTCATGTCTGTCCATAAGCTGCTTAATGAATAAGTGAAAAATTTACAAGTCCATAATCATTAGAATATGCCTTTAGTTATTCTCAGCATGCTCCTGATAAAAATGATATAACTGCTATACTCCACTGATCATAACAAAATAGATATAGAGCCCTGCACTGAAATGCTATCTGTCATTCTGTCACTTGTGCAAGGGATCATAATTATATGCTGCAGAAAATGAATTAATGGAATAAACGAAGTATGCAGATATCTGTCAGCCCTGACAAACAACTTTGCTGTTCAATTAGCATAACTCCATCCTTTATTAAAGAACTGAGATTACTCATCACAGTTAAATGCTTTATTTATTTAAGATGCTCATTTATAAAACAGGTTTAGAGAAGTATCAATTTATTTTCCTGAAGCCTCTTAGTGACAGAAGATGGTGTGCTTATGTGCAGAAGACAGTTTGCACATGTTTTTAATACTGTGGGCCACATCTCTAATCTATACTGTTTTGTGAGCTGCCTCTTCACCCATTTACATGATTTGACATTCCCATGGCAACTACTGAAACTGCCAACATGAAAAAAATACTAGTGGCATATTTAATGCATTTTAACTTAGCAGTAAGCACATCATCCCTTTTGGGGGCGAAATGCAGACAAAGCAGCTGGAGTTTGCAGTGAGGATTCACAGAACATACCAGAGTCTGCATGGAAGAAGCAGACAGAAGCACCTTGTGGCTCCTCAAAGTCTCCAAACACACAAGCAGTTTTTCCAAATATCTGTGCTGCAAAGCTCTGTAAAATGCCACTGGCAGATGGTTCCTAGAAAGAAGGACTTGAGGATAATTACAGCCTTGGTGTCAGTATTCACATGGGTTTTGGCCAGGGAGTGCTGCTTTCTGAGAGTGTGCAGAGAGCAGCTCACAGGAGAGGGCTCCACACATAGAAATTCTTCCCTGCCTGGAAGTCTCCTGTCTCTTGCTCTCCAAGGAAGCTACTTCACACAAAATGGGTTTGAAGCACCAGTCCTCAAAGAAAGGGCACACCAAATGGATATCTTAGACTGAAGACTTGAGTAAGAGGGAAATTTAAAAAAAAAAAAGTGAAGGAAAGAGATGAGAATAGACATGGCTTTCTATAATTTAAGAATCATAAGTTTTAAAGATTTCAGTGAAACCATGAAAATCTTGTCCCATTTCTGGTGTCCATTGTCATATCTTCAGGTTTGTGTTTTGTGTTTCTCCCCAACAGTAGCAAACACAGTGGGGAAGAAAACACATAAACAAAAAAATAGCATAAAATTATTTAAAATAAGGACATAGATCTACACTGATGTTTCAAGTTAGATAGCAGGGAGAATTATTTCTACCCATAATAGAAAAGAAAAAATTGTTAGAATAAGTTTGCAATACCTTGCAATCATAAATCAAGTACACAAGACTATTATGAAAAAAAGAGAAAATTGAACTAACTCCGTATACATATGTATATGGATATATCCTCTATACCGGAATAGCACTCAGACCATCGCTCCCAAAATGTACGGGACGTTTCCTACTATTTATCCTCTTCTGCCATCTGGTGGCCCTTTAATTCAAATGTCTCGGCATAAATCTCTTTAGATGAATGATCTACCCCGAACCGGAAAAGTCGGGACCCTTAGGAAAATGTTGACAAAACAGTCAGTGTTTCGGTGAAGCAGCATTTTTTTCAGGCAAAGGATACTGACAATAAATTAACAGGCTGCACTTTTATAAGTAAAGATTGTTTGCTTTCTTTGATATGTGTGTAAATATATGTTTCAAAGACACTAATGATCAATGGAGGAACAGGTAAAAGTTCTTCGTGAAAGAAAAATACTTCCATACACGGATTGAAGAGCCTTAGTTTGAAAAAAAAATATTCTGAGAAAAGTGTCTGGTGCTCCTGTAAATAATGAATTGAAAGTTCATTCAAGGACAGCTTCTATCTCCACAGACCCAGCATGAAAAAAATTAACAAAAAAAAAACCAAAAAAACAAGAGAAGAAGGAGAGAAAGTGCTAGAGAAACAGGTGAGTATTTTATGGCTATAAGAGAAGGAAAAAACTGGATGATTCCTGCACAGATAAAGACAGAAGCAAAGAGACCTGTGAGACCCTTTGAGTCGGGAAACTGGGCCAAAGCTCAAGTGGTTTAATCATACCATTATCCACTATTCATGATGGTGGCAGCAGAAGATGAAAAACCCAACCTACACAGTAATGAGTGTATGGAGTTTTGTGCTTTCACATCTCCAACCATACCTTAAAGGTGTGTGATTCACTGACAAGAAGACAGTCCATGAGTGACAGCAAACAAAACTGGTCTGGAGCACTGTGCAAGACACAAGTTGCTACAAACTTGGGTGAGATGCTAAGGTTGATAGGAGATGATCTCCTATCTGAGCATTATTAATATGAAGTTAGATTTATAATAGAACACAGCAGGAAAATTGCTTTCATGATTTCCTAGCATTTTATCAGAAGGATACACAAGAATCCTGCTTTGGTAGGAAATAGGAAACATGCTCACACAGTCTTGGGTAGAAATTCAGGTGGGGTTTTTTTCCCTTTAATTTTGCTGCTAGCTGTATATAGGTCCTCTCTTTTCTTCCCTGTGCTAAGTGCTAATCTGCTCTCTGCTTCCTACTTCTGCCAATTCTTTCTTTGCCAGTTATTTTTCATGTTCAATTTCCAGTAGCTCCATTTATCTATCAAGGAACTTCCCTTCCCCTCTCATGTTGTGTTGAGAGCAACTATCCTGATATCATTTAGGGAAACAAAGATTTAGCTTGGAGCTCCTCCAGAGTTTTCTCAGTGATGTTCTGAAAAAAATAACATTCAGTCTTGATGGCCTTCTGTTCATCATGCTACTCCTAGTCACAGCTCTTTCAAGTGAACTTTAATGAAGAGAAATCTGCTTGCATGACTGATACATCTTTGGATTAGGCTGAATTGCCATGATCAGACATATCATCTGAAAAACTGAAGTACTTGGAGCAGCTGTGAAGGCTGATGTGGAAAAAAATTGTCAGACTAAGCGGTAAAAAAACTTTTTCTTTGCACCACTAGCTAAGGTTAATTTCTGCAACATATAAAAATGTGTCAGCTCCAATGGATCACACAGGATAAAATACTTTTGTAATCTTGTTAGTGCAGAAACACAAATGTTAAATCTAGAAGAAATGTTTTCCTCTTCTGGTGAGTTGCTTGTTATTTTAAACATTTCAGTTACTAGAACTTGATTCTATTTTTAACACTCCTAAATTGTATAAAAAATTTTCCATAAAATTTTGTGAATCCTGATTTAGGATCCTGCTGGCTATGCCAATTTGTCATGAATGAGCGATTTAGACTGCTCAAAGAATCACTGTCAAAGGTAATAGCAATAGTGGAGTTTTTTGGTGTCTTATGAGAATAAAATGTCTCAGTAGCTTAGCTGAATTTATATAACAGTGCCACAGATCATTTCTTCCTAGAAGCTTGTCACCTTTACACAAAGTAAGCACTCTTAAGGCACAAAATGAGTATGTGAATATTTTTTTAAAGTAATAGAATTTTTCATTAAAATACATATATATATATATGTATCTCAAAAGTAGTCAGCAGTGAAAAAAATAATAAAAGAAAAAACTCCCTGTAAACTTGACCCAACATCTCCTCCTTGATTTGATTTTAATTTGCATTGTTGCCTTCAAAAATTGGGTGCATTAAAAATGTATTATTTAGCATGCAGCTAATTGATGCATGCAATCATTTTCTGCAATAAGTTATTTGGTTTTGTGACATAACACATTTTGTTTGCACAGTTCTCTTTACTGATAATCACCACAACATCTGAGCATCCCCTAATCCTTGCATTGTTTGGATGGACAACTGAAAAGTAGGGAAATATGATTTTTCAGGTTTTGTAAATGATGACAGAAGCAAAATGTAGTTACCATTACTGGTCTTTTCTGCTAACAATATATTCCAATATTCATAATCAGAAAAACTATTTATAATGAAAAATACAACTTAAATAACAAAGAAGTCATTCAAATATACACATACAAAAAATCACTCCCATTAGACAGTGAAGAGAGATAGGGAGATTGAGTTATGGTTCAAATTACTGATGCATTAATATGCTAATATAAATTTTTTTGCTCATATGTATTCAGTTTAGGTGAAAGTATATTATTAAAGCTGCAGGGCACTGTGCAGTTAGTAAAAAGAGACTAAGTAGGTCAAAGGAGAATTTGTAAATATTTTTGAGCTAATACATAAAAGTTTCAATTTAAATCTAGAAGAATAAAAGCACAGGGATCTATCCCAGTACAGATGTCACTGATATCAACATTTTACAAAAATATTGTTTAAAAGTCTAAATTATTCTGAAAAATATAAAAGGTAACAGCATAGAGTAAAATTCAGTGCTTTTAACTTCTGATTTGATCTACATCCTTTAAAAGGCAAGAAAAAATTAGACTCTAAGGACCAGACACAAAATGGAGCTGCAGCTGGGAATTTAAAATTAGTCTTGCATGGACTTTTCAACCTTCCACACTCCGCTGCTGTCTGGCCCTAAGGGACTTTTTCTTCTCAAAGCATTTCAGTCCATTTATCTCCTAGTTCTCTAAAATTCTTCCAGTTGCACTTCAGTTTTCATAATGCTGAGCAGTTTTATAATTGCCTTATGCCTATACTGAGACAAGCTCACCCTCTTCCTTTTGTGTAGTAGAAGGACTTCTTCTGACTGGCAATCTGAGCACAACCTTGCCCTACAAATGTCTTCGTGAAGGACAGCAGCCAGGAAGGCAGGCAACTCTTTTCATTGTGAGGCACTGGAACAGGCTGCCTGAAAAAGTGGTGGATGCCCATTCCTGGATGTATCCAAAACCAAGTCAGATGGGGCTCTCATAAATCTGGTCCACTGAAAGATGTCCCTACCCATGACAGGGTGGGGTTAGAACTAGGTTATCTTTATGGTCCCTTCCAACCCACATCATTATATAATTCTATGATCTTTTTAACTGCCCATCAGGTCTTAAGAGTATGACACTGGAAAAAAATTCTCACTGTTGCCTGGAAGCAGCAACAGAAAGGCAGCATCCTGAATAGCCATGTGGCAATTTGAGATTCCACTTTAAGGGACAATGGTCTACAACAATACTCAACCCTACTGAGGGTAAGTCTGCACTTGAATACTAGATCTCAAACACTCCTTCATCAAATAATTCAAAGTTAATCTTAATACAGACACTGGAAAGCACTTTCAAGCAAGATAAGCCTTGCAAATGTTTCTCACCTACAATGTATTTTACAAAGGCTATAGGAGCACTCGCAAAAAAGTCTCCCTATTTGCACACTTACTGGAAGGAACAGGCCTGACAGATGTGTCTGCTCCTATATTCTCCTATTGGGCATAAAATATAATCTTTGTTATAAGTCATCTGGTGTTGTAGAGAAGTCCTTTTATTTAAATTTTATTTTAAGGAAGGAAAAGCACTCTTCTCTCCACAATTAATAGCAAGAGACTAAAAATATCAGGGTCGTATATTCACTAATAAATAATTCACTTCTTCAGGAACATCAGTCACTGGCTGAGAAATCCGTAATTTCTCTGGAACCTCAGACAAAAAGGGTCTGCTCAGCTGGAATGAGTGCAGAGGCAGCTGTCTCATATTGATCTCCATTGTCTCAATATCTAACTAAGCATCTCACAGTCCTATTTTTTATTCCTTGTACTTTCGGGCTATTGCAGTAAAGCCACTACTTAAACATACTTAGTGACAAAGATGTATTCAGATGGGAGACAGGAAGCCAAAAGAGGTTTGTGGTCTCCCTTGTAAGATGTGTTTAGTAAATGGAAATAAAGTATCTGAAGATCATCTTGCTCTAACTGCATTACATGCAGTCACAGGACAGATAGAGTGATACAGAGGACATTTCATCCTCCAAAACAGGATCAGAACGGGATAAACAGGATCTGAATATGTAAACACATGACAAAACTATAGACATGCACTGAAAAAAATGCCATGAGAGTGAGGAACTCTTAAAGCATAGTGATAGCTCCACTATAGGTCTGCAGTCTAAATGGGATAGACACTTTTTTCTGCAATAAAACTCCAATTCTCCGGCTTTGAAAATCACTCTATAAAATCTAAGTAGGCTGCATACAACAGTTTGGTATTAAAAGAAGGTTTAAAAGTTTCTCCACTCTTTGTTAGCTCTTCCAGTAATGCTTGGTTAAACAGGAATGAGTAAAACAAAGCAGAAAATAACTATTTCATTTCAAAGGATATACTTATCAGAACATGATGGAACAATGCCGAGTTCCATTGGATGGATTGGGTGGAATATAGTTTGCCTTGGGTGTTTCTAAAGTGAACAGAGAACACAGGAGTTTTCATCTGAAAATAATTTATCCAAACAGAATTCATCATGTTTAGTAATTCCAAGTCAGGTTGACAGCTCTCCTGAGAGGCAAGCATCTGTAGAGGAATGTTAGTCCCCAAACTGTTTTGTTGGGTTTTCTCTTAAGTAGATAATATATACTTTTTTGTTAAGTTTACTTAAATGAGGGTGTTAAATTCCTGCCGAGGTCCATGCAAGGACAGTCAGTTATCTATGTTAAATACAAATTATGGGCCTTATGTGCTTCCAAACGATGGCTCTGGAAGCATGCAAACGCTGCTGTCAGTTTAGGCCTGTTAATACATTCCCTCCTGAAACACACACAACCTCTTTTCACAGCCCAGTCCTGTGGTTCAGCTGGTACTGCTAATCCCAAGCTGTTCTGAGAATCTACCCTTCTGAGCACTTCATATTAATTTCTATAGCCTGGGGATGATGTGGCAGTAAACACAAGAAATTCAGGGTCTGCACAGAACACGCTGGAGGAAGAACTGCACAAAATGCTGTCTTAACAGGCAAACCCAGAAGAAATTGAAATGCTGCAGAAATAGATGTGGTTTCATCATATCTGCATTGCTAGAGTTCTCTTGTGTATCTTTGTCTCCTTGCAGTCAATATGGCTAGTCACTTAGGCCTCACCTCACAGTGTTATTTTCTTTGACAAATGAGGATTGTCACTTCCTCTCACTTTTGTTCCTCCCCTGTGATATTTTTCATGTATCAGTAGTTTAGCAGGAGACTAGACTAGAGACCTAAATGTTCTGTCAATGAGGAACATGGTTGCCCTGCCCTTTTCCTGCACTTTCTGGGTCCTCCTTCTCACCCTCCTTCAAAATCAGGACAATTGTCACTAGCTTCCAGTCAGCTGGGACTTCTCTGGACTCCCAAAACTGCTCAAACCTTACCAAGAGAGATTTTGTGATCCCATCAGGCCCTACAGATTTGTAGGAATCCAGTTGGAGTAGCAGATCCCCCACAGTTTCAGGGCTGACTTGGAGTTGATTGTTCTCGTAGTCATGGTGCTCCAGCTCAGGGCACTGAGGCCCCTTTGGTCAGTCGTCTGTGTTGAAGACAGGCAAAGAATGCGTTAAACACCTCTGCCTTGTCCATGTCCCTGTATGTGAGGGGACCATTCTCATCCTCTAATGGGCCAATGTTATTTTTGCACTGCCTTTTGCCATTAATAGATTTCAAAAAACTCTTTTTATTGTCCCACATATTTCTCATCAGTTTCAACTCCAGCTGAGCTTTGGCCACATGAATTTTCTCCCTACAGTGGCAAGCAGATTCTCTGCATTCTTCCTATGTTACCAGTCCTTGCTTCCACTGGGCATAGACTTCCCTTTATAGTCTTATTTTTAAGAGATCCTTGTTCATCCAAGCCAACCTTCTGCCTTGTCTACTTGACTTCTAACATTTATGAACTGGCTGCTCCGGTGCTCTTAGGACGGGATGTTTATAAAGTGACCAGCACTGATGGACCTCAGTATCTGCAAAAATATTTTCCCACCCTGAAGTCTGCTCTCCTTATTGCCAGAGCAGAGGTTTTAGTGGCGCCTCTCCTCTTGTCAAGAGTTTTAAACTGAATTGCTTCATGATCACTGTGGTCTAGATGGCCACCAATCATGGCTTTGCTCACTAGATCCTCTCTTAACAAGCAGCAGATCAAGGAGGGCATACTTCTGAGTCAGCTCCTTTAAAGTGAAGTTGTCATCCAAGATTTTTAAGAATCTTCTGACCTGGGCTCTACCAGATATGTGATGGTCCCAGTTAATTTCTGGAAAGCTGAAGGACCCATAAGGACAAGGGAAGTTGACTTTGAAGCCTCTCTTAGTTCCTCAAAGAATAATTCCTCTGCAATATCATCCCGGCAAGAAGGTCTACAGCAGACTCCCACGATGACATCCACATAATTTGTTTGTCTCTTGATTCTTAACCCAGAGGCTCCCAACTGTGCCATTGCCAACCATAAGCTTCATATATCTTTTTCCTACTCTGACAACTCATCCTTTAAATCAACAAATGAAAAATGTCACTGGTTGATATTTTGAAACTAAAAAGAAAGAGACACATGCAAAATCAAAAAAAAACCCCATGTTGTCAAAGCCCTTCTGCTTCAATGTCTTGCCTAGTAACTGACACACAGTTACCAGAGAGCAACAGCAATAGTGCAGGTTGTGGGAACATAAATAGCAGAATAAATAGTTAAATATATATACATATATATATATATATA